>CM060872.1:11448899-11976858 GCA_030737845.1 Acorus calamus
ACTGGAGGAAAACATATGCGAGGGGTGAGCCACACGCTCAGTGAATGGTACGATCCATGCATCACACACACATATAATCTTTCAAGCATTCAAGTCTCAATAATCGAAACAACAACTTAAGTTGGCGGTTGGGTGTTGACCCAAACCTGCCACGCCACATTAAATATTCTGAGTGTTTGGGGTTCCAACGGAAGGAACAGTCACTTAATCCTTGGGTTGGGTCTCAACCAACCCACTACTCCCTCACCGTCACCCTCACCCTTAGGTGACATAGGATTATTGGGGAAAAGGTCAACTGGTCTACGCCTTTCGTCTTCCGGTAGCCCTCTGCCGAGTAGCCTCGACCTGGTATCCTCCCATGACCTCTACCTCTACCGTATGGGCGCACCACCCGGCGTCATGAATAGCGTCTGGGAGAGCCTAGCAGGACAACTAAACCGGGTAGCTTCGACACGGAAGCGACGAAGGGGAGAGCACTTGACATACGCGGTTTCGATCCTCATGGATCCGTCGTCGGTAAGGTTACGAATTCTCATGAATTCCACCAGAGCGCATAACTCAGATGCGGGAAAGACAGATGATTCGTAATATCGATGCCACAGTATGACCCATCAAAGGTCATACACTTGCTTAATCTTATTAAGCAAGGTTCATGGCCTCTATATATATATACATAAGATATGTCTAGAGATATAATCTACAACACATTTAATTACACAAAGAATTAATCAAGGAAGCATACAAGTAATGCTATAACCAAATTTTAATACTGTCTAAGGCATGCTTGGGCTCATATGTATAACACATGGATGTAATACTCTAGTATACAAGTCTAACATGATAGAAAAATATTTAAGGTCACTACCTTATTCATGCCTTATACTCATGCCTTATACTCATGCATACATGTAAATAATAACGCATGAATAACCTAGCATGGGACACAATACATAGACAAGTATGGGTCCCTACTCATGGTACTAGGGTGTATGATCCTAACATATTAAGTTTTAGAATGACATGGATGCAACCAAGCAAGATAAGCAATAACATGCACACTTAAGAAGGTTAATATGTGGTTACTGTTAGGCCTGTGTCATTTAGAGTCCTATTTTCGATCGGAGTCGCTAAAATTTTGGTTTTTAGCTACTTGCTGGTGTTTGAGGACTCTGATTGAAATATAACTGCGTATTATGGGTCTTGGTACAGTTTAATACTGCCCATAAAATTTTCGTTTAATTCCGATAACGTTTTTGGAATTATGCAGTTTCGGATTGATATTTGGATTTGATTTTGTTAAAATCCAAGACGAAGAGATAAAAATCCGATATTATTACGAGATGTTCAGTTTTGAGATAGCTTCCATATAGAAGTGGAATTGGATCAACTGGATTCGTATATTAAAAGTTATGGGTATTTTTCCGAGTATACCCCAAAGTTGAGAAATCCAGGCAGCAGCCCTGTAAGATGTTTAGCCTAGATTTTGGAATAGCTGGAGAGGTAATTTGATCTAGGTGTAAACATGAAAGTTGTAGATAATCGTCTTATCTTTCAAATGCCACTGGAATCGTGCAATTCTGAGCTGTATTGAGGAAGTTATGGCCGTTTAAGTGAAGGCTGCGCAGAGATTTTAAGTCCGAGGATGACTTGGTCATTTACTCGACCTTTGCTTATTTAATCCCCAAATGTGCACGACTTTGGGTCTCTCCTCCTCTCTTTTCTGGTCCAGCCCCCCTTTTGTATGTGTTTTGGGTGGAGGAGGTGATGGTGGTGGAGAAGAAGATCAAAAAGGAGTGGAAAAGGTGTGTTTATGTTGTTGTTGTGCTTTGTTATCCTCCCTTCTTAATCCATCTTCCTCAAGCTCCCCTCATTGTTTTCCCCTCCCCTTTGGACAGCAGCCCCCCATGTGTTTGTTGTAATGCCACATTGAAGAAGAAGAGCAAGGAAGAGGTGGTGGTTGTGGTGGTTGCGGTTGGGGTGGCCGAGGGTGCGCTTGCGAGCCCCTACGCCCCCTTTCCTTTCCTTTTCCCCCCTCTCCTTTGGTGAGTTTTCCCTCTTCTTTTTGTGGTTCTTATGCATATAAGGAGTGCTTGGTTGTTGGTGGAGGTGGTGATGAAGTCTCCTCTTCCAATGTATTTGAAGGTGTGTTGTTTGTAAGGAGGTGCGGGGCGTCGGGGGTGCTCGCATGCGTGCGGAGTGCGCGGGAAGCATGCATAAGGTGCTCGCATGCGTGCGGAGTGCGCGGGAAGCATGCATGAGGTGCTCGCATGTGTGCGGAGTGCGCGGGAAGCATGCATAAGGTGCTCGCATGCGTGCGGAGTGCGCGGGAAGCATGCATAAGGTGCTCGCATGCGTGCGGAGTGCGCGGGAAGCATGCATAAGGTGCTCGCATGCGTGCGGAGTGCGCGGGAAGCATGCATAAGGTGCTCGCATGCGTGCGGAGTGCGCGGG
Organism: Acorus calamus; assembly: GCA_030737845.1. Taxonomy (NCBI): domain Eukaryota; kingdom Viridiplantae; phylum Streptophyta; class Magnoliopsida; order Acorales; family Acoraceae; genus Acorus; species Acorus calamus. Next base: position 11,451,351 of record CM060872.1, read on the forward strand.
AAGCGTGCATGAGGTGCTCGAGGGTGTGCTTGACGTCGCTCGCATGCGTGCGGAGTGCGCGGGAAGCATGCATAAGGTGCTCGCATGCGTGCGGAGTGCGCGGGAAGCATGCATGAGGTGCTCGCATGTGTGCGGAGTGCGCGGGAAGCATGCATAAGGTGCTCGCATGCGTGCGGAGTGCGCGGGAAGCATGCATAAGGTGCTCGCATGCGTGCGGAGTGCGCGGGAAGCATGCATAAGGTGCTCGCATGCGTGCGGAGTGCGCGGGAAGCGTGCATGAGGTGCTCGAGGGTGTGCTTGACGTCGTTCGATGCGTGCGGAGTGTGCGGGCAGCGTGCACGAGGTGCTCAAGGGCGTGCTTGGCCTTGCCTGATGCGTGCGGAGTGCGTGGGAAGCATGCACGAGGTGCTCGAGGACGTGCTTGACGTTGTTTGATGCGTGCAGGGTGCATGGGCAGCGTGCATGGGGTACTCGAGGGCGTGCTTGCGGTGCTCAGACGCGTTCGGAGTGCTTCGTGGTGTTGAGCAGCTTGTTATAGCCAAATGCAACCATTGGATGATCCTTGGCGGATTGGTATCGGGCTTCGGATTCAATTCGTCGCTCTCTTGCGTTTCGCGAGCCGTGCGCTCGTTAGGTGAGTGGTTCGATTCCAACCCTTCCGGGAGCGCTCGATGCACGTAGTCGTGCTCCGCGCTTCCATGGGGCTTTAATTGCACCCTAAATATGCTAGATATCATGCATGCTAGGTTGTATAGCTCGTATATTGTGTAGAACCCCTATTCTACCTTATACTTGCACATGTATTGTATAGAATATGGCATGATTTAGGTAGTTTTGTTTGAAATACTACCCCTATTAATCAAGCATGTTTAACATGGGTTAATAACTGGTGTATGCGCAATATTCCTCTGATTTAGGACTCGAGGGTATGGTGTAGTTATTGCACCCATCTAGTTGGGGCAAAACTATGACCCGCTCAAGAGAGGATGAGGCATTCCCTCTCTCTCGCCCTCCCTCTTTTCGCGAACCGAGTGAGTAGATGTAGTTCCTACTTGACTCGGGCTTGCTTGGAATTATTGGCATGCACCTATTGTTGCGCAAATCGCGCTTAACCCTTCCCTCTAGGTTGATATCCTCCAATGTATGTTAGGTTGTAGTTTGTGTGATTGAATGGTTATTATGTCTTGTATTCATGTTTAAGTAAGATTTACTTGCTTAGTTAATTTCATATTGTATATATGCCGATATGATCATGATTCTTGTCTAATGTGTTAGACAAGTGTATGACCTCCTATGGGGTCATACCATGGCTTTGACACTTAGAATAAAATGTCTTCCCCGCATCTGAGTTATGCACCCTGGAGGGAATTCATGAGAATTCATTGCGCTTATCGGTGTTTGGTAACCGATGACGACGGATCCATGAGGATCAAAACCGCGTATGTCAAGTGCTCTCCCCTTCGTCGCTTCCGTGTCGAAGCTACCCGGGTTTAGTTGTCCTGCTAGGCTCTCCCAGACACTATTCATGACGCCGGGTGGTGCGCCCATACGGTAGAGGTAGAGGTCATGGGAGGATACCAGGTCGAGGCTACTCGGGAGAGGGCTACCGGATGACGAAAGGCGTAGACCAGTTGACCCCTTTTCCCCAATAGGCCTATGTCACCCCGAGAAGGGGGTGAGGGTGAGGGTGAGGGTGTGGTGGGACGGCGTTGGTTCGATCTGCCAGTTGTGCAATTTCCCAAGATCCTATGTCGCCCGTCGGGGTGAGGGTGAGGGTATTGCTCCCAAGATCCTAGGTCACCCTTCGGAGGTGAGGGTGTTAGTATGAGTGTGGTGGGCTCGAGTTGATACTCGACCCACCAGCTTAGAGTAATTGGCTTTTTATAGGGTTCGCGCTGCGAACAAGTAGTGGCTCCTCCCAATATCGCCTTATGTCGTGGCCGTGACGTTGGGGCTACTTGGTCAGAAGGCTCCCACTTGTAGGTACTCCCGATGCATTCGGCAGATGTACTGATCATGGGACCATACCAGTTAGAGATTGTATGGCGGTGGGCAACCGAATGATATTGCGAGCGTGAATAGTTCTCCCCTTCGTCGGATCTATGTTGAAGCTGCCTAGGTTGAGCCACCCTGGGTGGAGCCCCCACCTATAGGTACCATCGATGCGCTCGACAGCGTACTGACCGTGGCCGGCTCCAGGTAGAGGCTGCCCGGGAGAGCGCTACCGGATGACGAACGGTGTAGAACAACAAGCTTTGTCCTTCAAATCCCTAGGTTCACCCCTGTGGGGACTAGGGTGAGGGCGAATGTGAGTTGTACCCATCGAGTATACTATGGGTATACCTCCAAACGCTTGAGGTGTCGAATTATATTTCTACCTCGTAAGCGGATGGACTCTTGTAATTGTTACGCGGTAACACCAAATGGTTAACGACTATTCCTCCCTGTGAGTCCCAAAAGCCTCCACCCTTGGGAGTGAGGGCGAGGGCGGGGTATTGTCGCACCGCCGCGTGACCTTGTTAACCGTTGGGTTTCTACCATGGTTTTCCTTGATAGGCGATTGCCTTGTATCGAATGATTATGTTGGTGTTTGGTTTCTGACCACTCACTGAGCTTATAGCTCACCCCTCGCGTACTGTTTTCCTTTACAGGGGCGTTGTTGGGCGTGGAGCTGGAGCTTCCTTGTGGCGTGGTCTTGCGTGCGTGGAGCGTTCTGTCCGACGGATTGGCGAGTGCGAGGCTGTCAGCAGTCCTAGAGTCTTGTGTAATTGTAAATCGTGCATGTGGCACTTGTTGTATTTCTTTTGGCTAGACTTGGCTCTCACAGGACAGTGATTGTGTATTCGAGTCTGTAATAATGTTTTTGATTTACAGACTTATTGATATTTTTATGCTTCCGCCTTTCATTTGAGTTATCAGTTATCATTGATTGTTAGCCTTGTGTATTAATTATTGGAGTCATCTGTTGACCTCTTGTATGATAGCTGATACTTTATATATTTGCCGCGCCTTGGGGACGCCTGGGGCGTGACAAAAAGTTGGTATCAGAGCCTGGTCCTGTCAGAGCCTAAGTCGAGTCGTATAGATGAGTCGTAGGATTGTTATCCGAGTACTCTGGTTTAGAAGTTTTCTTAGGTTGCTGACATGCCTCCTCGCATCCGTGGACGTGGACGTGGCCACCCCTGGACTTCCCTTAAGTTGTCGACTGAGTCGACTGATCTGGGTCAGTGTTGGGTTCCCCGTTGTTTGACTAAGGCTTGGAAATGAGTTTCCAACCCGGTTGTGTCGTATTGATAGACTTGTGTGATTGTGGTTTGGATCGCGTCTCGATTATGGAGCTTCGTTCCCGGACATCGGTATTGCTAGTAACCATGGAGTTCGTGTGCGGCACCAGTTTCAAGTGTTGAGGATGTGGTGTATTGCTCATTAAAGGGTGATGTCTTCTTCCAGCCTTCCTACTCAGGATAAGGGGCCTTGAAGGGTCAGCGTTGAGACCCGGGCTAGGGTACTCCGTGTTCCTTGTTTGGTTGTCGGGATATCCTATATCGGGACCTCATGGGGCCCTCCCAAGGTTCTTTTCCCAGCTAAGGAATACCTTTGAAGCATCAAATTGATGATGGATTTTTCCTCACTTGGAAGGTGCGATAGCGGGTGGTGATGCATATGATCGGGATTGAGTGCGTCCTTTTACAGCTTGGTGGGCGATAGGTTATGGACTAGGGTTCCATAGTGGCATCTGGAGTCGCTTCGATATATCATCGTGCATAGTAGCTGCCCGGTGTAGCAGAGTCCGGTGAGACGCTCCCAGGTACTACTCGTAATGCGTGTTGGTGTGCCCATACGGCCGACGTAGTGGACGTGGGAGGCTACCCGGTAGAGGTCAGAGTCCTGTGAGGTGCTCCTAGGAACTGTCCACGACGCTTTGTTGGTGTGCCCATATAGCAGAGATAGGGACCTAGGAGGCTATCAGGTAGTGGCCACACCGGGAGAGTGCTACTGGATGACGTCGAGAGCTTGGACTCCCCGTGATGAATATGCCCATTGAGTGCATGATGCTGGAGTTCCAATGTTATAGTTGGGCGGCCTTTTTGGTGGCAGCATGTGAAGCACAGTTCGCGGTACTGTCGCGTTTTGCCCCCCACATTGGTCGTAAAGGAGGAGACGCGACGCTAAGCGTTCGTGATGGGACCCAACCGCCATATCAGGTAGATGACGTCGCTTAGGCGTTGTCGGGAATCGACGACCTCCTATTGCGTGTCTTGCAGATTAAGTGCGGTCGAGCGGCTTACCCAGCGCGTAAGGGTCATCATGAGCGTCAGCCTTGCTTGAGGAGCAGAATTTGGACTTAATCATCCTAGGAATGATTTTGATCTCCCCATAGGGGCTGAAGATCAAGTTCCCCTTGTCGCGAATAGATGATCTGTTTAGACCAACTTTGGGAGCCAGTGTCTTTCTGTTGATCGATCTTCGCGCAGGGTACCCTAATTGGAGATCCGGGAGTTGGGCATTCTTTAGTTGGCCTTTCGTGACCGTTTCGGGCACTACGAATTTTGAGTTACTGCCGTCAGGGTAGACGAATGCGCCAGATGCCTACAAGGATCTCAAATGTTATTGGACCTCCGTGGGCTGTTCTGAGGTAGCCTTCGTTGAGGATGTTGGTTGGCATGCCCTCAGGCGAAGTCGTGGATCGTCGCGTTGGAATGCGTTCGTCCATCGAGATCCTCAGTGAATGTGGGAGTGGGTTGTCTTGGATTTCATTGTGGACTCGCTAAAGTCACGTTCGGGTCACGACGCCGTTTGGGTGATCATTGACCGACAGACTAAGTCCGCACCTTTCTCCTTATCTAGCTGACTGAGTCTCTGGACGCTTCGATGCGGGTTTGAGCCTTCGTGATTGTTCGTCTTCATGGCACTCCGGTCGGCGCTATTTCGGATCGAGACGCGTGTGTTACTTTGAGGTGCTTGCACAGCCTTTGGTAGGCTTTGTCGCGAGCCTTCATTTAAGTATAGCGTTTCACTGCTGACGGACAGCCAGGCAAGAGGACGATTTAGGCTTTGGAGGACATGCTAAGTGCCTGCATGCCCGACTTGAGGCAGTTGGATGAGGCACCACCCTTTGGGTAGGGGTCTGCCTGTGTAACGACTGCCATTTGAGCACCCAGATGAAATGAAAGAGGCACTCTACGGGCGCGGTTTTAAACCTCCCTCGTGTTGTGACGGTTGTGGAGCGCCAGTTGGAGTGGCCGCAAGTTATTTTAATTGACCTTGCGGTGGCCGAGATGGTTCGTGCGTGCCTCTGCACCACCTAGAACCGTCGGAAGGGCTACGCAAGTCATCGTCGCCAGGAGCCTACCTACGGGTTCAGCGACCATGTTGGCATGAGGTGTCCAGGTTTAAGGACATCCTCTGTTTTGACGTTCAGGGCGAACTGAGTCGGCCTTCCATCGGACCGGTTTTCGTCCTTGAGTGGATTAGGGGAGGTGGCTGTCATGAAGCTTTGCCCCCGTGGCTGACTCGTGCCTGTGACGTCATCCAAGGTCTCGTAGCTGAGGCACTAGGTCCACGATCCTGCTCATGTCATTCCGTTCGAGCCGCTCATCCTCGAGCAGGATTGGTCGTTCTTGGAGCAGTTGATCGAGACCATAGACCGATGTGAGAAGAGGCTCCGCACCAATACCGTTCCTTCGGTTAAAGTGCGTGGTAGCACCAGTTTAGTGGCCGGACCACTCGGGAGCCAAGGGACTCTATGGGTGACACTTCTACGTTCGGTCTTCCCTTTGGGTTTCCTTAAATTTCGAGGACTAAATTTCCTAAGGGGGGGAGAATGTTAGGCCTGTGTCATTTAGAGTCCTATTTTCGATCGGAGTCGCTAAAATTTTGGTTTTTAGCTACTTGCTGGTGTTTGAGGACTCTGATTGAAATATAACTGCGTATTATGGGTCTTGGTACAGTTTAATACTGCCCATAAAATTTTCGTTTAATTCCGATAACGTTTTTGGAATTATGCAGTTTCGGATTGATATTTGGATTTGATTTTGTTAAAATCCAAGACGAAGAGATAAAAATCCGATATTATTACGAGATGTTCAGTTTTGAGATAGCTTCCATATAGAAGTGGAATTGGATCAACTGGATTCGTATATTAAAAGTTATGGGTATTTTTCCGAGTATACCCCAAAGTTGAGAAATCCAGGCAGCAGCCCTGTAAGATGTTTAGCCTAGATTTTGGAATAGCTGGAGAGGTAATTTGATCTAGGTGTAAACATGAAAGTTGTAGATAATCGTCTTATCTTTCAAATGCCACTGGAATCGTGCAATTCTGAGCTGTATTGAGGAAGTTATGGCCGTTTAAGTGAAGGCTGCGCAGAGATTTTAAGTCCGAGGATGACTTGGTCATTTACTCGACCTTTGCTTATTTAATCCCCAAATGTGCACGACTTTGGGTCTCTCCTCCTCTCTTTTCTGGTCCAGCCCCCCTTTTGTATGTGTTTTGGGTGGAGGAGGTGATGGTGGTGGAGAAGAAGATCAAAAAGGAGTGGAAAAGGTGTGTTTATGTTGTTGTTGTGCTTTGTTATCCTCCCTTCTTAATCCATCTTCCTCAAGCTCCCCCTCATTGTTTTCCCCTCCCCTTTGGACAGCAGCCCCCCATGTGTTTGTTGTAATGCCACATTGAAGAAGAAGAGCAAGGAAGAGGTGGTGGTTGTGGTGGTTGCGGTTGGGGTGGCCGAGGGTGCGCTTGCGAGCCCCTACGCCCCCCTTTCCTTTCCTTTTCCCCCCTCTCCTTTGGTGAGTTTTCCCTCTTCTTTTTGTGGTTCTTATGCATATAAGGAGTGCTTGGTTGTTGGTGGAGGTGGTGATGAAGTCTCCTCTTCCAATGTATTTGAAGGTGTGTTGTTTGTAAGGAGGTGCGGGGCGTCGGGGGTGCTCGCATGCGTGCGGAGTGCGCGGGAAGCATGCATAAGGTGCTCGCATGCGTGCGGAGTGCGCGGGAAGCATGCATGAGGTGCTCGCATGTGTGCGGAGTGCGCGGGAAGCATGCATAAGGTGCTCGCATGCGTGCGGAGTGCGCGGGAAGCATGCATAAGGTGCTCGCATGCGTGCGGAGTGCGCGGGAAGCATGCATAAGGTGCTCGCATGCGTGCGGAGTGCGCGGGAAGCATGCATAAGGTGCTCGCATGCGTGCGGAGTGCGCGGGAAGCGTGCATGAGGTGCTCGAGGGTGTGCTTGACGTCGCTCGCATGCGTGCGGAGTGCGCGGGAAGCATGCATAAGGTGCTCGCATGCGTGCGGAGTGCGCGGGAAGCATGCATGAGGTGCTCGCATGTGTGCGGAGTGCGCGGGAAGCATGCATAAGGTGCTCGCATGCGTGCGGAGTGCGCGGGAAGCATGCATAAGGTGCTCGCATGCGTGCGGAGTGCGCGGGAAGCATGCATAAGGTGCTCGCATGCGTGCGGAGTGCGCGGGAAGCATGCATAAGGTGCTCGCATGCGTGCGGAGTGCGCGGGAAGCGTGCATGAGGTGCTCGAGGGTGTGCTTGACGTCGTTCGATGCGTGCGGAGTGTGCGGGCAGCGTGCACGAGGTGCTCAAGGGCGTGCTTGGCCTTGCCTGATGCGTGCGGAGTGCGTGGGAAGCATGCACGAGGTGCTCGAGGACGTGCTTGACGTTGTTTGATGCGTGCAGGGTGCATGGGCAGCGTGCATGGGGTACTCGAGGGCGTGCTTGCGGTGCTCAGACGCGTTCGGAGTGCTTCGTGGTGTTGAGCAGCTTGTTATAGCCAAATGCAACCATTGGATGATCCTTGGCGGATTGGTATCGGGCTTCGGATTCAATTCGTCGCTCTCTTGCGTTTCGCGAGCCGTGCGCTCGTTAGGTGAGTGGTTCGATTCCAACCCTTCCGGGAGCGCTCGATGCACGTAGTCGTGCTCCGCGCTTCCATGGGGCTTTAATTGCACCCTAAATATGCTAGATATCATGCATGCTAGGTTGTATAGCTCGTATATTGTGTAGAACCCCTATTCTACCTTATACTTGCACATGTATTGTATAGAATATGGCATGATTTAGGTAGTTTTGTTTGAAATACTACCCCTATTAATCAAGCATGTTTAACATGGGTTAATAACTGGTGTATGCGCAATATTCCTCTGATTTAGGACTCGAGGGTATGGTGTAGTTATTGCACCCATCTAGTTGGGGCAAAACTATGACCCGCTCAAGAGAGGATGAGGCATTCCCTCTCTCTCGCCCTCCCTCTTTTCGCGAACCGAGTGAGTAGATGTAGTTCCTACTTGACTCGGGCTTGCTTGGAATTATTGGCATGCACCTATTGTTGCGCAAATCGCGCTTAACCCTTCCCTCTAGGTTGATATCCTCCAATGTATGTTAGGTTGTAGTTTGTGTGATTGAATGGTTATTATGTCTTGTATTCATGTTTAAGTAAGATTTACTTGCTTAGTTAATTTCATATTGTATATATGCCGATATGATCATGATTCTTGTCTAATGTGTTAGACAAGTGTATGACCTCCTATGGGGTCATACCATGGCTTTGACACTTAGAATAAAATGTCTTCCCCGCATCTGAGTTATGCACCCTGGAGGGAATTCATGAGAATTCATTGCGCTTATCGGTGTTTGGTAACCGATGACGACGGATCCATGAGGATCAAAACCGCGTATGTCAAGTGCTCTCCCCTTCGTCGCTTCCGTGTCGAAGCTACCCGGGTTTAGTTGTCCTGCTAGGCTCTCCCAGACACTATTCATGACGCCGGGTGGTGCGCCCATACGGTAGAGGTAGAGGTCATGGGAGGATACCAGGTCGAGGCTACTCGGGAGAGGGCTACCGGATGACGAAAGGCGTAGACCAGTTGACCCCTTTTCCCCAATAGGCCTATGTCACCCCGAGAAGGGGGTGAGGGTGAGGGTGAGGGTGTGGTGGGACGGCGTTGGTTCGATCTGCCAGTTGTGCAATTTCCCAAGATCCTATGTCGCCCGTCGGGGTGAGGGTGAGGGTATTGCTCCCAAGATCCTAGGTCACCCTTCGGAGGTGAGGGTGTTAGTATGAGTGTGGTGGGCTCGAGTTGATACTCGACCCACCAGCTTAGAGTAATTGGCTTTTTATAGGGTTCGCGCTGCGAACAAGTAGTGGCTCCTCCCAATATCGCCTTATGTCGTGGCCGTGACGTTGGGGCTACTTGGTCAGAAGGCTCCCACTTGTAGGTACTCCCGATGCATTCGGCAGATGTACTGATCATGGGACCATACCAGTTAGAGATTGTATGGCGGTGGGCAACCGAATGATATTGCGAGCGTGAATAGTTCTCCCCTTCGTCGGATCTATGTTGAAGCTGCCTAGGTTGAGCCACCCTGGGTGGAGCCCCCACCTATAGGTACCATCGATGCGCTCGACAGCGTACTGACCGTGGCCGGCTCCAGGTAGAGGCTGCCCGGGAGAGCGCTACCGGATGACGAACGGTGTAGAACAACAAGCTTTGTCCTTCAAATCCCTAGGTTCACCCCTGTGGGGACTAGGGTGAGGGCGAATGTGAGTTGTACCCATCGAGTATACTATGGGTATACCTCCAAACGCTTGAGGTGTCGAATTATATTTCTACCTCGTAAGCGGATGGACTCTTGTAATTGTTACGCGGTAACACCAAATGGTTAACGACTATTCCTCCCTGTGAGTCCCAAAGCCTCCACCCTTGGGAGTGAGGGCGAGGGCGGGGTATTGTCGCACCGCCGCGTGACCTTGTTAACCGTTGGGTTTCTACCCATGGTTTTCCTTGATAGGCGATTGCCTTGTATCGAATGATTATGTTGGTGTTTGGTTTCTGACCACTCACTGAGCTTATAGCTCACCCCTCGCGTACTGTTTTCCTTTACAGGGGCGTTGTTGGGCGTGGAGCTGGAGCTTCCTTGTGGCGTGGTCTTGCGTGCGTGGAGCGTTCTGTCCGACGGATTGGCGAGTGCGAGGCTGTCAGCAGTCCTAGAGTCTTGTGTAATTGTAAATCGTGCATGTGGCACTTGTTGTATTTCTTTTGGCTAGACTTGGCTCTCACAGGACAGTGATTGTGTATTCGAGTCTGTAATAATGTTTTTGATTTACAGACTTATTGATATTTTTATGCTTCCGCCTTTCATTTGAGTTATCAGTTATCATTGATTGTTAGCCTTGTGTATTAATTATTGGAGTCATCTGTTGACCTCTTGTATGATAGCTGATACTTTATATATTTGCCGCGCCTTGGGGACGCCTGGGGCGTGACAGTTACGGTGCCCCAGGGGAGGGCAATGCACGTCTACATGCATCGAACACCTCCCGACTGGGTTGGATTGACCCACTCACCGTAAACCGGGTTGTCGCGGGACCGCTCGCCAAGATCTGCAAGACAGGGCATCCAAATAGGTGAGTAAAATCCACATAAAGACACTTAAAACAACTAGAAATGCTAAGGACTTGGATATGCACGCATACGGGCTCGCACGCATGCGAGTACGCACGTACGCGCACCTGTCCGAGTGCCCCGACACTTACCCGAGCCCCCGGGCAGCCACACGCATGGCCCCCGCACGCGTACGCACGTGCAAGCACGCGCGCACGCGCCCCCGCGCTCGATGGCGCACTGACCCGCGCCTCCGGACGCGCTGCCCGCACGTCCAGCCCCTCGCCGCGCACCCGGACGCGCACTCGCGCGCCCAGACGCGCAGCTCGCGCACGCGCGCACGCTCGCGCGCGCCTGCGCGCGCTCCCGCGCACAGTGCGCGACACTGTGCCTCGCACGTTCCGCCCTCCCCCGCGCGCGCCTGCGCTCGCGCGCCTGCGCTCGCGCGCCCGCGCGCACGCGCAGCGCGCGTCTGCACCCTCGCCAGGCCGCCAGGGCCTCTCCTGCGCGCGTCTCTGCGCGCGCACGCGCGCGGATGGACCCGCGCGCGCGCCCAGGGCTGTCAAGCCCCCTTCTTGCCCTCTCCACTCACCCCTAACTCAAACACTTAGCATGCATGACTCCCTAACAGCCCCTAACACTAAGAAACCAAAGAAAAGAGGGGGAAAGAAAGCTACCAAAGGAGGGGGAAGGGAATGGTGGGGTTTCGGGGCCCCTCGGGTGCACCCGGCGCAACCTCCACCACAACCACCACTACCACCCCTCCCTAGCCTTCCAACCAGCCCCTACTTGGCTGAAAACAGTGGATAAAGGGGGTTCTAAAGGAAGCTAAAGAGAGGGAATCAACAACAACACACATAAACACACACATAGTCACACACACCTTTGTATTTGGTGAGCTCTTCTTCTCCTTCACTTCTCACACACTCACACACACTTAGAAAAAAAAATAAACAAAGAGAGGGAGTGAAAAGAAATGCACGTTGACAAGGGGAGAGGGAGAGAGAGAGGGAGAGAAAAAGAGAGAGAGAGAGCACTTAATGCTCAAAAAGGTGTTAGGTGAGTTTTGACTTTGGTCAACTCAACCAAGCAAAAAAACAAAACCCATTGACTAGTCAAAAGTCACATTTGACTAGTCAAGGTCTTCTTTGACTTGGTCCAAGTCACCCTTTGACTTGGTCAAGGTCTTCTCTCTTTGACTTTCCCAAATTTGACCAAAATCCGGATACGATTCGGAACTGCATAATTTCCTAAAATGTAACCGGAATTCGATGAAAAATTTATGGGTGGTATAAAACGGTACCAGGACCCATAATCCGCAGTCAGATTTTCAATCGGAGTTTTCTAGCTCCCGCAGATGGCTAAAAGCCAAAATCTTTGCGGTTCCGATCGAAAAAAGAAAATTCCAAAAATGGCCAGAATTGACCCAAGGGTTACCAGAAGGCTGAAAAGTGACACATATATAACATTCTTCCCCCCTTAGGAAATTTTGTCCACAAAATTTAATTACAAAAACATCTAAGAAGGAAAAAGATGTGGATATGCGTCACGCATGGCGTCCTCGCGCTCCCAAGTGGCCTCGGCACCAGAGCGGTGCTGCCAACGCACCTTGACCAACTGGACGGTCTTGGTGCGGAGCTTCTTCTCGCGACGGTCCAAGATCTCGATCGGCTGCTCCACGAATGACAAGTCCGGCTCGAAGACAAGCGGCTCGTACGGGATGATGTGGGCAGGATCGTGGACGTAACGTCTCAGCTGCGAGACATGGAAGACGTCATGGGCTTGGGCCAAGTGTGGGGGCAAGGCTAATCGATAGGCCACCTCCCCAATCCGCTCCAGGATGAGAAACGGGCCTATAAAACGCGGACTCAGCTTGCCCCGTACGCCGAAACGGAAGATGCCCTTCGACGGGGACACCTTCAGGAAGACATGGTCACCAACCTCGAAGGCGAGCTCGCGGCGACGACGATCAGCGTAGCTCTTCTGACGGCTCTGAGCGGTGCGGATACGCTCACGAATCGTCCTGACTTTCTCTGAGGTTTGGCGAACGATCTCCGGTCCCTCCAACTGGCGCTCTCCGACCTCATCCCAGCACAAGGGAGACCTGCAGCTGCGCCCATAGAGTGCCTCATATGGTGCCATCCGAATACTCGAGTGGTAGCTGTTGTTGTAGGCGAACTCCACCAAAGGAAGATGCCTCTCCCAACTGCCTCCAAAATCGAGAACGCAGGCACGCAACATGTCCTCTAGGGTCTGAATCGTCCTCTCTGACTGGCCATCGGTCTGTGGGTGAAACGCCGTACTGAAATGGAGGTTCGTACCAAGGGCGTGCTGGAGGCTACGCCAGAACCTCGAGGTGAATCTCGCGTCTCTATCAGAAATGATACTGACCGGAGTGCCGTGGAGACGAACGATCTCTGAGACAAACAACTGCGCCAAGGTGTCCAGAGAGTCGGTGAGTCGGACGGGGAGGAAATGAGCAGACTTCGTCAGTCGGTCGACGATTACCCAGATGGCATCGCGACCCGAACGTGACTTCGGTAGACCCGAAACAAAGTCCATAGTAATCTGCTCCCACTTCCACTGAGGAATCTCAATGGACTGCAGCTTCCCCGCAGGGCGCTGATGCTCCGACTTCACCTGCTGGCATACCAAGCAACGGGCAACGAAACGGCCAACATCTGCCTTCATCCCGCGCCACCAGTAGCCACGACGAAGGCCCCTGTACATTTTTGTGCCACCAGGATGCACCGTGTACTTCGAACGATGGGCCTCGTCCAAGATCTTCTGCTTCAGCTCTGCGTCGTCAGGAATACATACCCGGCCTCTGAACCGCAGGATCCCATCCTCACGAATCTGGTAATCTGGTCGCTCACCCCGGGAGACGCCTTCAGAAAGGACCAGAAAGTGAGGGTCCCGCCCTTGTGCCGTGCGGATCTCGTCAAGGAGAACAGGCTGCACCACTAACCTGGCCAGAAAGCCTCCAGCAGGCGTCTCCTGCACGCTGATCCAACAAGCGGCCTCCTCCAGAAGCCTCCAACGACGCACTGCCAAATGGGCGGCCATGCCCAAAGGCTGCCTACTGAGAGCGTCTGCCACGACATTCGCCTTACCCGGATGATAAGCGATGTCGCAATCATAGTCCTTCAGGAACTCAACCCAACGTCTCTGGCGCATGTTGAGCTCTGGCTGGGACTGCAAGTAAGTCAGGCTCTTGTGATCCGTGAAGAGCTCGAACTCCTCGCCATAGAGGTAGTGCCTCCAAATCTTCAGCGAAGATGATCGCTGCTAACTCCAGGTCATGGGTGGGGTAATTCTGCTCATGGGGCTTCAACTGACGCGACGCGTAAGCAACAACCTTACCGTTCTGCATCAGGACGCAACCCAAACCCAGCCGCGACGCATCGGAGTAGACTGCGAATCCACCACTCCCAGACGGAATGGTAAGAACCGGCGCTGAGGTGAGTCTCCGCTTCAACTCCTGGAAGCTCTCCTCGCAAGATGGGGACCACTCGAACCGGACATCCTTCCGGGTGAGGCGGGTCAAAGGGACTGCTATCTTCGAGAAACCCTCAACAAACCTCCGATAATAACCCGCCAACCCAAGGAAGCTCCGAATCTCGGTGGGGTTCGACGGTCGCCGCCAATTCGACACGGCAAGCGTCTTGTCCGGGTCCACAGATATACCCTCACCGGAAATAACATGGCCAAGGAAGGCCACACGCTCCAACCAGAACTCGCACTTACTGAACTTGGCGAACAACTGATGTCGGGCCAAGGTCTCCAAGACAGTGCGAAGATGGTCAGCGTGCTCCTCAAGACTCCTCGAGTACACCAGAATATCGTCAATGAAGACTACTACAAAGGAGTCGAGGAAGGGTCGAAATACCCGGTTCATCAGATCCATGAAGGCTGCCGGCGCATTCGTCAACCCAAACGGCAGTACTCGAAACTCGTAGTGCCCGTAACGGGTGCGAAAGGCCGTCTTCGGAATATCCGACTCCCGGATCTTCAGCTGATAGTAGCCCGAACGGAGATCGATCTTTGAAAAGACACGCGCTCCCTGGAGCTGGTCAAATAGATCATCAATCCGCGGTAAGGGGTACTTGTTCTTCACGGTCCGCTTGTTCAGCTGTCTGTAATCAATACATAGACGCAGCGAACCGTCTTTCTTCCGCACGAACAGAACAGGGGCTCCCCACGGAGAGACACTCGGACGTGCAAACCCCTTATCGAGTAACTCCTCCAGCTGCTCCTTAAGCACCTTCAGCTCTGCGGGGCCATCCGGTACGGAGCCCTCGAAATCGGCTCGGTCCCCGGAATTAGATTAATCTCAAACTCGATCGCGCGATCCGGTGGTAGACCCGGAAGATCATCGGGAAAAACCTCCGGATATTCCGCCACGACCGGAGTCTGACTGATATCTGCCCGCAGTGGTGCATCCTCCTCAGCGATGTACGCCAGAAAACCCTCGCATCCTCCCTGAAGGAGTCTCCACGCCTGGATGGACGATACGAATCCCAAAGGAGCCATGTCCCGATCGCCCACGAACTGGAAGGACCTCCGTCCAGGGATGCGGAAAGACACCGACTTTGCGAAACAGTCGATACTGGCGTGGCTAGCTGAGAGCCAATCCATCCCCAGGATGGCGTCGAAGTCCGTCATGGCGAGCTCGACCAACTCCACTGGAAACTCATGCTCCGCGATCGCCACGATACACCCCCGATACACCGAACGGAGGAGAATACGGTCTCCGACCGGTAATGATATCTCCAGCACCGCATCAAGAGGGGCTGACACCGCACCCATTCGCCTCGCGAAAGCGGGAGACACGAACGAGTGCGTGGCCCCGGAATCAAATAGCACATATGCAGGAAGCTGGGAGATCAGAACAATACCTCGAACGACGCTACCCGAAGCCTGCGCCTCATCGGCCGTAAGCGCTGCAACACGACCCTGAACGAGCTGTGGCTGAGGAGCAGGGGCACGCCTCGCAGGCTGCGCTGGCTGCCTCCTCTGCTCCACATGGCCACCCTGTGGCTGCTGCTGGTGACGCTGCGGCTGCGGCTGCTGACGTGGCTGCTGCTGCTGCGGCTGCTGTCGTGGCACAGGAGGTCGGCCAGCATCTGGGCAAGCATTGGCCAGATGCCCGACTCGCTGGCAGTGGTAACATCGTCGCGTCTCTGGTCCTCTAGCACGGATCGGAACGGCAGCAAAGGGTGCAGGACCCTGAACTGGCACCACTCCCACTGGTGTAGCGGCGGCCGCTGGTCGATCATGACGGGGCCGCTTGCTCTTGCGGCGTCCCTGGTCCTGACTCCCAGGAGTCCTCTGATCTGCTGTAGGGGTTTGAACCGATGAAGGAACCCCAAGGTCTCGCTCGACGGTCCTCGCACGGGACACTAGATCAGTGTACCTCGAGAATGCCTGAGAGGTCACGTGCACCCTGATGGTGTTGTTGAGACCCATCTCAAACCGTCGGCACCGCGTCTCCTCGTCCATCACTAAGGCTGGGGCGAACCGAGAAAGCCTCATGAAACGCGTGGAGTAGTCCGCAACAGACATGGTGCCCTGCGTCAGCTGCTCGAACTCCCGCATCACCATCTGGCGCGTCGAAAAGGGAAAATACTCCGCCAAGAAGTAACTCCGAAAATCGCTCCAGAGAAGTCGCCCCACTCCCTCGGGAATGTCCACCACTCGGGTAGCCCACCAGTCGGCGGCGTTACCCTTCAACATGAAAGTAGCCAGGGAGACACGCTGGCGGTCGGTGCAGTGCATGGTCGAGAAGATCTTGTCTATCTCCATCAACCAACGCTCAGGGGCAAGAGGGTCAGCCGTCATACCGTGGAACTCAGGAGGGTGAAGCTTCAGGAAGGCGGTGAGGCCGGCCTGATGCACACGTGCCGCGGCCTCAAGCTCCTCCTCCCGCTCTTCAGGTCCATGAACTCCCTCCACGGGGATCTCTGCTGGTGCCGGGGGTACCACTGGCACTACTGGTGGATCGGCCACTAAAGGTACCTGCGGGACCGCCTCGCGGGCCGCCCGCAGCTCCTGGATCTCTCGTGCCTGCTCAGCCAACGCCCTAGTCTGGGCCTCCAGTGCCCTAGTCTGAGTCTCTAGCAGGTCTGCTATCCTAGCGTAAGCACGCTCCCAGGCTGGAGGCTCCTGCGCAGGTCCTGGCCTCGCGGCCGAGGACATCTCGGTAGACTCCTCACCCCCGGTAGGTTCGGAAACCTCCGAGGCCTGAGGGAGACCGCGTCCGTGCATCCGTCTGCGAGGAGGCATATCAGCAACCTAAGAAACAGACACTAGGATCAGAATACTCATATAGAAATCCTAGGACTCATCTCTAAGACATCAATAAGACGACAATTGGCTCTGACAGGACCAGGCTCTGATACCAACTTTTGTCACGCCCCAGAGCGGCCGTCTCCGAGACGTGGCAAATATATAATATCAGCAATCCATACACGAGGTCAATAAAAGACTCTACTCAATCATCAAAGGTACTTAAAACATTTAACAAGGAAGCTGACATGATATATAAACATATGACGGAAGCTTAAAATGACTTAGTCTGTAATTTAAAGACATATTACAGACCGGAACACATAATCAACTGTCCTGTGAGAGCCAATATACAACAAAGACATCAAACACCAGTACTGTGCTCAAGCACGAGTAGCAATACATACAAGGAAACGGGGGATGCTGATGGCCTCTCTCACTCGCAGATCCAAAACACGTGCGCTGCTCTGCTACGGTACTGCGCCTATGGAAGCTCCACCTTCAGGTCCGGCTCAGCGACAACTGGAGGAAAACATATGCGAGGGGTGAGCCACACGCTCAGTGAATGGTACGATCCATGCATCACAACACATATTAATCTTTCAAGCATTCAAGTCTCAATAATCGAAACAACAACTTAAGTTGGCGGTTGGGTGTTGACCCAAACCTGCCACGCCACATTAAATATTCTGAGTGTTTGGGGTTCCAACGGAAGGAACAGTCACTTAAGTCCTTGGGTTGGGTCTCAACCCAACCCACTACTCCCTCACCGTCACCCTCACCCTTAGGTGACATAGGATTATTGGGGAAAAGGTCAACTGGTCTACGCCTTTCGTCTTCCGGTAGCCCTCTGCCGAGTAGCCTCGACCTGGTATCCTCCCATGACCTCTACCTCTACCGTATGGGCGCACCACCCGGCGTCATGAATAGCGTCTGGGAGAGCCTAGCAGGACAACTAAACCCGGGTAGCTTCGACACGGAAGCGACGAAGGGGAGAGCACTTGACATACGCGGTTTCGATCCTCATGGATCCGTCGTCGGTAAGGTTACGAATTCTCATGAATTCCCACCAGAGCGCATAACTCAGATGCGGGAAGACAGATGATTCGTAATATCGATGCCACAGTATGACCCATCAAAGGTCATACACTTGCTTAATCTTATTAAGCAAGGTTCATGGCCTCTATATATATATACATAAGATATGTCTAGAGATATAATCTACAACACATAATTAATTACACAAAGAATTAATCAAGGAAGCATACAAGTAATGCTATAACCAAATTTAATACTGTCTAAGGCATGCTTGGGCTCATATGTATAACACATGGATGTAATACTCTAGTATACAAGTCTAACATGATAGAAAAATATTTAAGGTCACTACCTTATTCATGCCTTATACTCATGCCTTATACTCATGCATACATGTAAATAATAACGCATGAATAACCTAGCATGGGACACAATACATAGACAAGTATGGGTCCCTACTCATGGTACTAGGGTGTATGATCCTAACATATTAAGTTTAGAATGACATGGATGCAACCAAGCAAGATAAGCAATAACATGCACACTTAAGAAGGTTAATATGTGGTTACGGTGCCCCAGGGGAGGGCAATGCACGTCTACATGCATCGAACACCTCCCGACTGGGTTGGATTGACCCACTCACCGTAAACCGGGTTGTCGCGGGACCGCTCGCCAAGATCTGCAAGACAGGGCATCCAAATAGGTGAGTAAAATCCACATAAAGACACTTAAAACAACTAGAAATGCTAAGGACTTGGATATGCACGCATACGGGCTCGCACGCATGCGAGTACGCACGTACGCGCACCTGTCCGAGTGCCCCGACACTTACCCGAGCCCCCGGGCAGCCACACGCATGGCCCCCGCACGCGTACGCACGTGCAAGCACGCGCGCACGCGCCCCCGCGCTCGATGGCGCACTGACCCGCGCCTCCGGACGCGCTGCCCGCACGTCCAGCCCCTCGCCGCGCACCCGGACGCGCACTCGCGCGCCCAGACGCGCAGCTCGCGCACGCGCGCACGCTCGCGCGCGCCTGCGCGCGCTCCCGCGCACAGTGCGCGACACTGTGCCTCGCACGTTCCGCCCTCCCCCGCGCGCGCCTGCGCTCGCGCGCCTGCGCTCGCGCGCCCGCGCGCACGCGCAGCGCGCGTCTGCACCCTCGCCAGGCCGCCAGGGCCTCTCCTGCGCGCGTCTCTGCGCGCGCACGCGCGCGGATGGACCCGCGCGCGCGCCCAGGGCTGTCAAGCCCCCTTCTTGCCCTCTCCACTCACCCCTAACTCAAACACTTAGCATGCATGACTCCCTAACAGCCCCTAACACTAAGAAACCAAAGAAAAGAGGGGGAAAGAAAGCTACCAAAGGAGGGGGAAGGGAATGGTGGGGTTTCGGGGCCCCTCGGGTGCACCCGGCGCAACCTCCACCACAACCACCACTACCACCCCTCCCTAGCCTTCCAACCAGCCCCTACTTGGCTGAAAACAGTGGATAAAGGGGGTTCTAAAGGAAGCTAAAGAGAGGGAATCAACAACAACACACATAAACACACACATAGTCACACACACCTTTGTATTTGGTGAGCTCTTCTTCTCCTTCACTTCTCACACACTCACACACACTTAGAAAAAAAAATAAACAAAGAGAGGGAGTGAAAAGAAATGCACGTTGACAAGGGGAGAGGGAGAGAGAGAGGGAGAGAAAAAGAGAGAGAGAGAGCACTTAATGCTCAAAAAGGTGTTAGGTGAGTTTTGACTTTGGTCAACTCAACCAAGCAAAAAAACAAAACCCATTGACTAGTCAAAAGTCACATTTGACTAGTCAAGGTCTTCTTTGACTTGGTCCAAGTCACCCTTTGACTTGGTCAAGGTCTTCTCTCTTTGACTTTCCCAAATTTGACCAAAATCCGGATACGATTCGGAACTGCATAATTTCCTAAAATGTAACCGGAATTCGATGAAAAATTTATGGGTGGTATAAAACGGTACCAGGACCCATAATCCGCAGTCAGATTTTCAATCGGAGTTTTCCTAGCTCCCGCAGATGGCTAAAAGCCAAAATCTTTGCGGTTCCGATCGAAAAAAGAAAATTCCAAAAATGGCCAGAATTGACCCAAGGGTTACCAGAAGGCTGAAAAGTGACACATATATAACAGCTGTACCAAAAACACCTTTTGAAATATGGACAATAAGGAAACCTAGTTTAAATCACCTATATACGTGGGGTTGTCAGGTAGAGGCTAGATTATATAATCCACATGAAAGGAACATAGATTCTTGGACAGACAGTAAGTGCATATTTTATTCGATATCTAGAATGATCCAAAGGATTTAAATTTTACTATACTTAACTCCAAACCAGAATATTTGAAGCTGACATGATAAAATTTCTTGAGGATGACTTAATCAGTGGGAGCGTGGAACCTCGAAACCTTGTATTCAATGAAGTAATAGAAATAACACATGATGTTGTTGATGATTTGATGGTTCCATATCCAGTAATTCAACAACGAATTGTGGAACCAAAAACTATTGTTTAAGATCCACTTCATAAAGAACCTGAACCGGTAAATGATATTTCTCCTCCAGTTCAAGAGGAAATTCAATTACCATTAAGAAGGTCTTCAAGAAAAAGAATATCAGATGAATATGTTGTGTGTCTATATGAAGACCATGAATGAGAAGATCCTTTTTCATTTAAACAAGCCATAAATAATAGAGATTCATCTAAATGGTATGATGCCATGAAAGAAAAGTTAAATTCTATGCAAAAGAACAATGGCTGTGATCTTGTTGAGTTGCCTGAAGGAGTTAAATTCATTGTGTGCAAATGGATCTACAAGACCAAAAGAGACTCTAAAGGCAACATAGAGAGACATAAAGCCAGACTTGTAACAAAAGGTTTCATTCAAATTGAATGCATCGATTATACAGAGACCTGCTCTCCAATCTCTCAAAATGACTCCCTTCGAATCATTATGGCATTGTGAAAATAACATTTTTAAATGGAGATCTTTATGATGAAGTATATGTGGATCAATATGAAGGCTTCTCTCAAAAAGACGAGGAGCATCTAGTATGTAGATTAAGGAAGTCAATATATGGACTTCAACAAGCTTTCCGATAGTGGTAACTAAAATTCAATTAGGTAATTATGCCCTATGGTTTTAAGAAAAATATTGTTGATCAATGTGTATATCTCAAGGTCAGTTGAAGCAAGTTTATATTTCTTGTTATGTATTTTGATGACATCCTGCTTGCTAGTAATGATTTAGGGTTACTTCATGACAGTAAGAATATTCTTAGCCAAAATTTTGAAATGAAGGATATGGGTGAAGCCTCCTATGTCTTAGGCATAGAGATTCGCAAAGATAGATCTAAGTATTTACTTGGATTATCTCAAAGGGGGCGCGCGTCTATCCCCACCAATCGTTTCCCTTAACCCACCATAAAAAAACGGTGTTTGGTTGTTCCCACCAATCCATGTCAACCAAACTTGGTCGCCATTTCATATTTTAGGTGACAGAATTTGGTCACCATTTCAAGTTTTGGATGATCGAACTTGGTCACCATTTCAGGTTTTGACGATCGAATTTGGTCGAACAGGGTCCATATATTACATGTTTTTGACATAGCTATATCTACCTATTTTTTGTAAATAAATAAATTTTTAATTTATCCATTATATTATATATTTATTATTTTATCTAAACAACAACTAAGGGAGTGAAAAAAATGTAAGTAGGTATACTTTCAATTAATTCAGTTTTTTATAGAAAAATATCTTATTAGACAAATATATATCATTTTTAAGCTTTATTTATATTCGTGGTTAAGCAGATTCTTCATTTAAAAAAAAACTTGCTAGTTGATCCAAACACATTTAATATCAGACTTTTAAAAATTTATCCCACTTATATAAAAAAAAACTATTCCTATGTTCTACATTTAAGAAAAATGATTGATTCTCCCTACATTACATCTCAGACTTGGAGTGGCATGAAAGATCCAAGGAGGATACACGTCATGGGATTAAGTTTCCAAGAAAAAAATTTATAAACTTTATCACAAACCTTGTTCGACCAAGTTCGGTTGCCCATAACTGAAAATGGTTACCAAGTTAGGTCGCCCAAAATATGAAATGACGATCAAGTCTGGTGGCCCAAAACTTAAAGTGGCAACCAAGTTTGGTCGACCTGGCCGAATTGGTGGAAACATAAATTTTTTTCGATTGGTGGCTTAAGGCAAATGATTAGTGGGGATAGACGCACCCTCTCAAAGAAGCTACATCACCAAAGTGCTTGAGAGGTTTGGCATGAGTAACTGTAAACCTTATGTGGCTCCTATCCAAAAGGGTGACAAATTCTGTAAAGCGCAATGTCCAAAGAATAAACTTGAAACTTAAGAGATAGAGAAACTTCCTTATGCTTCCCCTATTGGCAGTATGTTGTATGCTTAAACATACACTCGATTTAACATTACCTATACAGTTGAATTACTAGGAATGTATCAAAGTAATCTAGACATGGAGCATTGGAAGACAACCAAAATGGTTATGAGATCTTCAAGGGACGAAAGAACACATGCTCACATATAAAAGATTAGACAATCTTGAACTCATTGGATACTCTGAATCTAATTATGTTGGGTGCTCCAATGACTATAAATCAACATCTGAATATGTCTTTATGCTTGGTGGTGGTGTTGTTTCATGGAAGAGTGAAAAGAAAAAGGTGACTACTTCCTCTAACATGCATGTAGAGTATATGGCTTGTCACACAGCCACATATGAAGCATTAGCACTAATGAATTTTTTCACAGAGCTTCAAGTGGTAGAGTCCATCTTAAGACCAATAAAAATTTATTGTGACAACTCAGCTGCTGTCCTTTTCGCTAACAGAGAGATATACAAGGGCCTTAAGCACATCAAGGTCAAGTATTATGTTGTTAAAAAAAGGATTGAGAATGACTACACATCAATTTTTCATACTAGCACCAACATGATGCTTGCAGATCTTATGACTAAAGGGCTAACACCTACATTGTATAAGGGACATGTAGAACATATGGGTCTCATTCCGGATTGGTGCGTGGTGTAATTTTCAACATTTTATGGTTGTACTTTGATTTATTTATGAATAACATTCATTTTGTCTTTTAACACATTGTGTTAATCAAGTAAATGTCCATGTAGACAATAAAGAGGGCCATGCAAAAGACATTTGGTTATAGCCTTTTCATTTAGTAGACATAAGGTTTTGTCTAAATAAAGGTACTTAGTTTAAAGGATAAATTCATATTGTAATTAATTATGGAAGGGACTACTCTACTATATTGCTGTAGAACCGTCATAATTCTTGTCATCGATTCCTTTGAATTGAGATAAAGATATAGAATCATTTGAATTTGTTTTTAAAGAGTGCGCATTCTTGTTTTCAAATTTGATCAGTTTAGTATATCAAGTTTATTATTATATTACATATTTTTTATATAAAATATTCTTTTCAAAAGAGGACATGTGATATATGGGTCAAGTGGGGGACTATTGGAGATATGGATGAGTCAATTAGGGATAAGAATTAGTATCCCACTATTTTGAAAAGTCAGTATTGTGATTGTGGTTACTTTGACTATCTTTTATAGAATGGGACACATTTTCTTTTTCATCATAATCTCTCACTTAAAGTGGCACACACATCACACGATGGAGAAGTAATTGATGTGATTGTGATTCTAATTCTGTTACGGTAACTACCCGCATCCTGGGATTAACGTGGGAGGAGTCCGTGATGAGTGTGATTCCATTAAGATCTCATTATTGAGATTTGATCTCCCTCTTAGCATATAAATTGGGATTGTATTTCATCAGATATATATCCCCAGTCCAGAAAAATAAAAGAGAGAAGTCAAATCTTTTCTTTTATTTTTTTTATTTCTTTCAGGCTTCATTGCAAAGAATAGAAACACAGAAAAAGAGCATAGAGACAGATCGTGATCGACTTCCATTCAGATTTAAAATATGTCGATCCTTAAGTGTCCAATCCTGTGAATATAGTCTAACAGACAGATGTTGATGCCTGTCATCTATTGTATGTCTACTCTACGGTAATAGAAGTGTTCGTCTTCATATGCCATATACGGTGACGAACAAGTTTTGACCATCAGCGTAACCTACGGTGACTGGTTCAGTCGTGATGATCGTCCGAATGTCACCATAGATTTATTTTTATTGTGACGGTCAAAAGGGTTTTGATGACAGTTTCTGCCCTTCATCAAACTCATGTTTTCTTATAGTGAAACAAATATTTTTTTTTAAGATTTACTCATCCCTAATCCGCCAACTTTTACGTCTATTCTTGTACTCAGAACCGGCTTGAAGAATGAATTGTGTACGTTAGTGTATTGTTGTGACTTCTTTATGTGGCCCTCAATTATTTTATTTTTTTGGTAAGATATGTGGTCCTCAAATTTCTATTGTGCTTTATACGTTTCATTATTTTTTTACATAAAGCGGCCATGGGGTCGTTAGAATATTCTATCCGACAAAATCATTTTGATATATTTCCAGTATTTCAGACAGTAGTGGAGGAGCTATATTAGGACTATATATGCCCCCACTCACTCACCCAACGTGTTGTTTATAATGTTTTTTTTGGTGGGTATTGTTGTTTATAATATTACAATGTTATCATTTTTGTTTTTGCAATATTTTTTGGTCGTTGTTGGTGGTTTAAATTTTCTCATATTAATTACATATAGTGTTATCATATTATCAAGTAATATTGGTATTTCATGTCTAATATATTTTGACTGAGGCGTGCTCATTTATATAAGCAAGTCTCTTTCTCAATTAAAACTATATTGTATATAGAAATAATCTGCGTATACAAACATTAATGTTGCATATAGTAATTTGAAAACAGTATTGTATGTAGAAATAATTATGACTGCATATATGAACATTAATGTTGCATTTGGTATTGAGAATGTTGTATTATGTATACTTTCAAAGTATGAAAACACTTTTGAAACCAATTATTAAGATACTCCATATATATGAAACTTGTTTAAACGGCAAATAAGACTCATAGATCATTTTTTATTTTATTGAATTCTTAAAAATGATAAAATTGTTGTTGTTGTTGTTGTTGTTGTTAGTCTTTTTTATTGAATGAATCAATGTTTTTTAAAAAATTATCTTATTATATATTGTTGATCATAGAGGAAATGTATCAATCTTATTATTGTTTGTCAAAATGTTTTTTAAAAGTTGCAGTTAAAGTATGCCCCCTCCCTCTTAGGGTCACCCAGCCTTGAGGATAGATAGGTAAGTCGGCCACCTAGAGCCTCCAATCCAGCTATGAGAGTCCCTATTCCTCAAAAAGTAGGTGTTATTAAAAAAAAATATTTGAATACTATTATAGTATTATGATTAAGATTGAAATTTTTTTTTTGGATTATATCTTCCTATTTGTTTTTTACATCTTCAAACTATATTTAATTGAAAATTAATTTTATTGTTTTTGCATAGGGATTTTTCTTTCTTTTTAAATAAAACTCAACCATTTATTTCATTTTATCATTTCATCATTTTTTGTGATTCATTTATTTTTTCTATTTATAAGGATTTAATTTTTTTTACTTAAAATTTTAAAGAAAATTATCTTTTCATTAACAAATCTAAAAATCCCAATTTTTTTTACATTTTCAGTAATTGTTATTTGTTAAAGTAAAATTTTATAATAATTTTTTTTTCTTTTTTGTCTTTTTCTTAATTTGAAGATTAATTAAAAATTTATCAAGTTGTGACTGTTGTGTTCTATGGGAATAAAAGCATTAGGGGATTTTCCTAAATTTGCCTTAGGACCCCATCTAGCAACCTTAAATTCATGGCTGATCGGTTTAAGTCAAACGTTTCTAAATTTAGTTTTGAAATTTTACAAAATATCTCAATTAAAACAAAATGAGAAGATCGGACTATCATTAACGCGTTGGACAATCAAATTATCCAATGCGCATTAGATATAACCTAGACCCTTAACGACCATGTCCCGTCTTCCCCAAGAACACGAGAGGATAGATATTGTGCTTGCTAATGTTAGACTTTATTTAATGACGATTGCTAACACAAAGAGCTACGCCAACCATTCAGTTTTTTTATATATGCTCAATAATTTTATTTATTTTTTGCGTGGTTCATATGCACAACATTGTTTACATGTTTTAGAACATTCAACTTTAGCACAACATGAACATGTATAGCCTCATACAGCAATACAAATTTAAATTTAAATAAAAAAAATTAAAAAAAATTGCTAAAAAAATCTAAATCATTGATTTTTCAACCCTTCAAAACTAAATACCCATATTCCTTGAAAACAAAACTTTTCATAATTTTAAAAAAAATTCTCATGTCTCCAAATCTCAAAATATTCAATGAGCATTTATATATTCAGTCCATATTATAGTCCTATTTGTATTTGTCCCATCTAATGAAATATATAAAATTAGTTAACTCAATATATATTTCACTATCTCCATAGAAACTATTATAAAAAACATAAATTAGATATATGTATTTATTTCATATGAGAATATATCTTATTTTCTATTAAAAGATTAATATATACTTCATTATATATATATATACTTCAAAAACCTCAAATATATACATATTAACTGGGATTCAAGCAAGATTGAATAAAAAATTTTACAATTTCAAACTCACTCATAGCTATGGATGTCGATCCCAAATTAGATGGCTATAATTAACCTGGGGCATGCTATGATGAGTGATGAGAGTGGGTTATTCAATGCCACTTATTAATAATTTCATATGTCCGTGATAAAATACATAAGATTAGGAAATGAAAGTGAGTGGCCACTGTGTTTAAGAGTGTGTCTGTGCCACAAGGAAAGTAAGAAAAAATGAAAGAAAGTATAAACTTTTCTTTTGATCACCCAAAAACCTTCCATTTGTGCTAAACAAGTGAAGGAAAATATTTTTCTTCATTTTCCCTTTGCTCTTTTGTCTTGTTAGGATTGTCTCTCACTTTAGAGGAGGGAAAGTGAGGGCAAATCAGGAAAAATGTGAGAATATGTGATTTTCTCTCCACATCTACAAGAACAATTCAAACAACATTCACGTGAGATTTTTTTTTGTGATTCTTGTTTAAATTTATTTTTATATTCTTTTATTTTGGATTTATTGAGCGGATCTAGATTTTTTTTTGTTGAATAGATCAAGGTATTTTTAGTTTATTATTTTTTGTCTAATCTATTTAGATTGAGATCTTAGATCAATTTTGTGTACAAACACACCCTAAATAAAAATGAAGGTGGGCATGTGACACATTCACCGATGGCAGCTTTGGGGGATCCGGCCCCAGCCCGGCCCCCTTTAAATCCGCCCTGTATCTAACTATAGTCAAGTTTGACTAATTATAACCACAAAAACAAATCTTCTAAGGAAATTAGACTTTTCGTGCCACCAGACTCAGATAATCGTGTGGTCCTTGGAAAACATGGGCCCATCACATGCACTGATAATTCATATGATACACAAAAGTCGATTGATCTATCCAATGACTTTAATCCACCTATTTTATCCGGGCTTCAAAATTGCTGTTTTTCTAGACATGTGAATCAATTTGCTTCTCGCACCAAACAATCATAGTACGGAAAGATAGAAACATCTCTTTCTAGGTGAGATAGTGATCCAGTGTATCTACTGTTACCCCCCGTTTGGGGTGAAGAATAAACGATGAATATGGGAGAATACAGTAGAACAGCCTACAAACAGCTGTTTATTTGACAAGAATAAACATTCATAGTTATGTCTGAATAAGCTAGGATAAGGTCTGATAACTATTCTAAAAAATGCTAGAATTGTTTATCAGGGCTTATCTATACCAATAGATAAAAATATCATTCTCTGTCATTTTAAAAAATTTATCTTACCTAACACTCTCTACACACATTCCAAAAACTGTCACATCTATCATATCACACACACATCTCTCATACTTACTCTCAAACACAAATAATTTATGTAGGGGTATAATTGTCATTTAAAAAGTCATAAAC
Organism: Acorus calamus; assembly: GCA_030737845.1. Lineage (NCBI taxonomy): Eukaryota > Viridiplantae > Streptophyta > Magnoliopsida > Acorales > Acoraceae > Acorus > Acorus calamus. The sequence goes on from CM060872.1 coordinate 11,479,142, forward strand.
TATTATTCATCTCTTATCTACAATTTATTCTTACTTTATCCAAGGTGAACTAAACAACAAAAAGATCAATTTTACGTTTTCCAATGAGAATAACAAAAAAGATAACCAAATAAAAATTTACTTATCCAACATGGATTGTTATATATCCCAGTATAACTATCAAGGGCAAATAACCTTATGTCACACCCCAAACGGGCCTTAGAGAATGAACACGCCGGATGAGTTTAAACTCTACATTGTATTTTCAGGCCCCTACTCCACTCGCTTTCATGATTTTATAGTGACGCTAACCTTACCTGAGAAATTGTAGTACGGCGAGATGAAAGCAACACTTTTTTATAAAGAGACGTAGTTCAGTAAGTTTCCGGAGCATGCCTGATGGGGTCTAGTGCTCACTGGATTCCATTTCCAGGGCCCCTCTCCCCACTCGCTTTCGTGAGCAATTAATGACGCTAACACCAATCCTCCTTCAGTGTATTCTGTGTCCCCAAAATTCAATCCCTCTTCATCACCCTCTATTATTTTTTTCATTTGTAAATGTAAATTTGTATAATTTACATTTACAAATTATAAACCTCAAAACGGAAAATGTCAAACTTGAAAAATAAAAAAAATTGGGGAATATGAAATAAAAAAGAGAAAAATAGAAATGTAATAACCACCAACATCACCAAACTTCAGTCCCCAAACTTCAATCCCTCTTCATCACCCTCTATTATTTTTTTCATTTGTAAATGTAAATCTGTATAATTTACATTTATAAATTATAAACCTCAAAACGGAAAATGTCAAACTTGAAAAATAAAAAAAATTGGGGAATATGAAATAAAAAAAGAAAAAAATAGAAATGTAATAACCACCAACATAATAACTTTTTTAAGTACTCCCCTCACAAGCTCTAAAGGGTATATCTCTTATTGTTTGTACAAAAAATAAAATAATATCTCAAAATCCCAAACACTTCCAATCATAAAAACGAAGTCTTTCTATAATTTACTAACAAATCTGTTTTGTAATTGTAAACATTGATGGCGAAGCGTCAAAATGTGGCATTGGCATTAAGTCACAAACAACCAACCTAACATAAGTGTTTTGTTTTGGGCTTCTTTTAGGGCTTTTGTTAAACTTGAACAAGAGCACTATGCACGGGATACATACATAACAAGAGGAGGAGGCGGAGCTGAGGGCTTGGATGGGATGCCCGTCGGGTTGTTTCCCTACCAAACATCTAGAACTTTCATTGGTAAGGGGCCAACTCAAGAAGGAACACTGGGACCCCCCTATTGACCGTTTCGAGCGCCATCTAGCAGGGTGGAAAGGGAAGTTATTGAGCCGGGGAGGGAGGTTAACGATGCTCCAAGCAGTGTTGTCCAACCTCTCGATTTTCTTCTTATCGGTGTTTAGAATCCCGTTGGGGGTGCTCGAACAGATAGATCGTATCCGCAGGTGGTTTCTGTGGCAAGGCAGTGACGACTCTCGAAGGGCAGCACATATGGTTGACTGGGGGACGGTGTGCCTACCGAAGAAGGAGGGTGGGATGGGCGTGCTAGACCTCCGCGTGATGAACCGAGCCCTACTGTCGAAGTGGGCATGGCACTGGTTCTCCCATAGCAGGGCACTCTAGAGTGATATCATGAGGAACCGTTACAGGGGTGGAGGGATTGGGGCGCACAGATGGCCGAGCTTGAACGCGCGCGCGACTCAAATCAGCAAAGGGATGTTTGCGGACAATGCGGAAGTGGAGGCTACGATTGCGTGGAAGCTCAGAAATGGAGTTTCTGTTCACTTCTGGTTGGACCAGTGGAGTGGGATAGAGAGGCTTAGCAAGCTCGTCCCCGACATATACCGTTTGGCGAACAGAAAAGAGAGGACAGTGGTCGAGTTCCATCATACGGACACAGGATCGTGGATGATTGAGCTCGCTCGAGCGAGGATAAGTGTGGGGGAGACGACACAACTGGAGACGCTCTTGGGGCGCCTCAGGATGCAGGACATCCAAGCCAATGAAGCGGACAGTTTTAGCTGGAAGCCGAGGGAATCCGGGGCACATTCGGTTAGAAGTGCGTATGGTTGGTGGAAGAGGCTCAAACAGGACGAACGGTGGCGTGCGGGAAGTTCAACCAAATCTGGAGGCCAAGGATACCTTTGAAGATCAAGATATTTATGTGGTTTCTATTCCTAGAACGCCTCATGATGAAAGTGTATCGAGCACGATGGGACCCCGAGGCCCCAACAACATGTGTACTTTGTGCGGTGGACCCGGAGACCGTGGAACACCTATTCTGTACATGCCAAGTTGCGCGGGAGTTTTGGGCAACGGTGGGAAGTGAGACGGGCCTACGAACCACCTTTCAATCGGTCGAGGAATTGTGGGCGGCGAGGAAAGACTTGAAGAGGGCGGACGACAACAGTGCGGCGGCAATTATCTCGCAATCCATAGTCCCGATGGGGGCGTGGATGATATGGAATACGCGGAACAAGGCAATCTTCAACGGAGCGAGAGTATACCAGGAGAACATGCGAGACATGTTCCGGGGATGTATGAGAGATTGGGGACGTCATATCGCTAAGGCGAGGGACGTGTATTTTCTCCTTGTACCTTTTATTTTTTATTGATTCTCCCCCTATTCGGAATTTGTAATTCGAATTTAGAAATGAAATCAGGTAGCAAACATCAACCTTTCATTAAAAAAAACATAATATCAATATATTGGAAAGACTGACGAATGCGTAATAATGCAAAACTGATTAAAAAAAATCACGATGATTGAGCATGGATTAAAGGGATAAATAAGGATAAAAATGATAAAAAAGCGTGGGTGTCGACGAGTAACATCATCGTGGTAAGCGACATGATCAAGCACGCATGAGAGTGTTGGATGACAGCGAAGAAGCACTTGAGCGTGTGTGGGATATCGATGAGCGTAAATAATGCTAGAGCCAACGAGATGTGCGCGGAAAGGTGAACAGTAAGATGTGCGCGAAAAACAACAATGCACATGGTAAGAGTGTTCACAAAAAGCAGTGAAATGTGACAATGATGCACACGAACGGGGTGTGCAAACAACAATGATCTGCATGTTGGATGTGTTCAAACAAAGCAAACAAAGCGCACACGATGTGTGTGTCGCCGAGAATTCGAAGCGTAGAAGCATTGAACAATGAAAAAAAGACAAAATAACCGTGGGCCTCAAAAGTCATTCCCCTCTCTAATGTAGATTCGTCCAGGAATGAGTGAAAGAAAATTTTTTATATCTAGGGTTTTTGAGGTGGAAGCTCCGATTTCACACTAGATTGTAGCAAAAATTTCACTTTATTAAAGGAGCCAAATATTCGATTTATTTATAGATAGAAATGATGAAACATCAAAGAAGAAAATATCAAATTAGAAAAATAAAAAAAATTAGAAATATGAAATAAGAAAAATGAATAACTAGTAATATAATAACTACGTACACCTTAATTATCACCCGCCTCTTCAATAAAAATTTTAAAATAAGAGAGAGAAAATCATAATAAAACTTTTTTTATTATTAGAGAGGAACTAAAACCATTTATATAATAATACATCATAACGTTAAACTTGTAACACACTAACAAACTAATTAATATAATAACAAACTAATACGTAATATAACACCTTTAACACCCCCTCCCAAATCCTAAAGGGTAGTACCATTATAGTTTGCATAAAAATGATAAGTTAAAATCCCAACAAACACCTCCAATCTTTAGTTTAGAATTCCATTAGACTAGAATTACTAAAATACCCCTAATACATATTTAACACTCATCTCAAACTCTGAAGGGTAGAACTTTAGAGTTTGCACAAAAATAAGAAATCCCTCCACTAATCGAAAAATGAGGCCTTTCTGCAACACTACAAACGCTGATGGCGAAACGTATCCAAACCTTTTTTGTAACACTGCAAAAACTGACGGTGAAGCGTACGGAAGCTTTTCTGTAAAACTACAAATGCTGATGATGAAGCGTAACGAGGATGGAGAAGAAGAATAAATGATCGAAGCCTTTCTGAAATTTTGTTGTGGATCTAGTGTTTTTGAAGTGGCTCTAATACCATATATGTTAAAATAAAAAAGAGAATAATAATGAAACTCTCTTCTTATTTTTAGAGAGGAATAAGTCCTTTTATATAATAGTAAATGATAGAGTTACACATATAACACATTAACAAACTATTATAATATAAAACTAATATGTAATTTAACACCTTTAACAAAAATATTTATTTTAAAAGAAATATAATAAAAACTTTCATTCTAAGTTGAACATGATATATGCAATATTGTACAAACAAAACAACATTTTTTTAAAAATATTGATGTATATTTATTTTTTTTGTTATGGGGAACGTCACTTGAAATTTACTATTCATGATCGTTATTCAATAGGAAAAAAACAGAAGACTAAGAAAATTTCAGTGCCATCTTCTCCTCCAAAATTGAACTATGCAATCTCTAATTTCCCAATGTAACAAAAAAATACAACTAATGAAAATACACTTCATACCACGAGACATATTCACACTTCTATTTCTTGATAACTTTCATCACAGTTTCTTTGAGCTAGGTCGACAAAAAAATTATATACTACCAATAAATTTAATCCATGTCTTGCAGTGTTTCAAGTAATAGTACTGGTACCTGTTTGTCTGTTTTAACACGTGGATCAATTTGTTTCTCTCTCATGTCTGGGCAATCATAGTAGGAATAGATCTGAGCATCCCTTTCCAAAAACAAGATGGGATCCACCAAAAATTACATTGGTGTAGATTCTATTCATCGGTTATCATTATTGTCTAAGGGTCCGTTTGGAAACACATATTGAAAAGTAGATTTTAGAATAAAGCTGTTTTTTAAGATGATTTTAGACCTTTAACTTTTTTGGGATGCTTTTTTTTAATTCAGGAATCAATATTTGGAAGGAATTTAATGTTTGATAGAAAACGTTGCTTTTCAATTCAAAAAATCGATTCCGACCAAAAAGCGTTCTTTTTGAGATTTTAAAAACACGGATTTCGAGAGAGAAATTAAAAGGAATTCAGTTTTTGATTCCGCCGGAATCCGACCCGTTTGGTTGCGCGTTTGGGCAGAATCCGCTTTTTAAAAAGCGGAATCGCCCCCAAACGCGCTACCAAACGGACCCTAAATAGAATATAAATTAATCATTAGCATATAAAAAGATGGTTGATTGTTAAAAAAATTTCTGTCATCCAATTGAAGTTGAAAGATAATTGTGTTATATATATATAAGTTTTAAGATTTTTAATAGTCATACACGCAATCTTGAACTAAGGTAACATTTGTACCTGCGATGGGGTGAATTCGGCAGAGGAGAACCTAGCATATCGTTACTGTGGATCAAAGGCTTTTTCACCATCCACATTAGGGCGACTAAAATGACGTTAACATGTCATTTTTTATTCACGATAAAGAAGTTTTGGAAACTGTTTCTAACGCGAGTGACTTTAACAGACGCAGGTAACCCCATGCGGTCCCAAATGGGGATTAAAAAATGTACATCTTTGATCTCTTGGACTTATTCCTTATTAAAAAAGAAAATTAAAAATAAAACAAAAAAAATGATAAGTAATATATATAGATCTTGTAGTTCCCCGTTTGTATTGTAGAATAAGAGTGGTTTAAGGGTGAAATAAGGTGGGATAAGAATAGATAAAAGAAATTAAGTGTTTATCTAAAGAGTATAGGTTGGAATTACTATGCCAGTATAAATGAGTATAAGAAAGTATAACCTCTACGATAAATTATACTCACTTTATCTATTCCCATGGGCCTACATGTCAAATCAATTTTTTATACCTTGTCACATCAAATCACATATCAACACCTCTTATACATCAAAGGGTCTACATGTCAAATCAATTTTTTCACACTTTATTTATATTTTATTCTTTATCAACCAAACAACTCAACCTTTATTCTTACGTTTACCAATGAGAATAATAAAAAACACAACCAAATAAAAAATCTCTTATTACTGTAGAATTGTTATCTATACTGATATAGTTATTTATTCAGAATAACTCAATTCTTCAGTCCAAACGAGGTAGAGTTTTTTTTACCACATGAGACTGACGGAATCTTCATTTCTGAATAGATTCCGTTTGCAGCCCCCACTCACTTTCCTGACCACATGCATGCCTGTATCCCTAACAATCTCTCAGTACGTAAAACCCATCCCAACCTCCAAGTCCAACCAAACAACCTCTGAAAAAATTCTCTCCTAATAAAATGCACATCAAATCCATCAACAAAAACCACCTGAGAAAAAAAAATGGAAGAAATCCTGTCACCCCCTTCTTCTTGCTCCCCTCCCCTTCTAACCCCAACAACAACAACAGTGATCCCCTCAGACCTCCAACACCGCCTCCAATACCTCCTCAACAGCCGCCCCGAGTGGTGGTCCTACGCCATCTTCTGGCGCGCCTCCCCCGACTCCTCCTCCCCCAACCGCAGCCCCGTCCTCTCCTGGGGCGACGGCCACTTCCGAGGCGCCAAGTCCCGCTTCGTCCCCCACGACCCTTCCGAGGAGTCCATCGACGGCGCCTTCACCGACATCGAGTGGTTCTACATGGTGTCCCAGACCCGGACATTCTCCGAGGGGGACTGCTCCCCCGCCCGTGCCTTCGGTTCGAGGACCCCAATCTGGCTCTCTGGTGTTAGGGACCTCCAGGTATAGTAACAAAGTATTCTAAACTATTTCTCGAGTATTTATTAAAGCACTCCTAATAGAAATTTTCAATACGAAAAGCCTCTGTATTTTTTTTCTTATTTATTCTATGCGATTTATGAATGCAAAAGTATCTGATTGAGCATGATACTTGTTCAATATCCACCATACACGAACTTTGTCACTGGCTTTCCAGGGGAGCTCCTGCGACCGCGCGCGCGAGGCGCAGTCCCACGGCTTGTACACCCTCGCGTTCGTCCCCGCGTGGGGGGGCGTGCTCGAGCTCGGCTCGTCGGACGCCGTCCCCGAGAACTGGGGGCTCACCCAGCAAGCCAAGGCCCTCCTCATCCCCAAAGGCGGCGGCGCCCTTTCTTCGTCGTCGATGGACTCCGATATCTCCGACTCCGATAAGGCGGCCGTACCTCCACCGCAAGTGGGGCGCGCGAGGATGAGGAGGGGGAGGAAGCCGGGAAGCAACAACGGGAAGGCGACGCCGATAAACCACGTGGAGGCGGAGAGGCAGAGGAGGGAGAAGCTGAACCGCTGGTTCTACGCGCTTCGCGCGGTCGTGCCGAACGTGTCGCGGATGGACAAGGCGTCGCTGCTATCGGATGCGATCACTTACATAAACCAGCTGAAGTCGAGAGTGGTGGAGCTGGAGGGCGGTGCGCGTCAGGAGGTGAAGTGGGTGAAGAGGGAGGCGGAGGAGAGCGTGAGCGTGGGGATGGGTGGTGGGGGAGATTATTATATTGCGGAGGTGGAGGTGAGGGTGATGGGAGGGGATGCGATGGTGCACGTACAGTCGAGGAACGCGGGACACCCGCCGGCGAAGCTGATGGGGGCGCTCAGGGACATGGAGTTGCACGTGCAACACGCGAGCGTTTCGTCTTTGAAGGACCTCATGTTGCAGGACGTCGTGGTCATGGTGCCCAATGGAATGGACGGGGCGTCTTTGAGAGCTGCTCTTCTTCAGAGGCTGGACAAGATGTGAAAGTGTTTTGTCAAATTTGTCAAAACTTTGGTGCTTGCTCCGTAGCACCAACAAACACGCTGTTTCACTAAAGGGGTATATGGTTGGTTACATGGAAGATGTAAATCTGTCTCTGTTTTTTTTTTTTTTTTTCCTTTAGTGGCTTTTATTTTTTAGTGTGAGTATATGTATAAATTATAATATTTTAGTACTTTTGTTTTTTAATTGTGGGTCAAATCTTCTCACATTAGTAGGCAACAAAATTCGATCAGTATCAAAGTCATCTCACTAAATAAGAGATACATCTCCTATCCGACAAAGAGATGGTTTGGTAAATTATAAAAATCCATTGCCGTATATATTTATTTTTCAGTTTATTGCATATATACTTCTAAAATTTTTATATTATCAAATACTTTTTTTTTAATGAGATATTTTTAATAGGATTCTTAATTAAAAATAGTTCATTTAGGTATTTCAAGACTCTAGAAATATGTTTTACATATTTTCCCAAAAACTAATTCAATGCACATAATTAATTTCATTTATTTCCATTCAAGTAACGCCTATGTTTCATTTGATTTTTTGTAAGCACCAAAGACGAGAATTTTCTAATAATAAAAAGTGTTTTTTGCATGTTTACCATTCAAAAATATACTATTTATTTTTATACCACTCTAAATAACCTATTTATATTTATACCATTGGAATGTGTAGAAATTATGCATATTTATCATCTTAGTTAACTTCCATCCAAATTTCAATTAAAACAATTAAGGTCTTGGAGAAATAACCAAATTATTCTTATTTTTTATTTTACATATTTTACCTTACCAAATACAATATTTATAAAAATAAAAAATATTAATTTAAAAAAATGATAAATTTCATCTAAAATCCAAACATAAAAATTAAATATACAAATTATTCATTAGAGAAAGTGAGGAGGATATTTTTCCCTCACAGTTAAATTTGTATTTTGCGGGATTAGGAACTTCAAAGAGGATTTTACTAATGGATTTTTAGTGGTAGGATTATATGGAAACATGATTTTGTGGTGGTAGGGGAGAGACTGTGCCTGGCTGTTGCAAATGACTGTGTTGTCACTTCTCAACTTTCAACTTCTTGATTGCCTTCAATGAAGAATCTCCAAATTCGATCCCCAGAGTGCTGTCGCGCGACCTCTTTTATAGGCTGCCTACGTACCCACTGGGGATCAAGTTTCACGTAGTTCAGTTGGTTACTCTGTAACCGTTTTCTCACTAACTGGTAGTGGACAATTTTTTAGGGAAATGTTCCCTGCATTTACTCACCATGTCGCCCTTATTACCCACGTTCTATGAGTAATGGGCCTTAAACGCTGCCATGGTAGTGATGTATGTTCATGGTCCTTTGACCGTTTTTGGACCTGTTCGGGGTCTCTTGACATGCGTAACGTCGATGAATAACAATGTCGCCCAACCAGACCTATCGTCTAGTCGTGCCTTAGATTACTCGCACCGAAGTGATAAGGTCGCCCGACTAGACCTGTCGTCTAGTCGTGCCTTACTTCACACCTGAGTGATAAGGTCGTCCGACTAAGCTTGTCGTCTAGTCGTGCCTTAGATCACTCATTCCCGAGTAGCAAGGTCGAACGACTGGACCTGTCGTTTGGTCGTGCCTTGGACTACCCGTGTGATCCTTTCTGATTTGCGGGCAGATTGACCGTACGACTAGATCCTTTAGTCTAGTCGTGTCGACCTGTCGGGTGACGTCATCGTAAAGTCATCTTTCCTGGACTGGGAATGATGGGCTTTCTGCCGGACGGTCCATGTTGCACTATTCTGCCTTATCATGACACGTATCCTGATGCAGATTTTTTTAACTCCACAGATACCCCCTCTCCTGTTCTTTTGAAGTGTCGAGAGAGCAGAAGATATGAGGAGATCCGGTCGTCTTTTATCCTTCTTCGGGAGTCAAAGATCTGGTCGTCTGACCCCTCAGAATTCTCTGCTCTATTGTGGATTTAGCGGCTGATTTGTTGAGTCGGCTCTTAATGCCACATGGCTTCCCACGTCATTCTTCTTCGATTACCCAAACGTCAGCGCTCCTTAGGGTTTCATGAAACACTTTTTTTAAAGCATTGATTACTCTTCAATATCCGCAGCGAATTATTGCTGCCGTCTTTTCGAAGCGTCGCTGATGCCCTATTTAAAGGCCGAAGCGGAAAGCATTTCTCTCCCATCTCGTCTTCTTCTTCTTCTTGAAGCTTTTGTTCCCCTGACAATGGAGAACACTTCTCCTGTTTCAGACGTTCATAAGGAGTTGGGGATTTCTTCGGACTTCTCGGTTGATGAGTTGTCTAGAGATGAGATCCCCACCCTTTTTCTTGACTCTGTTCTCCTTCATTCGAGTTATTTCAAGGATGGAGATCTTTCTCTGCCCTTACCACACTTAATAGCCGAATTTCTTGACATTTTTCATCTTCACCCCATCTTGGTCGTCCCCAACGTATACCGCATCCTGATGTGCGTGGTTGAGTTGGGGAAGATGACGGGGTATGAGTTGGGCCTGTAGGAGATCCGGTGGATTTACCAGATTAATGGCTCGATCTCGGGGCACTCTCCGTCCTTCTATATCTCCTGCAGTGTCGGGGCACCAGAACTGGTACTCGGCATGTCCCGGGGGTGATATTTATGACTGGAAAAGCCGTCGGGTTCCGGTTCGGGGTCCATGGATGCCAGTTGGTTGGGATATCTTCCAACGCCACTTGTGTCGTTCCCGGAGACCGATGGTGGATGCCCCCAGGCCGGAGGTCGAGGAGGTGAATATGGACGCCATCTCTCGAGTGATGGAGTATCTGGATCGGTCATGGTGGGTGCTGCTCGGGTTGGAGGAACCGAGACGCGCTCCTCCAGTTGCAACCTCTCCCGCCGGTGTGGTTGAGCCGTTGGGGGATCAGGGTCTGGTTCATCCTTCTCCCAGACTGCGTCTTGGGGCGAGGCGGCGCTCTCAAAGGCTCCTTCAATTAGGTTCTGGATCATGCTTCACTGCCCAACCGGTGGATCTGACGTCGACGCCGCCTTCTCCTGACTCACCAACTCCGTCCCCCGCTATTCGATCATCCTCCTCTGCTTCTACCTCTTCATCTTCTTCTCAATCTTCTCCATACTCTGCGGCGCCTGTTGATGGTAAGGGAATTGCCCTTAGCCCTTGCCGTATGGAGATTGACCCGCCCCCTACAATGTCGCTTGTGGACTTGGGTGTTGGGGCAGATGCTGCTCCTACGCTTGAGGAACGCTTGCACGGGGTCCTTCTCCCCTCCGGTGGTCCTTCGAGGAACTTGCAAGCCTCAATCCGTGCCGCTGCTGGCGTGTGTGGGGGTTCTTCAGGGATTCAGATCTGATGCGTGCCCTGGCGGGCTCGGTCGGATCGTCTCTCGGAAGGGTGGTGTCGTTCCTGATTGAGGTGCCTGACAATGGCTCAAGAGGATTCAAGGGTGTGTGTGATCGCCACCTGCTTTTTCAAAAAACAGGAAAAGGTTGGGTTGGATTTGATCGCCTACGTGGGGAGTTTGTGGGGTCTCCACTCTGAGACACGGATATACCGTACACAGAGGTGAAAACAGGTAATCCTTTTCTGCTTCCGGGGCTTGACTAAAGGAGTCTTGGGACAAAGGGGTGCAGGTGGGGTGTGGGGCGGCTAATGGGTTTGAGTTGTCGGGTATGGGGCGGCTACTAGGGTTTAGCCGTCTGGGGCCTGGTTTGGTTTGGGCAAAACTTCGGTGGGAAATGGGTTTGGTTTTGGACAGAGGTTAAGCTAGGTTTAACCCGGGTTTTTGGAGGGTGGAATGAGAGGGTTTTTGTGCAGGGAATGGATTTTTCTCTCACAAAAGGGGGGCTCTCTTTCTCTCTCTCTAGGGATTTCTAGTGGTGGAAGGGAATGGTCAATTGATATCAAGTGAGGATTGTGGATTGGAGATTGGTGGATTGGTGGATGGTGGATTGTGAATCAAGATTGGGGATTGGTGGATTGGTGGATGGTGGATTGTGAATCAAGATTAGGGATGTGTTAGAAATATTTTGAACCCTCTCTATTTATAGTAAAAGAGAGGCAGGGGAATATCCATGGGGTAATAGAATGGCTTGGTTAATAGTGTGTTTGATTAGACCCCTCATCAATTCTCTGGTTTTTCTGTCAGGACCAAGTGAAGGGCGTCTAGTCCTAACTAGCCGCCCAGTATGGGGCGGCTACTTCCTAGTAGCCGCCCCCATCATGACCTGCCAAACGTCCTATCTCTGACAAGCGATGGCTTGGGTCGGTTACTTGGATTGGTTCGGCCAAGATAGGGCCGCTAAAGGTCATAATCCGTCGTAATGATCAGCATTTAATGTTGCTTTATGTCCCATCCAGAGAAGCGGTTCAGGGTTGGCCGAGGGGGCGGCTAGTGCCAACTAGCCACCTGGTATGAGGCGGCTAGTTAGGGTTAGCCTCCCCTTTCCACGGTCTTAGGGTTTCTAGGGCTTTGAGGTTCTCTAGGTGGGCTAGGGTTGGTCAGGTTATTTTAGAGTTTGGACTGAGGGTTTAGGTCAGGGTTAGGGCTCCCAAAGTTAGGGCCAGGGTTTGGGTCAGATTTAGGGTTTTGGTCAGGGTTTAGGGTTTCTGGTTTCCTGAAGTTTTGGTTTTCTATTTGATGCCCAAATGTGGGTTATTTTCAGGTGTTACTTGAAGTATTTCTGTCTTTCTGGACGATCAAAATTGGAGTATCTACAGCTACCATCTCCATAGATCGTCAACTACATTCTCTTCGTGAAGCTTGCGAGGGTGATGAAGCAGAACATCTCTCAGACTTCGTCAGTGGCTATCGCCTGGTCTATTCTGACCACTAGTGTGGTTTTCGAGAGATGAGCAACGAGGAGCTGCCCATGCTCTTTCATGCGGTACGGGAGAAGAGACTTCGAGGAAAGGACAGAGAAGAAGATTTTATTCGCCTTGTATATTTTTTTGTGTGTAATCTTTATCCATCAGATGAATAAAAAATTACGTTTTCTATTCAATCTTGTTCATATCGTTACTCGTCTGTCCTTTCAATACAAAATTTTGACTCTCGTGTCACCTCTATGTATGTACGCTGAACTAAGATGCCTGGTCGTTGAAGTAATCACGACTAATATGTTTTTTGAGTAGCCCCCACGAGTAGACTTCACGATCAGGCCTTTCGAACTATTTTCGTCGACCCAAAGTACCGTTATCTCTGTGACACACAAGGATGTAGCAATTAAATACTTGCCACGTGTCTGAAACCGTCGCTTCACCTTTTGCGCCAGCTGTGCCTCGATTTTCGTAGAAGATTTTAGCGACAAATCTTCCCACGGTCTCGATCTTCGCGCTCCTTCTTCAGAGCTTTCTTTCTTCAATGTAATGATCAATTTTTCTTCAGAATTCTTTCATCTGGCAGGTGCTGGGCGACCGTGAAGCTTGAAGCCTTGCTGAAGTCGACCCAAGGGTTGGCCCTTCGATGGGAGGCGCAGCTGAGGTCGGTGGATGAGCAGTTGGCGGTTGCGAACCAAGCTCGCCATTCCTTGGAGCTCGCTGAATCTGCTGCTCCCAGAGAAGCCGCTATCAACCTGGCTCGGGCCAAAGCTGCTAAAGAACGTGCTAGAGAACTCCTCGAGCAGAGATTCTCCCATTCCTTCGATCAGACCTCCCTTTCTCTGCAAGCGCAGAATGCTGAGGAGCGAGTTGAATCTTTGACCAAAGAACTGTAGGAGCTGCAAGTTAAGCTCTGTGAACTTCAAGCTGATCGTGCCTCTGCTCTAGATGAGGGTTTGACGAGGGGGCGAAATGAGGCTTTGGCGATGCTAAAGGACCAAGTGAAGGAGATCACCAATTCCTTGACGTCTGACGTCGAGAAGAGCTACGATTGTGGATTTCTTCAAGGTTACGAAGATAGATCCAACAATGTATCTCCTCGAGTTGTGGTCATGTCTCCTTCCGCCGCTTTTGTTGGCCTGAGGCCTAGTTTAGGGCCTGAGCCTTATGTAAAGAACAATCTTTTTATAAACGACTTGTCCTTGTTTTTGCTTGATTGTCCTCTGATTGATTTAGAATGTTTGGATGCTTGGGTCAAGAGGGTCATCAGCCTTTCAGAATTTAAGCCTCGGGGCTAATTCTGTTCTCCCTTTTTACGCGACCTCCATACTCTGGTCGTATGGCCTGAGCCCATTTAGACCTTGTAAACCTTTTGATCACCGGGCATGCTAGTCATATAGCCTGAGCCCGTTTAGACATTGTGAGCCTCTGATAGTTTGCGAGTCTCTTTCCGTTTCGCCCTTATCGTACAAGGATCTCTCGTGCGCTCCTGGCGCTGCAATGATGGTGGAGTGCTCGGAACGAGAGGACCTGGATCCTTTTAGAATTTAAGTCCTGGGGCTAATTCCGTTCGTCCCTACCGCGCGACCTCCAAATATCGGTCGTATGGCCTGAGCCCGTTTAGACCTTGTGAGCATAGGGGAAGCTTTACTTCGAACGACCTCGCCATCATGAGTGTAACCTATGGGTCTCACTGTGAGCATAGGGGAAGCTTATACTTCGAACGACCTAACCTTCATGAGTATAACCTATGTGTCTCACTGTTTGCCTTTTACTCGAGTGCTAATCGAAGGATGGGGCGTCCCCCGCGCGACCTCTCATCGAGAGTGCTCATCCAACGACCTGAACTGGTCCATCGCGCGACCTCCATAGAGTGTTATATCTCATGACCTCTTAGGATTGCAACATCCTGTTTGAGAGTGCTTAGCTCGCGACCTCTCGTAAGAATGTCATGTCTGAAAACCAGTTGTCACAGCGCGACCTCGAACGGGCTTTTACTCACATGGCATACAATGCATGTACTAACTAGAGATAATGCAACTAACTTTTATTTAAAAAGTAATACTTTTTCTGATGCATTACATTATGAGGTCTTATGAGTGCCTCTCCATTCATTCGTTCTAGATAGTAAGCACCTTTGGGGCCCAGTCCGGTGACCTTGTAAGTTCCCTCCCAACTGGGTCTGAGCTTATCATCTGATCGTGTTTGGGATTCAGGGAATACCTCTTGAAGGACCAGGTCACCGATTCGAAAGCTTCATCGTGAAACTCTTTTGTCGGCGTCGGATTCCGTCAGTGTCGGGAAGGATCTGGTGGTGGGGGGTGCGGGTGCGTGCGTGTGTGGGGGTTCTTCGGGGATTCGGATCGGATGTGTGCCCTGGCGGGCTCGGTCGGATCGTCTTCTCGGAAGGGTGAGGTGTCGTTCCTGGTTGAGGTGCCCGACAGCGGCTCAAGAGGATTCCAGGGTTTGTGTGATCGCCACCTGCTTTTTCTAAAAGCAGGAAAAGGTTGGGTTGGATATGATCGCCTACGTGGGGAGTTTGTGGGGTCTCCGCTCTGAGACACTGATATACCGTACACAGAGGTGAAAAATAGGTAATCCTATTCTGCTTCCGGAGCTTGACTAAAGGAGTCTTGGGACATAGGGGTGCAAATGGGGCGTGGATAGGGGGGCAGCTAGTGGGATCAAGCCGTCTGGTGAGGGGTGGCTACTAGGGTTTAGCCGTCCGGGGCCTGGTCTGGTTTGGGCAGAACTTCGGTAGGAAATGGGTTTGGTTTTGGACAAAGGCTAAGCTAGGCTTAGCCCGGGTTTCTAGAGGGTGGAATGAGAGGGTATTTTATGTAGGGAATGGGTATTTCTCTCACAAAAGGGACTCTCTCTCTCTCTCTCTCTCTCGGGATTTCTAGTGGGGAAAGGGAGTGAATTTTGATTGTGAATTGGGAATGTGAAATTGTGGATTGTAGATTGGTGGTTGTTGGATGTTGTTTAAAGGCTTGGGACCTCCTCTATTTATAGTAAAAAAGAGGCAGGGAATGTCCAGTGGGTAATGGAGTGGCTTGGCTAATAGTGTGTGTGATTAGACCCTCATTAATTCTCTGGTTCTTCTGTCAGGACCAGGTGAAGGGCGGCTACTTCCTGGTAGCCGCCCCTATCATGACTCCTTCTTCTTCGTTCTAAACAGTGAAACCTTGATTCCTTTGCCCTTTCTTCCACCATTTTGACCTAGATCCGTCCTTCTCTCTTGATTTTGAAACCCTAGTTTTGGG
This sequence comes from Acorus calamus, assembly GCA_030737845.1. NCBI lineage: Eukaryota > Viridiplantae > Streptophyta > Magnoliopsida > Acorales > Acoraceae > Acorus > Acorus calamus. The sequence continues at coordinate 11,494,940 of CM060872.1, forward strand.
TTCTCCTTTTTCTTTTCAATCCGAGGGAGATGACGAGGTCGAAGGCGGTTGCTTCGAGGGGAAAACGACCACGGGTGGCTTGTGGAGAGCGTAGCCCGAGCTCTTCATCGTCGGATAGTGATAGGCCGGAGGTAGAGGCCGTGGGAGGAGTTATGGGTGTAGCGGAGGTGCCGCCGGTGGACATCGGCGCGGGTGAGGTTGGGGACTTGCCTTTGGGGACTGCCCCGGAGGTTGGGGGTAGTATGATAGGATATACACGTAAGAGGAGGCGTGGGGATCGACTGGTGGTGGTCGAGGAGGTGGTTTTGGGGGTCGGGGGATCGGTTGAGGGTGCAACCGAGGAGCAGGGGCCGAGAGAGTTAGTGAAGATGTGAGGGCGTCATTGGATGCCCTTGTTGGGATGTTGGACAGGGAGGCCACAGAGGCCAGGGCTGAGGAGGAGGAAAGTAGGGCTATGGGGGCTTTTGCGGAGTTTATCTCCTGCGCTGGGAGAGTGGAGGGGACTGGAGAGGTTAGGGATGAGGCCGGGGAGGCCAAGGGTATGGAAACCGGAGCTGCAGAGGTCGGTGTTGGTGTTGAGGCTGAGGCCGAGGAGGCCGTGTTCGAGGAGGATGAGGAGGAGGGGGATGACGACAGGATGGATGATCCAGACGAGGCCGAGGTGGGCCCTCCTGGGTCCACACGGGCCGTGGTATGTTCCTAACCTTTTAGTCTTAGCCTTTTTATTTTAGCGTATATGCATGTGTTTTGGTGGTATGAACAGGTTTGTATATGTGTATTTTTAATAAGCATGCTTGGTGTATAAGGTAATCACGGTGGGATAGCATGCTGATATGGGTTTGTTTTTAGGAAGGAGGATAATTTTTCGTATATATATATCCATGTTTGTTCTATTTTTTAGAAGGAAGTGAAAGGCATGGTTAGTATGCTTGTATGCGATACTTTTTTATGTGCATATAGTTTTTTAGAGTGTGACTTCACATGTGTTTGATCGTGGTAGAGCATGAGAGATTGTATGCATGCATTTCATGGGTCCAAGTACTTTCTATATGCTTAGGTGTGTTTAGGGAAAGTACATAAGCATGATAGGCTATGATGCAAGAAAGAGTGTGAGTGGTGACCACGGTGGGATGTTGACATATTTTTTTTTGCATGCGTGGTCATATGAGGAGTGTTTTGTGAATAATGGGAGGTGAACCTTTAAGTGAATGCTTTTGTATTAGATATGAGAATTTTACTTTGCTAAGCATGATCTCTAAATGATTTTTAGGTTTTAGATCCTTACCTCTCGGTTGCTCTTTTAAATCAACCCATCTCTTCTTCGTTTGTTTGCAGTGGCCGAATCGTATCCGGGCTTTATGGCACAGGACGAAGAGGTGGTACGATGCCTTGGGGCAGGAGGAGAGGAGCTTAGTAGATGGAGCGGGCTTCCATTCCTTCTTTCTTATTGAGCCGTTCCACGTCCATCGCCCATATGTGGAGGCATTGGCGGAGAGATGGGACCCGGAGAGTTGTACGTTCATCCTCCCTACTGGCGCCGTTATGCCGACCCTTGAGGACGTCCATCGGATCACCGGTCTTCCGGTCTTAGGGAAAGCGGTGATTGCGGCTACCCTGCGGATTATAGGGGGCTGTTTCGAGAGTTGATTGGAGAATGGGAGTTCGTGGAGCGGGAGCGGACGCTGAACTGGATTCCTTTAGGGAGGCTTTCGTAGCAGTATGGCCTCGGTTCCTTTACAGAGCGCCAAAAGGGTGAAGCTGCAGCTAGCTTCGAGAGAAGATGGGTGATGATCGAGGCGAGAGAGGAGGCCGCGTGCCCACAGAGGGCACGGAGGGAGTTGAGGGCGTTCTTTCTTTACTTCTTCGGCCGGGTCCTTTTCTCGACGGCTTCTGATAAGGTTTCCTCTCACTCTCTTTTGCTGATGAGGGACCTGGAGGGCATGGGACGCTATGCCTGGGGAGCGGCGATGCTCGCCCATCTCTTCGCGAAGCTCTCGAAGAAAGTTAAGAGGGTCCGGGGAAAGAATCTTGGCGGCTTCGCGCCATTTCTTCAGGTATGTGTAAGTGGTAAATGTCTTTTACTTGGTTTGGCTCACTTTGATCATGATAATTTTCCTCTTGCTTTGCTAGATCTTCGGATACGAACACTTCACCATCGATCGCCCGACTTTGGCACCGTTTGATCATGCCCTCCCTTGGGCTATGAGATAGGAACCCCGGGGATCCTCTCGCTTGTACCGCCTCGCCCAATTCCGAGAGGCCTTCCGCGTCTTGTCGGAGGAAAAGGTATAAGTTTTCTTTGAATTTCTTTGGCTTGTATTTGGTTTTCTTTTGACTAAGTGCTCTTCCTATCTTTTGATGTTTTTAGATGACGTGGAGGCCTTACTCGGAGTAGGTTCCCGAGGCCTTGGCGCAAGACGTCTGGTTGATCTACTTTAATGAGGTCGTATTTCACGTGATCAGCCGGGTCGTCCACCAGCTTGGGTATCATCAGTGGGTGCCCGATCCTCTGCCGCGGTGCCCCTTGATTCCGGTGGCTGGGATTCCTCGGAACAATAACCTCCCGAGGAATTACGCTACATATGTGGCGGGATGGATGGGCCGAGGCGTCTTGGTGGAGCGTCGTCCTGAGGTGACTTCGAGTGGCGAATACCTGGCTTGGTATCATCAGGAGTACGCGGGTATCCTTGGGACGATGGAGGAGGAGATCTCAGACGCTTACGTAAGTTGAAAAACCCTTTTCTCTTCCTTGTTCTCCTTTGCTTAAACATCTTCTAAATAGTGCATTCTTTTGTAGGTTGAGTTGAATGAGATGGAGAAGAAACTTAAGATCGCCAATGAGCATCTCCAAGTGCGGGCAAGGAAGATAGAGGCGTTGCGGGTCTGGGGAGAATGGGGGAGGGGACTGGTAGGACGGGGGAAGAGGCTGGTAGGATTAAGCCACCCGGGATGATTCTGGGTGACTCTTCGTGGTCAGCGGCTTTTATGGTGTAGATACTTTCACAGCTTAGGCTCTCTGGTTCTTCTAAGTGAGCCTTAGTGGCTAGCCTTGGGTCTTGGGTTTTGGCTCCTACAGGGCTGGGGGTTTCTGGGGCTGGCTTGACTTCTAGTGATTTTGTAACTAGATCGTTTTCGAGTCCCCTGATGGTGGCCCAGTCTAAGCGCCTCTCTTCATCAAGGTTGTAGACAATGTCTCGAAACGAGGAGCATTGTTAGATGGTGTGGCCGTGATGTTGGTGATACTGACAAAAACGTGTGGGGTCGGCACCGATAGGCGAAGGTCTAGCCATGGGTATGGAAATGCCATTGACCTTTAATAAGGCTCTGAAGATGCTCCCTAGGGTTTGCGGAAGGGGAGGATAGTTATCCTTTCTGTTTGACCATCTCGGGCCGTAGAAGGAGAAAGGTGCAGCCTTTTCACGGGGGTTGCACGCAGGTTCTCTAGGGGTTATGCCTTGCGTTCTTGGGGGGTAGGATAGAAGGGTCTCCTATTTTGGTCCTGGTTCTGGATTGAGGGGGCCTGAATTGGAGAATCATGGGTTGCGGGGTTTTGTTGTATCGGCACGGGGACAGGTATTGATCGAGTAGCGAGATTCTGGTGGATTAGCCGAGGTGGCGCAAACCCGGATGAACCGGATGTGTACTGTCTCGGAGCCGTTCCTCGATCAGGAACTCGTGCTCCGTTCGGGTAGAGTGCCGATACTTGGGTAACAATCCCCTCTATCGTGGGGGTTTGTGCTTTACGAGGCGGTTGTCCAACCCTATGGCTGTTAGGTGGGGACTGGGTTTGGACAACTGGGGCTGCACAACAGGAAATCCTGTTGTGGCGGTCAATTAGAAGCTGATACGTAGTGCAGTCTCCGTATGAAAGGCTCGTACGAAGCTCTGGACTCAGGCTCTGTAACATCATGTCAATTTCTTGACATTCTGTGAGTTGCAGACCAGTTCGGTGGACAAGTGTGCGCCACCGAGACACGTATTGTTTAAATTCCTCCCTAGGCCTCATTCTCTCTATAGTTAAATCCGAAATAGAGGGGGTTCTGGTCCTCTGGTAACCGTAGCGGCCTAAGAACTTCTCGCTTACAGCCGAGAAATTCGACAAGTGATCTACAGGGAGGGTGGAGAACCATTGTAGTGCTTCTCCTTCCAATGATTTCTGGAAGAGGAAGACTAGCAAAGGTTGATTATCTAGAAAGGGGCAGGCGTCTAGATAAAAGGCAATTAAATGGATGTCTGGGTCTCCACGACCATTATACCGGCGGAATTTGGGGATTTTGAATCCCTCCTGTAGGTGGACTGACGGGATTTGTCTCACGTTATGTAGAGTCATATGCTTGGGGGCTGAGGGACCAGTCTCGGAGAGGATTCTCCGGATGGTTTCATCCAGTGTTTCTCCCCTGGGAGGGCTGCCTAGCAGACCCGGGTTTCGGGTGCCCTGGTAAGGGCCAGGGGTGGAAACGGTTGGGAACATTGGATTCGCGGGGGAAAGGGGGTGAACAAAAAAAGGCACGGATTGACCGAGTGGCTGGGTGTGGACGGGGTTTTGGGAATGGCCTCAGGGGTTTCAACAGGGGCCTCCTGTCTCAGGGTTTTAACCTGACGGTAGTTGGCGAGGTCATGAAACATGTCCTCTACGGATTGGTATCCTAGACTGGCCATGTTTTCCTCTAGATGGGTCAGGAATTGCGTGGTCTGACACTTTTGGTGGATTCTTTCCTTAGTATCTCCTCCTCTATGCGGGATTCCATGACGTGTGTGAAATGGTTCAAGGGAATGAATGTAGATATAAAGCAGTAAATAAAGCGGTAAAGGATTGCGCAGTGGTGTGCGGCTTACAAAGCAGTAAAGGATTGCGCAGCGGTGTGCGACTTACAAAGCAGTAAATGATGCAATGATGCGAAGTAGACGAGGATCTGATTCGAGGGGTGGAAACTCTAACCTTCCTAAAGGGTTGATAGCGTTCTAGTCAAGCTTGTAAAGGGGGGCAGAAGAGGATTACCTTTTGTTATTTTTCACGAGGGAGGTCCCACCGTGATTGCCAGATTTGTCGGCATCGGATTCCGTCAGTGTCGAGAAGGATTCGGCGGTGGGGGGTGCGTGCATGTGTGGGGGTTCTTCGGGGATTCGGATCGGATGCCGTACACAGAGGTTTGTGTGATCGCCACCTGCTTTTTCTAAAAGCAGGAAAAGGTTGGGTTAGATTTGATCGCCTACGTGGGGAGTTTGTGGGGTCTCCGGTCTCAGACACGGATATACCGTACACAGAGGTGAAAAACAGGTAATCATATTCTGCTTCCGGGGCTTGACTAAAGGAGTCTTGGGACATAGGGGTGCAAATGGGGCATGGATAGGGGGCGGCTAGTGGGATCAAGCCGTCTAGTGAGGGGCAGCTACTAGGGTTTAGCCGTCCGGGGCCTGGTCTGGTTTGGGCAGAACTTCGGTAGGAAATGGGTTTGGTTTTGGACAGAGACTAAGCTAGGCTTAGCCTGAGTTTCTGGAGGGTGGAATGAGAGGGTATTTTATATAGGGTATTTCTCTCACAAAAGGGACTCTCTCTCTCTCTCTCTTGGGATTTCTAGTGGGGAAAGGGAGTGAATTTTGATTGTGAATTGGGAATGTGAAATTGTGGATTGTAGATTGGTGGTTGTTGGATGTTGTTTAAAGGCTTGGGACCTCCTCTATTTATAGTAAAAAAGAGGCAGGGGAATGTCCAGGGGTAATGGAGTGGCTTGGCTAATAGTGTGTGTGATTAGACTCCTCATTAATTCTCTGGTTCTTCTGTCAGCACCAGGTAAAGGGCGGCTACTTCCTGGTAGCCACCCCTGTCATGACCTACCAAACGTCCCATCTCTGACAAACGGTGGCTTGGGTCGGTTACTTGGGTTGATCCGGCCAAGATGGGGCGGCTAAAGGTCACAACCCGCGGCAATGATCAGCATTTAATGCTGCTTTATGTCCCATCCAGGGAAGCGGTTCAAGGTCGGCCAGGGGGGCGGCTAGTGCTAACTAGCCGCCTGGTATGGGGCAGCTAGTTAGGGCTAGCCGCCCCTTGCCAGGGACTTGGGATTTTTCCAGTTTTTTTAGAGTTTCTCCAGGTGGGTGGTTCTTGGTTTGGGCCAGGGTCTGGTTTAGGGTAGGGTTTAGGTCAGGGTTAGGTTTTAGTGTTAGGGTTAAGGTTTAAGTGAGGGTTAGGGTTTCCGGTTTAGATTAGGGCTAGGGTTTAGGGTTTGGGTTTCCGGTTTAGGTTAGGGGTAGGGTTTAGGGTTTCCGGTTTAGGTTAGGGCTAGGGTTAGGATTTCCGGTTTAGGTTAGGGCTAGGGTTTAGGGTTTCCGGTTTAGGTTAGGGCTAGGGTTAGGGTTTTCGGTTTCCTGAACCTTGGTTCTCTACTAGATGTTCAAATGTGGGATATTTTCGGGTGTTACTTGAAGTATTTCTGTCTTTCTGGACGATCAAAATTGGGGTATCTACAGAGCGATCTGGTTCCGGTAATTGGCCATCTTGATGGATGTCGCTTCCCTTCGTTCGTCCCTCAGATCGAGTTCGGACGGCAAGACTTCTTCGTTGGTTTGAGGTTCAAAGCTTTCAGTTCGAAAGGTTGGAATCCCAATCTCCACTGGGATAACCGCTTCAACGTCGATGGCCAGAGAGAATCGAGTCTCCCTGTGGCTCTCCGCGACATGGTGCCATATGCCCAATGTACTGAGGGTAGCGAGGAGAGGAGAAGAGATGTTTTATCCCCAACTCCTTGCAAAATTCTCTGATCGTAGCATTGTCAAATTGCATCCCGTTGTCAGAGATTATAGTGTTCGGTACCCCGAATCGACATACAATCTCGTTCCAAAGGAAACCCCGCACTTCGGTGTCGCGGATTCTGGCCAGGGCCACAGCCTCCACCCATTTGGTGAAGTAGTCGGTGGCGACAAGGAGGAACCTCTTCTTTGATGGTGCTAACGGCATGGGTCCAACGATGTCGAACTCCCATTGTGTGAATTGCCAAAGACTTGACAAGGTATTCAAGTCCCTTGCTGGTCGGTGGATCAACGGGCTGAATCGCTGGCACTTGTCGCACTTTCTGACCAGGTTAAGTGCGTCTTTTGCCAGAGCGAGCCAGAAGTATCCTGCGGTCAATATGCATTTTGCCAAAGACCTTGAGGCCGTATGGCAACCGCTTATTCTGGAATGCAATTCTTCTAGCACTTCTTGAGCCTCTTCAATGGTGACGCATCTGAGGAGTGGACCTTTGAAGCTTTGTTTGTACAGTACCCCTTGTTCGGAGATCAAGAACCGAGCTGATCGGGTCCTGATGTTCCTGGCTTCTTCCTTGTCTTCCGGGAGGTGTCCGCTCTTCAAGAACGATAGTATGGGGTCCATCCAGGTCGTACCTGGGGGTTCTGACTCCATCACCGTAACTTGCTTGAGGTGAGCGATGGTTGGTTCCCCCAAGAATTCGACCCTGATTTTACGAGATGGTCTTCCTTTTTGAGCACTTGCTAGATTCGCCAGGGCGTCAACTTGAGTGTTGTGATCACGGTTGATAGCGCAGATCTCCCAGTGGTCGATCCGTGCGAGCAAAGTGCGCGCATGGCTTTGATAGGCCGCCATGCGATCATCCTTCGTTTGGTATTCTCCTGTGCTCTGACACACCACGAGTTTGGAATCGCTGTAGATTGACAATTTATCGATGCCAAGGTCTTCCGCGAATTCCAAGCCAACAATGAGAGCCTCATATTCGGCCTCATAGTTGGAAGCATCAAATACCAGCTTGATCACGTGCTCGAAGAGGAATCCGTCCTCACTTTGCAAAATCAACCCAGCTCCTGACCCTTTTCGGTTGGATGCCCCATCGACATGAAGTGTCCAACAAATGGGTCTGGAGATGGCGCAGATTTGTTGTTCTTCGGGTGTCAGGTCGGCGATGATGTCAACAACTACCTGTCCCTTGATAGCGTTTTTGGGCCGATAGTGGATGTCAAAGGCTGATAGCTCCACTGCCTTTCTTAACACAGCCTTGAGAGGCGAGTCGGTGATGACATGTATCGAGTGGGCCTGAAAGTAGTGGCGCATTTTCCAAGCAGAAACAAATAGAGCAAACGCAAGTTTTTCAATACAAGAGTACCTGGTTTTCACTCCGCTGAGCGCTTTACTGACGTAGTATACAACTCTCTGCCAGTCAGTGATGACATGCTTGGATGCCGCAATGTAGAGGAGTAGGACATCTCCTACGGATGGACTCACCAGAAGTGGTGGTGTGCTGAGGTACTTCTTGACTTCTTCGAACGCTTTCTGACATTCCACCATTCATTCGAACTTCTGAGCCTTTCGCAGCAATTGGAAGAATGGCTGACACCGGTCAGTGGCCCTGGAGATGAACCGGTTGAGTGCGGCTAATCTCCCGGCCAGTTTTTATACGTCCTTGTTCCGAGAAGGCTCCATCACCATAATTGCCTAGATCTGGTCAGGATTGGCCTCGATTCCTCGCTATGTCGTCAAATACCCGAAAAACTTGCCCGAAGTGACTCTGAATGAGCATTTGGTGGCGTTCAGTTTGAGGTGATACTTTCGCAACACGGCGAGAACTTCTTCAAGGTGAATTAGGTGATCACCCCGTTCTGCGCTTTTGACCATCATGTCATCGATGTAGACTTCCATTGTCTTTCTGATCTAGTGTCGGAAGACCTGTGTCACTAGCCTCTGATATGTAGCTCCGGCGTTTTTCAACCCGAATGGAATTACTTTATAGCAATAAATACCAGTGGGCGTTATGAACGCTGTTTTCTCCTGGTCGGGCTCGTACATCGGGATCTGGTGATACCCTGAGTAAGCGTCCATGAAACTCATTAGTTCGTTACCTGATGAGGAGTCCACCAGCTGATCGATCTTCGACAGTGGAAAGCTATCCTTCGGGCATGCGCTGTTCAGGTTGGTGAAGTCCACACAGACTCGCCACTTCTTGTTTTTCTTGGGAACCACCACCGTATTGGCTAGCCATTCAAGGTGTCGCACCTCGCGGATGAACCCAACGGCTAGGAGTTTGTTCACCTCGTCTTGTATCCCCTCGGCATGGATCATAGCCATTCGTCTCTGCTTCTGTCAGACTGGACGAACGGTTGGAGAAATGAACAGTCGGTGGCTCGCCATCTCGGGATCGATCCCTGGCATGTCCTGTGGTCTCCATGCGAACACGTCCTTGTTTTCCACAAGGAGGTCGAGTATCGCCTTCCTCTCTTTTGTAGAGAGCAAACTCTCGATGAGAAAGTATTTTTTGGGATCAAGCGGATCTATCGGGACTTGTTATAGGTCTTCCAAGACCCTCTCTTCAGGACCGGGCCGGCGCTCATCAGCTTTGACCCGATCCTGAAGTAATTGCTACCACATCGGGTGGATTTCTCCTTCTTCAGGTATCTCCTCTACCTCTGGCAGAGCTGACTTCCCGACCATCGCCGCCATGTAACAACGCTTTGCGGCCACCTGGTCACCTCGTATTTCCATTATCCCTTGTGCCGTGGGGAAGCAGAGACGTTCATGATATGTGGACGGAATTGCTTTCATCGCCGCGAGCCAAGATCGCCCAATGATCACGTTGTACGGGGACGGGAGGTCCATGACCGTGAAGTCCGTCATAGCCGTTTGATTCCCTGCTCAGACGGGTAGCGTGATGGAGGTCCATGGCCTTCAGTTCCATCCGAAGGAACGACTTCATGAAAATGATGCCGGCCGAGCTCCCGGTGTCTACAAGGATTCTTTTCACGTCAAAGTTAGAGATGCGTAAAGTAATTACCAGGGCATCCGAATGTGGGGTCTGGACTCCTTCCAGGTCGGAGTCAGAGAAAGTGATGACGCTGTTGTCATCTCCTCAAGGCCTTTTAACAATCAGCTTTGGCTCCTGGTCGATCTGCATCATCTCGAACGACACTTGCATCATCGTCGGGCCCTTCCATGCACTTTTCGGTGAGGTGAAGTGTGGAACACCTCCGAATATGACGTCAATGACCCCGACACTAGTATTGGGGCCGATGTTTGTCACATGTTGAGCATGGGTTTTGGTGCGATCTCCGCTGGAGCGTACTCTTAAAGGTAACCCTTTCAAATTTGGACTTCTGGGAACGCTCGGAGTATTCGGCAGCCGTCAGTGGTGTGGCCGACGCTTTTATGATAGTCACAGCGCAGGGTTTGATTTCGCCTTGACTCGTCACTCTTCAAGGGGGCAGGCCACCTGAACCAAGGTTGCCCTTGGATCTTGGAGAGAATCTGGGACGGGGGAATCTTAAAATACATTCCATGTCCCTCGTGCACCTTGTTGGTTGAAGTGTCTGGCCTTCTGCTCTTCTCGCCCCGCTGCTCCGTTAGGTGAAGAGGTAGAAGCGGGTGTTGGCTTGGAAGTCATTGCTACCTGCTTCAGGAGTTTGGACTCCTCCTCCACTTTGGCGTACATTTCAGCACGCCCCATCAGGTCCCTCAAGTCAGAAGGAGTGCGTTTGATGAGCGACTCCTTGAGGCCGTTTCCGGTCGGTAAGCCGTTCCGGAAAACCATGACTGCATCATCCTCGTTGCAGTTTTCCACTTCAAACTTTAGTATGCGAAAACGATCGACATATTGTCGAATCGTCTCGCCCATGTTCATCCGGATCTTCATGAGATCCCCCAAATCTTTCTTCCTCCGCTGGCTACAGATGAAGTGCTCGGTGAACATGGTTCTGAGCTCTTCAAAGGTTCTGATCGTCGTGGGTGGAAGAAGATGGAATCAAGTTAATGCGGCCCCTTCCAGGCTGGAGGGGAAGAGGCGGCACATCAACCCATCAAATAGCTCGTATAACGCCATGGAGTGACGGAATGCCAAGATGTGGTCATACGGATCCGTCGTGCCGTTGTACATCTTGAACTTGAGTTGAACGAACCTGTGTGGTAATCATTCTCTGAGAACCTCTGTGTTGAACGGGGATGTGAATCCTCGTATCGCGTGATCCACCATTTTCCGACTAGAAATGCGGTGCACTTCAGAGCGCAAGGTATGTCAGAGAAACGTGACCATCCCCCTTGTTAGCTGATGGGGCGGAGAATCACGTTGGTATCTACCGGATGCTTCGCGTAAGGCAGGCCGCTCCTGGTGTGCTTTCCTCCGCGAAGCTTCCCTCCAGGTGGATCGTTCTCTATGGGGAGAACGACCACGCCTCTGATCTTCGTGAGGTGGGCGGTTCACCTGCGGAGTACGTGAACGCTGCCGGGACCGTTACCTCTAATTAGAAGAAGTACTCCCTTCTGAAACTTTGATATTAGCTTGCGGAAGTGCTGGAACTGGTGGGTGAGCTCCTTCCAATGTTAATTGCCTCTGATGCCCATTCATGAGGAATTGCTGCATCGAAGCCTCGAACATCTGTAGCATTGAACCTTGCAACCTGATGAACAGGTTCTCCTGTGTACCTTCCATTGCCCGCATGAGGTCCTGGACTTGGCTTGCCAAGGTTCCAGGTGAGCCGTCTCCAGTGTTAACTTGGAGGTTACCCCCAGTGTTGGCTGGGTGAATACTCCCATCTTGCAGACCTCCTTCGGAAATGTCGTTTGGGTCAGACATTGTGAACTCTCGGCCTTTTATTCCAGGATCCCACAGACGGCGCCAAACTGAGGAGGATATTTTCCCCTCACAATTAAATTTGTATTTTACGGGATTAGGAACTTCAAAGAGGATTTTGCTAATGGATTTTTAGTGGTAGGATTATATGGAAACAGATTTTGTGGTGGTAGGGGAGAGACTGTGCCTGGCTGTTGCAAATGACTGTGTTGTCACTAATCAACTTTCAACTTCTTGATCGCATTCAATGAGGAATCTCCAAATTCGATCCAAGGAGTGCTGTCGCGCGACCTCTTTTATAGGCTGCGTACATACCCGCTGGGGGATCAAGTCTCACGTAGGTCAGTTGGTTACTCTGTAACCGTTTTCCCACTAACTGGTAGTGGGCTATTTTTTAGGAAAACATTCCTTGCATTTACTCACCATGTCGCCCTTATTACCCACATTCGGTTAGTAATAGGCCTTAAACACTGTCGTGGCAGTTACGTACATTCATGGTCCTTTGACCGTTTCTGGACCTAACGTCTAGTCGTGCCCTAGATTACTTGCACCGAAGTGATAAGGTTGCCCGATTAGGCCTGTCGTCTAGTTGTGCCTTACTTCGCACCTGAGTGATAAGGTCGTCTGACTAGACCTGTCGTCTAGTCGTGCCTTAGATCACTCGTTCCGAGTAGCAAGGTCGAACGACCGGACCTGTCGCCTAGTCGTGCCTTGGACTACTCGTGGTGATCCCTTCTTAATTGCGGGCAGATTGACCGTACGACTAGATTCTTTAGTGTAGTCGTGTCGACCTGCCGGGTGACGTCATCGTAAGGTCATCTTTCGTGGACTGGGAATGATGGGCTTTCTGTCGGACGGCCCATGTTTCACTGTTTTGCCTTATCATGACACGTGTCCTAGTGCAGATTTTTACCTCCACAGTAAGATATAATTATTATTAATATTTACTTAGCAGAAATGAAAAAAAATTATTTTTGAAATAATTAATCATATATATTACAAAATGACAAATTAAAAAAACATTAGATCTTGACTGGAAGAAAAGAAAAGAAGGGATAAGATTGAATGACTCATGGTTCATTTGGGAAGAACAAGAGATTCATTATGTTATTATTTACATTATGATGAATATTAAGTTGAGGGGTTATTTTAATCATTTCTATTTCTTGGTTAACAACTAACAATGGTTAAGTTTTCTTTTGGTTAAAAAAGATAAAAGAGGGGCACATTTTTTCATTATAAAAATTTCTAATGGTATAAAAATAAATATATTATTTGTTGTGGTATATAAATAAATAATATTTTTTTTATCATATACATGCAAAAAACCCTAGTAAAAACAGATACTTCATTTAAACAGACATTCAACATTTCTACGTGAAGTGGATATTTTTTCCCTACAATTAAATTTGTAACTTGGGATTTAGAATTTCAGAGGAATTTGGGGAAAGGATTATTTAGGTGGTGAGAATAAGTTTAAACAAAGGTAGGACTATGCTAAAAGAAAGACTGTGCCTGGCAGTAGTGAGAATGTTCACTTATCATGTCGTAAGAGTGCTATCTCACAACCTCTTTATAGGCTGCCTATGTACCCCAAAGGGATCAAGTATGACGTAATTCCAATGATCACCTTGTAACCGTTTTGCCACTAAGTGTTAGTGGTTTTTTTTCTAGGGAAATGTTCCCCGTAATTACACTACATGTCGTCCCTTGATTACCTACGTTCTCCTGGTAATGGGCCTTTAATGCCAACATGGCGGTTACAGGTCTTAGTGGCCTTCTAACCGTTTATCCGTCTGCTCAGTGTCCTTTGATGTGCCTGCCTAGGCGTTATGTTTTCGCGTATTTCTGCAAGGAGTAAGGTCGACCAACTAAACTTGACGTCTAGTTTTGCCTTATAGTACTCGCTCCCGAGTAGTAAGGTCGACCGGCCAGACCTGTCGTCTGGTCGTGCCTTAGACTACTCGTTCCTGAGGAGTAAGGTCGACCGAGAATATCTGTCCTTTGGTCGTGTCTTAGACTACTCGTTCCTGAGGAGTAAGGTCGACCGACCATACCTGTCCTCTGGTCGTGTCTTATACTACTCGAGGTGACATCCGCACACGAGGTGATTGGCTGTCCAACTAGATCCTTTAGTCTAGTTGTGCCTACGCACCTTGACGACAACATTATGAGGTTACCTTTATTGAATCGGGTCTCATGGGCCCTAAGTCAGATGACCCGTGTCCGCCTTACCTTGACACGTGTCCTAGTGCAGATTTTTACCTCCACAGATGTCCTCTCTCCTGTTCTTTTGAATTGTCGAGAGAGCGGGAGATAAAAAAAATCAGGTCGTAACCCTCCCCTTTTGGGAGTCAAAGATCTGGTCCCCTGTCTCCTCGGGATTCTGTGATCCGCTCAGGATTTGACGGCTGATTTGCTGAGTCAGCTTTTAATGATGCGTGGCCTCCCACAGCATTCTTTGCAAATCCAAACGTCACCATATCTTGGGTTTTTGTGAAACCCTTTATGAGGCATTGATTACACCTCAATATCTGTAGCGAATTATTGCTGCCATCTTTTCGAAGCGTCGCCTCTGCAGTATTTATAGGCCGAATGGGAAGCGCTCTTTGTCCCATCTCGCCCTTTACCTTCTGAAACTCTCATTACCTCTGATAATGGAGAATACTGCCATTATTATAGCCCTTCGAAGGGAGTTGAGAATCTCCTCAGACTTTGTGGTCGACGAGTTGTCTGAGGGTAAAGTACCCACCCTTTTCCTTGACTATGTCCTCCATCCGAGTTATTTCACAGATGGAGGTCTTTCTCTTTCTTTGTCACGCTTGGTGGCTGAATTTCTTGACTTCTATGGCCTTCACCCTATCTTGGTCATCCCCAACGTGTACCGCATCTTGATGTGCGTGGTGGAGTTGGGAAAGAAGACGGGCGTTGAGTTGGCCTGACGGAGATCCGGTGGATCTATCAGGTCAAGGGCTCGACCTCTGGGCGGTCTCCGTTCTTCTATATCTCCCGCCATTTTCGAGCACCAGAATTGGTACTTGGAATGTCCAGGGGTGACAACTGGGAGAGCCGCCGGGTGGTGGTTCGGGGTCCTTGGATGCCAGATGATTGGGATATTTCTCATCGCCACCTGTGTCGTCCTCGAAAGCCGATGGTGGATGCCCCTAGGCCAGAGGTCGAGGAGATCAAGAGGGACGATATCTCCCGAGTGATGGAGTATCCGAACCGGTCATGGTGGGAGCTACTCGGGCTAAAGGAACCGCGACATGCTCCTCCTGTTGCCACGTCTCCTGGCGATGTGGTTGAGCCGGCTGACGGCCACGGTTCGGTTCATCCTCCTCCCGGTCCGCGCGATGGGGTGAGGCGGCTCTCTCAGAGGCTCCCCCGGTTGGGTTCTGGATCTTGTTCCACTGCCCAACCGGTGGATCTGACGTCATTGCCACCTCCCCCTGACTCACTAACTCCATCCCTCGCCGTCCGATCGCCTTCCCCTACCGCTTCTTCTTCTTCACCACCTGCTGTTAGTAGGGGTATTGTTCTTCCCCCTTGCAATATGGAGGTTGATCCACCACCAACAATGCTTCTTGTGGACTCAGATGTTGGGGCAGATGCTGCTCCTATTTCTGAGGACCGCTTGCACAGGGTCATCCTACCTCCCTGTGGTGCTTCAGGGAATTTGCAAGCCTTAGCCCGTGCCATTGCCCTTTCCATAGATCACCAGCTGTGGTCTCGTCGTGAAGCTTGATAAGGTGAAGAAGAATACCACCTCCTGGACTTCCTCAATTGTTATCGCCTGGGCTACTCTGACCACTCGCGTGGTTTTCGATAGATGACCAACGAGGAGCTGCCCACGCTTCTTCAAGCTGTATGAGAGAGGAGACTCCGGGGGAAAGATTGAGTAGAAGATAGAATAGAGAGTTGAACATATGCTATATATTTTTTGTGTAACATATATCCATTCAATGAATAAAAATTACTTTTTTTGTTCAATCTTGTTTATACTTAATCTGCTCGCTTGTCCATTTCTCCTCGTTGTACTAAGTCTCAACTACCAGGGCACCCCTAAATGTGTAAACCGAGTAGAAGTACTTGGTCATTATCATGAGTGTTTGCGAACATGATTCGCGATCAGTATTCACGAACAAACTTCGTCTGCTCGCGAAGGCCTTCAAATCGCCTTTTCTGTATGCCATGTAAGAAATTCATAATTAATAACTTACCACGTGCATGAAACCGTCGCCTCGCTTCTCATGACAGTTGTACCTTAAATTTCGCAGAAGATTTCAATGACAAATCTTTTGACGATCTCAATTTTTGCGCTCCTTCGTCATGATTACGGGGGTTTCTTGAGAAAAGGTTTCTCTTCCATATAAATCACCTTCATTTCAAAATAATAGTCAGAAAATGTAGAAAAGGATACCTTCGCTTCTCCTCTTCAATTTCTAGCTCTTTTTCTTCTCATCTTTAACCATGTTGATGGATATAGTCTAGAGGCTGCGGACCTCCGTGTCCATCTCGGATTCCATCGTTATTACTCCGACCCCCTTCAAAACTATATGCGATGAGAAGGATGACGCCTCTGATAAGCTGTACATATATCCTTCTCAAATGCTGAGAAGTTCTCTTTCTTTCCCTCTCCCTGAGCTGATTAGGGACTTCATGCGGTGATTCAAGCTTCACCATCATCAATGATCTCCCAACTTGTTGAGCGTGTTGATGTGCGTTGTCACGATCAACCGCGAGCTGCGGTTTGAACTCGAGGTCGACGACATATACGACATGTATGATCTGAGGAAGACAGAGTATGCCTATTACTTTCGGGCAAGATCCAGCACTGTCCCCCTCGTGGATAAGCTTCCTCCTCCAATAGTGGATGGCGGGAGGAGTGTCTGGTACAGCTGACCAATCATTGGGTGCTTCCTGCTCCTGTGGTGGATGGGTATCCGATGGTCCCATGTCAATTTCATCCTAACAAGCTGGGTAAGCATAGAGCTAACGAATTTGTGATCTCTTTCTTGTATTGGGCTGACAATCCTTTTGCCTTCCTCACAGACGAGTTAGAGAAGAAAACTCTAGATTTGTCGGTAGTGAAGCTCGATCAAATTGCCATGGCCCAAGAGCTGCGGGAAAAATATTTTCTCAAAATCCTTAACTTTCCCGCCCCCAGAGCCTCGGGTTCCTCCTCAAAGGCTGCAAGTTCATCTTCGGGAGTTGAAATTTCTTCTGCTTCGTCACCTGTGATTGCCGAAGGAGCAATCGAGCGATCTGCTGCCTCCAAGGGCAAGTCTATTTCCAAGAAGAGATCGAGGTTTCCGCCTCCTACAAAGCGGAGGACCAAAACCTTTCAGGATCCGGCGTTGGTCGAGGAGGCGGATCAATCCTCCCGCACCTGCTTAGGGGGAGAGGTGTAGACCCATTCTCTTGATTCATCGTGCGCTGAAAATGGTGGAGGTTCCTTCTTCACCAGAGGTTGAGGTGGTTGATGTTCCTACCCCCAATCCTCCTGTTGCATCGTCTAGAGTCTCGGCTAGCGAGACTTTTATAGAACCACCTCCTGCGGTTGTAGCATCATCAGGGATGCCCCCAGTCAAGACGGCTATGGTGGAGATGTCCCCAGTCGTGGTGACTGTGGCGGGGATGCCTCCAGTCGTTGCGACTATGGCGAAAGTGTTTTCAGTTTCCTCGACAGGGGTTAATTCTCGCGTGGTGGCGTCTAAGGCTCCTTTTGTTTCAGCTTCCGTTCTTACAACGTCGGCCGACACTTCCTCTGAAGGCCCCCTTGCTGATCACGCTAGCAAGGAGTCTACTTGTACCCAACTCGGGGGCTGTCTTCTTGAAGGCTACATGATTAGTGCTCGTCGGGCTACAACAGACGCACTTTTTTTGGCTAGGCTGGAGCATTAACAATGTGAGAGATTCAACTTTCGCCTCGCAATTTTCTCTTTCCGATCTTCTAACCGTTCGCTCTCCAGAATTCTGTTATCTAGCAGGTACTTGACGAGCGGGGCTTAGATGTTGTAAGGTATGAAGCCCTGCTGAAGTCAACCCAAGATCTTGCTCATCGAAGAGAGGCACAGCTGAAGACGGTCGAGGACCAGTTGGCGATCGTGAACCAAGCTCGCCATACAGCGGAGCGCACCGAATCTGTTGCTCGTCGAGACTTCTTTGCTGCCCTAGTTCGAGCCAATGCTGCAGAAGAGAGTGTAAGAGAGCTCCTCGAGTTAAGACCCTCTAACTCTTTCAACCAGGCTTCTCTTTCTTTGCGGGCACACAATGCTGAAGAGCGAGTTGAGGCCTTGACTCGGGAATTGCAAGAGCAGCAGGTCAAACTCTGTGAACTTCGAGCTGACCGTACCACTGCTTATGATGAAGGGTCGAGGTGAAGCCTTTGCGATGATGAAGGACCAGATGAAGGAGATCACAGATTCTCTGACGTCCTGTGTCGAGAAGAATTATGATTGTGGATATCGTCCAGGATATGAAGATAGATCCAACAATATATCTCCTTGCGTCGCCACTGCGTCTCCTCTTGGTTCTGTCCTTGGCCCTGATGATAGACACCAGGCCTAGGCCTTTTTTGTTTATAAAGATCAATATTTTCATAAACGACTTGTCTTTATCATGCTTGTTTATTTTCTGTGTGGTTTGAATGTTTGGAGTGCTTATTATCAAGATAGTAGAGTCATGACCTGTTGGAGTCCTTAGTCTTTTTGACAGACTGGCCCCTTTTTTTATCTCGTCATCACGACCTCCACAGGGCCTGGGCCCTTTAAGACCCGGTAAATAGAAGCAAGAATTTTTTAGAGTTCTTGGGTCAAGAGGGTCGATGCCCTTTCAGAACTTCACCCCTGGGGCTAGTTTTGTTCGCCCTTTTTGAGCGACCTCCGAGTACTGATTGTAGCACCTGGGCTTTTTGAGACCGAATGATCGTTGGTGGATACCCTTTCTTCTCAACCTTATCATGCAATGATGTCTTGTGCGTTCCTTATCTTCATCTTTAATGGTGGAGTGTTTAGGACGAGAGGGTCGGGACCATTTCAGAGTTTCGGCCCGGAGGCTAATTCTGCTCGTTCTTACTGCGCGACCTCCAAAAGTTGATCGTATGGCCTGAGCCCTTTTAGACCTTGTGAGCATAGGGGAAGCTTATATTTCGAATGACCTCACCTTTGTGAGTTTAACCTATGTGCCTCACTTTTGCAAGCCTTTTACTCGATTGCTTATCGATGGATGGGGCGTCCCGCGCGTGACCTCTTACAAAGATTGCTCATCCGATTGATCAAAACTGGTTCATCGCGCGACCTCCGTAGAGTGCTATGCTCGCGACCTCTTTGGAGTGCAACATTCCTATTGAGAGTTCTATCTCACGACCTCTCTTAAGAATGTTCTATTTGAAACCAGTTCACGACGCGACCTTGAACGGGCGTTCATAACATATCGATAATTAATTGAAGTAAAAAACTTTTATTTCAAAAGTAGTACTTTTTTAAATGCATTACATTGTGAGGTCTTATGAGTGCCTCTCCATTCATTCATTCTAAATAGTAAGCTCCTTTGGGGCCCAGTCCGATGACCTTGTAGGGCCATTCTCAACTGGGTCCGAGTTTACCATTAGATCCTTTTCAGGATTCGGGAAATACCTCTTGAAGGACCAAGTTTCATCGCAAAACCTTTTGTTGTAGCTTCGAGCGATCTGGTTCTGATAATTCGTCATTCTGATGGAGGCCGCTTCCCTTCGTTCGTCCCTTAGATCGAGTTTAGACACCAGAACTTCTTTATTAACCTAAGGTTCAAAGTTCTCGATCTGAAAAGTTGGGATCCCGAGCTCTATAGGAATCACTGCCTCGACACCGAAGGCCAGAGAGATTGGAGTCTCCCCTGTGGCCCGTCATGCCATAGTGCGATATGTCCATAGCACTGATGGAAGCTTGTCCACCCAGTTACCTTTGATCGCATCGAGCCGCTTCTTAATCCCGTCCAGGATGGTCCTGTTGGTGATCTCTGCCTAGCTGTTCTCTTGGGGGTAGCGAGGAGAAGAGAAAAGATGCTTTATTCCTAGCTCCTCGCAAAACTCCCTCATGATGGCGTTGTCAAACTGCGTCCCGTTGTCAGAAATTATAGTGTTTGGCACCCGAACCAGCATACAATCTCTTTCCAAAGGAAGCTTCACATCTTGACATCACGGATTCTACCCAAGGCCACTGCACCCATTTTATGAAATAGTCAGTGGTGACCAGGAGGAATTGCTTATGTGATGGCGCTAAAGGCATAGGTCAAACTATATCGAACCCCCATTGTGCGAATGGTCAAGGACTTGACAGTGTATACAAGTCCCATGCTGGTCGGTGGATCAACGGGTTGAACCGCTGACACTTGTCGCACTATCTCTCCAGATCGAGCGCGTCTTTTGCCAGGGTGTGCCAGAAATATCCGGCGGTCAGTAGGCGTTTCACCAAGGACCTTGAAGCTGTGTGGCTACCGCATATCCTGGAGTGCCTCCTCGATGGTGACACACCTGAGGAGTGGGCCTTTGAAGCTCTGCTTGTAGAGTACGCCTTGTTCAGAGATCAAGAACCGAGCGGATCGGATCTTAATTTTTTAGGCCTCCTCCTTGTCTGTTGGGAGGTAGTTGTCTATCAAATAAGACAGTATGGATCCATCAAGGTCGCTTCTCGGGGCTCCGATTCTACTGTCATGACCTGCTCGAGGTGAGCGATACTCGTTTACCCCCAAGAACTCGACCTGAATTTCAAGAGATGGTTCTCCTTCGAGAGCACTCACAAAATTTGTCAGGGCACCAGCTTGAGTATTAAGCTCACGATCGATTGCGTGGATTTCTCAATCACCGATCTGTGTGAGCAGAGTACGTGCATAACTCTGATAAGCCGCCATGCGATCATCTTTCATCTGGTATTCTCCAGTGCTTTGACATACTACGAGCTGAGAGTCATTGTGGGTCATCAGTTTATGGATGTCGAGATCTACAGCGAACTCCAAACCCGCGATGAGAGCTTTGTATTCAGCTTCATTGTTGGAAGCCTTGAACCCCAGCTTGATTGTGTGCTCGACCAAGAAACCATCTTCACTTTGCAAAATCAGCCCAGCCCCTAACCCTCTCTGATTAGACGCCCCATCGACATGGAGTGTCCAAGAAATGGGTCTGTAGTTAGAGATGGTGCAAACCTGTTGTTCTACATGTGTAAGGTCGGTGATAATGTCCGCGATCACCTGCCCTTTGATTGCGTTTTTGGGCTGGTAGTGGATGTCAAAGGCTGATAGCTCCACCGCTCACTTTAGCAATCGTCCTGCGACATCTGCCTTTCACAACACAGCTTTGAGAGGCGAGTTGGTGATTACATGTATAGTATGGGCTTGAAAGTATTGGCATAGTTTTCGGCTAGAAACGAGTAAAGCAAACGCAAGCTTTTTGATACGGGAATACCTGGTTTCTGCCCCGGTGAGCGCCTTGCTTGCATAGTAAATTGCCCTCTGCCCTCGGTCGATGTCCTTTAATAGCGCGAAGCTAACGGCATGCTTGGATGCTGCAATGTAAAGGAGCAAGACGTCCCCTAAGGAAGGACTCACCAGAAGTGGCGGCTGCTGAGGACCTTTTGATTTTCTCGAATGCTTTCTGACATTCTGGTGCCCACTCGAATCTTTGAGCCTTTCGCAGCAGCTGGAAGAAGGGTTGACACCGATCCGTGGCTCTGGAGATGAACCGGTTGAGAGCGGCCAACTTCTGCATCTCCTTCTTGTTCCGAGGAGGCTCCATCTCCAGATCGCCTTGATTTGATCAGGATTGGCTTCAATCCCCCGCTGTGTCGTCAGATACCCCAAAAACTTACCCGAGGTGACTCCAAAGGAGTATTTGGTGGCATTTAGTTTTAGACAATATTTGCACAATACAACGAAGACTTCTTCCAGGTGGGTCAGATGATCAACTCAGCGCTCTCTTTTAACCATCGTATCGTCGATGTAGACTTCCACTGTCTTGCTGATCTGATGTTAAAAGACCTTAGTCACCAGCCTTTGGTACATGGCTCTAGCATTCTTCAACCCAAACAGCATTACTTTATAGCAGTAAATGCCAGTGGGTGTTATAAATGTCATTTTCTCCTGGTCGGGCTCATACATCAGGATCTGGTGATAGCTTGAATAAGCATCCATAAAACTCATTAGTTCATTACCCGATAAGGAATCCACCAGCTGGTCGATCTTTGTAAGTGGGAAGCTGTCCTTCGGGCATGCGCTGTTCAGGTCGGTGAAGTCTATGCATACTCGCCACTTTTTGTTCTTCTTGGGGACCACCACTGTGTTGGCCAACCACTCGGGGTGTCGTACCTCACGGATGAACCTAGCGGCCAAGAGCTTATTCACCTCATCCCGTACCGCATCGAGGTGTACCGTGGCCATTCATCGTTGTTTCTATCGGATTGGACGGACAGCCGGTGAAATGAATAATTGGTGATTCGCCACTCCGAGGACGATCCCCAGCATGTCTTGAGATCTCCAGGTGAATACGTCCTTGTTCTCAACAAGGAGGTCGAGTATCGCCTTTCTCTCTTCTTCAGAAAGTACTCCCGATGAGAAAATATATCTCAGGGTTAAGGGGAATATCGGGACCTGTTTGAGGTCTTCAAGAACCCTGTCTTCGGGACTAGGCCTGTCACGCCCCAGAGCGGCCGTCTCCGAGACGTGGCAAATATATAATATCATAATCCATACACGAGGTCAACAAAAGACTCTACTCAATCATCAAAGGTACTTAAGGCATTTAACAAGGAGCTGACATGATATATAAACATATGGCGGAAGCTTAAAATGACTTAGTCTGTAATTTAAAGACATATTACAGACCGGAACACATAATCAACTGTCCTGTGAGAGCCAATATACAACAAAAGACATCAAACACCAGTACCGTGCTCAAGCACGAGTAGCAATACATACAAGGAAACAGGGGATGCTGATGGCCTCTCTCACTCGCAGACCCAAAACTCGAACGCTGCTTCGCTACAAGTACCGCGTCTTACGGAACTCCTCCTACAGATCCGACTCCGCGACAACTGGAGAAAATAAATGCGAGGGGTGAGCCACACGCTCAGTGAATGGTACAATCCATGCATCACAACTCATATTAATCTTTCAAGCATTCAAGTCTCAATAATCGAAACAACAACTTAAGTTGGTGGTTGAGTGTCGACCCAAACCTACCACACTATGTTAAATATTCTGAGTGATTGGGGTTCCAACAGATGGAACAGTCACTTAAGTCATTGGGTCGGGTCTTAACCCAACCCACTACACCCTCACCCTCACCCTTAGGTGATATAGGACTATTGGGGAAAAGGGGTCAACTGGTCTACGCCTTTCGTCTTCCGGTAGCCCTCTGCCGAGTAGCCTCGACCTGGTATCCTCCCATGACCTCTACCTCTACCGTATGGGCGCACCACCCGGCGTCATGAATAGTGTCTGGGAGAGCCTAGCAGGACAACTAAACCCGGGTAGCTTCGACACGGAAGCGACGAAGGGAAGAGCACTTGACATACGCGGTTTTGATCCTCATGGATCCATCGTCGATAAGGTTACGAATTCTCATGAATTCCCACCAGAGCGCATAACTCAGATGCGGGGAAGACAGATGATTCGTAATGTCAATGCCACGGTATGACCCCATCAGAGGTCATACACTTGCTTAATCTTATTAAGCAAGGTTCATGGCCTCTATATATATACATAAGATATGTCTAGAGATATAATCTACAACACATAATTAATTACACAAAGAATTAATCAAGGAAGCATACAAGTAATGCTATAACAAAATTATAATACTGTCTAAGGCATGCTTGGGCTCATATGTATAACACATGGATGTAATACTCTAGTATACAAGTCTAACATGATAGAAAAAAATATTTAAGGTCACTACCTTATTCATGCCTTATACTCATGCATACATGTAAATAATAACACATGAATAACCTAGCATGGGACACAATACATAGACAAGTATGGGTCCCTACACATGGTACTAGGGTGTATGATCCTAACATATTAAGTCTTAGTATGACATGGATGCAACCTAGCAAGATAAGCAATAACATGCACACTTAAGAAGGTTAATATGTGGTTACGGTGCCCCAGGGGGGGGCAATGCACGTCTACGTGCATCGAACACCTCCCGACTGGGTTGGATTGACCCACTCACAGTAAACCGGGTCGTCGCGGGACCGCTCGCCAAGATCTGCAAGACAAGGCATCCAAATAGGTGAGTAAAATCCACATAAAGACACTTAAAACAACTAGAAATGCCAAAGACTTGGATATGCACGCATACGGGCTCGCACGCATGCGAGTACGCACGTACGCGCACATGTCCGAGTGCCCCGACACCTACCCGAGCCCCCCGGGCAGCCACACGCATGGCCCCCGCACGCGTACGCACGCGCAAGCACGCGCGCACGCGCCCCCGCGCTCGATGGCGCACTGACCCGCGCCTCCGGACGCGCTGCCCGCACGTCCAGCCCCTCGCCGCGCACCCGGACGCGCACTCGCGCGCCCAGACGCGTAGCTCGCGCACGCGCGCACGCTCGCGCGCGCCCGCGCGCGCTCCCGCTCAGCCCAGCGCACAGTGCGCGTGCACTGCGCCTCGCACGCTCCCCGCGCGCGCCCTCGCTCACGCGCCCGCGCGCACGCACACGCGCGCCCTCTGCACACCCGCCAGGCCGCCTGGGCCCCTCCTGCGCGCGCGTCCGCGTGCGCACGCGCGCGGATGGACCCGCGCGCGCGCCCAAGTGTGCCAAACCCCTTTCTTGTCCTCTCCACTCACCCTTAACTCAACCAACTAGCATGCATGACTCCCTAACAGCCCCTAACACTAAGAAACCAAAGAAAAGAGGGGGAAAGAAAGCTACCAAAGGAGGGGGAAGGGAATGGTGGGGTTTCGGGGCCTCTCGGGTGCACCCGGCACAACCTCCACCACAACCACCACTACCACCCCTCACTAGCCTTCCAACCAGCCCCTACTTGGCTGAAAACAGTGGATAAAGGGGGGTTCTAAAGGAAGCTAAAGAGAGGGAATCAACAACAACACACCTAACACACACATAGACACACACACACCTTTGCTTTTGGTGAGTACTTCTTCTCCTTCACTTCTCACACACTCACACACACTTAGAAAAAAAAATAAACAAAGAGAGGGAGTGAAAAAATGATCCACGTTGACAAGGGGGAGGGAGAGAGAGGGAGAGAAAAAGAGAGAGAGAGAGCACTTAATGCTCAAAAAGGGGTTAGGTGAGGTTTGACCTAGGTCAACCCAACCAAACAAAAAAACAAAACCCATTGACTAGTCAAAAGTCACATTTGACTAGTCAAGGTCTTCTTTGACTTGGTCCAAGTCATCCTTTGACTTGGTCAAGGTCTTCTCTCTTTGACTTTCCCAAATTTGACCAAAATTCGGATACGATTCGGAACTGCATAATTTTTGAAAACGTAACCGGAATTCGATGAAATAATTATGGGTGGTATAAAACGGTACCAGGACCCATAATCCGCAGTTAGATTTTCAATCGGAGTTTTCTAGCTCCCGCAGATGGCTAAAAGCCAAAATCCTTGCGGTTCCGATCGAAAAAGAAAATTTCAAAAATGGCCAAAAATGACCCAACGGTTACCCGAAGGCTAAAAATTGACACATATATAACATTCTTCCCCCCTTAGGAAATTTTGTCCACAAAATTTAATTACAAAAACATCTAAGAAGGAAAAAGATGTGGATATGCGTCACGCATGGCGTCCTCGCGCTCCCAGGTGGCCTCGGCACCAGAGCGGTGCTGCCAACGCACCTTAACCAACTGGACGGTCTTGGTGAGGAGCTTCTTCTCGCGACGGTCCAAGATCTCGATCGGCCGCTCCACGAATGACAAGTCCGGCTCGAGGACAAGCGGCTCGTACGGGATCATGTGGGCAGGATCGTGGACGTAACGTCTCAGCTGCGAGACATGGAAGACGTCATGGGCTTGGGCCAACTGTGGGGGCAAGGCTAATCGATAGGCCACCTCCCCAATCCGCTCCAGGATGAGAAACGGGCCGATAAAACGCGGACTCAGCTTGCCCCGTACGCCGAAACGGAAGATGCCCTTCGACGGGGACACCTTCAGGAAGACATGGTCACCAACCTCGAAGGCGAGCTCACGGCGACGACGATCAGCATAGCTCTTCTGACGACTCTGAGCGGTGCGGATACGCTCACGAATCGTCCTGACTTTCTCTGAGGTTTGGCGAACGATCTCCGGTCCCTCCAACTGGCGCTCTCCGACCTCATCCCAGCACAAGGGAGACCTGCAGCTGCGCCCATAGAGTGCCTCATATGGTGCCATCCGAATACTCGAGTGGTAGCTGTTGTTGTAGGCGAACTCCACCAAAGGAAGATGCCCCTCCCAACTGCCTCCAAAATCGAGAACGCAGGCACGCAACATGTCCTCTAGGGTCTGAATCGTCCTCTCTGACTGGCCATCGGTCGGTCTCGAAACGCTGTACTTAAAGGGAGGCTCGCGCAAAAGCCTGCCAAGGGCTGCGCCAGAACCTCGAAGTAAACCACGCGTCTCAGCCTGAAATAGCACCGACCGGAGTGCCATGAAGACAACAATCGCGGAGGCTCATACCCACGTCGAAGCGTCAAGAGACTCAGTTAGTTGGATAGGGGGGGAAAAGTGCGGACTTAGTCAGTCGGTCAGTGATCACCCAGACGGCGTCGTGACCCGAACGTGACTTTAGCGAGCCCGCGATGATATTCATAATAACTCACTCCCACGTCCACTACGGAATCTGGATGGACTGACGCCACTCAACGCGATGATGATTCACAAACTTCGCCTGAGGGCATGCCAAGCAACGGGCAACGAAACGGCCAACCTTCGCCTTCATCCCATGCCACCAGTAGCCACGACGAAGGCCCCTGTACATTTTCGTGCAACCAGGATGCACCGTGTACTTCGTACGATGGGCCTCGTCCAAGATCTTCTGCTTCAGCTCTGCGTCGTCAGGAATACATACTCGGCCTCTGAACCGCAGGATCCCATCCTCGCGAATCTGGTAATCCGGTTGCTCACCCCGGGCGACGCCTTCAGAAAGGACTAGAAGGTGAGGATCCCGCCCCTGTGCCGTGCGGATCTTGTTGAGGAGAACAGGCAGCACCACTAACTTGGCTAGAAAGCCACCAGCAGGCGTCTCCCGAACGCTGATCCAGCAAACGGCCTCCTCCAAAAGCCTCCAACGACTTACCGCAAAGTAGGCGGCCATGCCCAAAGGCTGCCTACTGAGAGCATCCTACACGACATTCGCCTTACCCGGATGATAAGCGATGTCGCAAACATAGTCCTTCAGGAACTCGACCCAACGTCTCTGGCGCATGTTGAGCTCCGGCTGGGACTGCAAGTAAGTCAGGCTTTTGTGATTCGTGAAGAGCACGAACTCCTTGCCATAGAGGTAGTGCCTCCAAATCTTCAGCGCAAAGATAATCGCTGCTAACTCCAGGTCATGGGTGGGGTAATTCTGCTCATGGGGCTTCAACTGACGCGACGCGTAAGCAACAACCTTACCGTTCTGCATCAGGACACAACCCAAACCCAGCCGCGACGCATCGGAGTAGACTGCGAATCCACCACTCCCAGACGGAATGGTAAGAACTGGCGCTGAGGTGAGTCTCCGCTTCAACTCCTGGAGGCTCTCCTCGCAAGATGGGGACCACTCGAACCGGACTTCCTTCCGGGTGAGGCGGGTCAAAGGGATGGCTATCTTCAAAAACCCTCAACGAATCTCCGATAATAACCCGCCAACCCAAGGAAGCTCCGAATTTCGGTGGGGTTTGACGGTCTCCGCCAATTCGACACGGCAAGCGTCTTGTCCGGGTCCACAGATATACCCTCACCGGAAATAACATGGCCTAGGAAGGCCACACGCTCCAACCAGAACTCGCACTTACAGAACTTGGCGAATAACTGATGTCGGGCCAAGGTCTCCAAGACAGTGCGAAGATGGTCAGCGTGCTCCTCAAGACTCCTCGAGTACACCAGAATATCGTCAATGAAGACTACTACAAAGGAGTCGAGGAAGGGTCGAAATACCCGGTTCATCAGATCCATGAAGGCTGCCGGCGCATTCGTCAACCCAAACGGTAGTACTCGAAACTCGTAGTGCCCGTAACGGGTGCGAAAGGCCGTCTTCGGAATACCCGATTCCCGGATCTTCAACTGATAGTAGCCCGAACGGAGATCGATCTAAAAAAAGACACGCGCTCCCTGGAGCTGGTCAAACAGACCATCAATCCGCGGTAAGGGGTACTTGTTCTTCACGGTCCGCTTGTTCCGCTGTCTGTAATCGATACAAAGTAGCAGCGAACCGTCCTTCTTCCGAACGAAGAGAGCAGGGGCTCCCCACGGAGAGACACTCCGTCGTGCGAACCCCTTTTCGAACAACTCCTCCAGCTGCTCCTTAAGCACCTTCAGCTCTGCTGGGGCCATCCGGGGACCGAGCCGATTTCTTGGGCTCCGTACCCCGGAATTAGATTATTCTCAAACTCGATCGCGCGATCCGGTGGTAGACCCGGAAGATCATCGGGAAAAACCTCCGGATATTCCGCCACGATCGGAGTCTGACTGATATCTGCCCACAGTGGTGCATCCTCCTCAGCGATGTACGCCAGAAAACCCTCGCAGCCTCCCTGAAGGAGTCTCCATGCCTGGGTGGACGATACAAATCCCAAAGGTGCCATGTCCTGATCACCCATGAATTGGAAGGACCTTCAGCCAGGGATGCGGAAAGACACCGACTTAGCGAAACAGTCGATACTGGCGTGGCTAGCTGAGAGCCAATCCATTTCCTGGATGGCGTCGAAGTCCGTCATGGCGAGCTCGACCAACTCAACTGGAAACTCATGCTCCGCGATCGCCACGATACACCCCGATACACAGAACGGAGGAGAGTACGGTCTCCGACCGGTAATTATATCTCCAGCACCGCATTAAGAGGGCTGACACCACACTCATCCGTCTCGCGAAAAGCGGGAGACACGAACGAGTGCGTGGCCCCTGAATCAAATAGTACATAAGCAGGAAGCTGGGAGATCAGAACAATACCTCGGATGACGCTACCCGAAGCTTGCGCCTCATCGATCATAGGTGCTACAACACGACCCTGAACGAGCTGCGGCTGAGGAGCAGGGGCACACCTCACAGGCTGCGCTGGCTGCCTCTTCTGCTCC
Organism: Acorus calamus; assembly: GCA_030737845.1. NCBI lineage: Eukaryota > Viridiplantae > Streptophyta > Magnoliopsida > Acorales > Acoraceae > Acorus > Acorus calamus. The sequence goes on from CM060872.1 coordinate 11,523,767, forward strand.
ACCTGGCCACCCTGTGGCTGCCGCTGCTGACGTTGCGGCTGTGGCTGCGGCTGCTGTCGTGGCACAGGAGGTTGGCCAGCATCTGGGCAAGCATTGGCCAGATGGCCGACTTGCTGACAGTGGTAACATCGTCGCATCTTCGGTCCTCTAACGCGGATCGGAACGGCAGCCATGGGTGTAGGACCCTGAACTGGCACCACTCCCACTGGTGTAGCGGCGGCCGCTGGTCGATCATGACGGGGCCGCTTGCTCTTGCGGCGTCCTTGAACTTCCTCCACAGGAACCTCCCTCGGTACAGGGAGAACAACTGGTACTACTGGTGGATCAGCAACTAAGGGTACCTGCGGGGCCACCCCACAGGCCTCCCTCAGCTCCTGGATCACTCGCGCTTGATCCGCAAACGCCGCAGTCTGAGCCTCCAGTACACAAGTCAGAGTCTCCAGTAGATCTGCTATGCGAGCGTAAGCACGCTCCCATGCAGGAGGCCGCCGCGTGGGTCCTAGCCCAATAGCCAAGGACTCGTCAGTAGACTCCTCACCCCCGGTAGGTTCAGAAACCTCCGAGGCCTGAGGGAGACCGCGTCCGTGCATCCGTCTGCGAGGAGGCATATCAGCAACCTAAGAAACAGACACTAGGATCAGAATACTCATATAGAAATCCTAGGACACATCTCTAAGACGACAATTGGCTCTGACAGGACCAGGCTCTGATACCAACTTTTGTCACGCCCCAGAGCGGCCGTCTCCGAGACGTGGCAAATATATAATATCATAATCCATACACGAGGTCAACAAAAGACTCTACTCAATCATCAAAGGTACTTAAGGCATTTAACAAGGAGCTGACATGATATATAAACATATGGCGGAAGCTTAAAATGACTTAGTCTGTAATTTAAAGACATATTACAGACCGGAACACATAATCAACTGTCCTGTGAGAGCCAATATACAACAAAAGACATCAAACACCAGTACCGTGCTCAAGCACGAGTAGCAATACATACAAGGAAACAGGGGATGCTGATGGCCTCTCTCACTCGCAGACCCAAAACTCGAACGCTGCTTCGCTACAAGTACCGCGTCTTACGGAACTCCTCCTACAGATCCGACTCCGCGACAACTGGAGAAAATAAATGCGAGGGGTGAGCCACACGCTCAGTGAATGGTACAATCCATGCATCACAACTCATATTAATCTTTCAAGCATTCAAGTCTCAATAATCGAAACAACAACTTAAGTTGGTGGTTGAGTGTCGACCCAAACCTACCACACTATGTTAAATATTCTGAGTGATTGGGGTTCCAACAGATGGAACAGTCACTTAAGTCATTGGGTCGGGTCTTAACCCAACCCACTACACCCTCACCCTCACCCTTAGGTGATATAGGACTATTGGGGAAAAGGGGTCAACTGGTCTACGCCTTTCGTCTTCCGGTAGCCCTCTGCCGAGTAGCCTCGACCTGGTATCCTCCCATGACCTCTACCTCTACCGTATGGGCGCACCACCCGGCGTCATGAATAGTGTCTGGGAGAGCCTAGCAGGACAACTAAACCCGGGTAGCTTCGACACGGAAGCGACGAAGGGAAGAGCACTTGACATACGCGGTTTTGATCCTCATGGATCCATCGTCGATAAGGTTACGAATTCTCATGAATTCCCACCAGAGCGCATAACTCAGATGCGGGGAAGACAGATGATTCGTAATGTCAATGCCACGGTATGACCCCATCAGAGGTCATACACTTGCTTAATCTTATTAAGCAAGGTTCATGGCCTCTATATATATACATAAGATATGTCTAGAGATATAATCTACAACACATAATTAATTACACAAAGAATTAATCAAGGAAGCATACAAGTAATGCTATAACAAAATTATAATACTGTCTAAGGCATGCTTGGGCTCATATGTATAACACATGGATGTAATACTCTAGTATACAAGTCTAACATGATAGAAAAAAATATTTAAGGTCACTACCTTATTCATGCCTTATACTCATGCATACATGTAAATAATAACACATGAATAACCTAGCATGGGACACAATACATAGACAAGTATGGGTCCCTACACATGGTACTAGGGTGTATGATCCTAACATATTAAGTCTTAGTATGACATGGATGCAACCTAGCAAGATAAGCAATAACATGCACACTTAAGAAGGTTAATATGTGGTTACGGTGCCCCAGGGGGGGGCAATGCACGTCTACGTGCATCGAACACCTCCCGACTGGGTTGGATTGACCCACTCACAGTAAACCGGGTCGTCGCGGGACCGCTCGCCAAGATCTGCAAGACAAGGCATCCAAATAGGTGAGTAAAATCCACATAAAGACACTTAAAACAACTAGAAATGCCAAAGACTTGGATATGCACGCATACGGGCTCGCACGCATGCGAGTACGCACGTACGCGCACATGTCCGAGTGCCCCGACACCTACCCGAGCCCCCCGGGCAGCCACACGCATGGCCCCCGCACGCGTACGCACGCGCAAGCACGCGCGCACGCGCCCCCGCGCTCGATGGCGCACTGACCCGCGCCTCCGGACGCGCTGCCCGCACGTCCAGCCCCTCGCCGCGCACCCGGACGCGCACTCGCGCGCCCAGACGCGTAGCTCGCGCACGCGCGCACGCTCGCGCGCGCCCGCGCGCGCTCCCGCTCAGCCCAGCGCACAGTGCGCGTGCACTGCGCCTCGCACGCTCCCCGCGCGCGCCCTCGCTCACGCGCCCGCGCGCACGCACACGCGCGCCCTCTGCACACCCGCCAGGCCGCCTGGGCCCCTCCTGCGCGCGCGTCCGCGTGCGCACGCGCGCGGATGGACCCGCGCGCGCGCCCAAGTGTGCCAAACCCCTTTCTTGTCCTCTCCACTCACCCTTAACTCAACCAACTAGCATGCATGACTCCCTAACAGCCCCTAACACTAAGAAACCAAAGAAAAGAGGGGGAAAGAAAGCTACCAAAGGAGGGGGAAGGGAATGGTGGGGTTTCGGGGCCTCTCGGGTGCACCCGGCACAACCTCCACCACAACCACCACTACCACCCCTCACTAGCCTTCCAACCAGCCCCTACTTGGCTGAAAACAGTGGATAAAGGGGGGTTCTAAAGGAAGCTAAAGAGAGGGAATCAACAACAACACACCTAACACACACATAGACACACACACACCTTTGCTTTTGGTGAGTACTTCTTCTCCTTCACTTCTCACACACTCACACACACTTAGAAAAAAAAATAAACAAAGAGAGGGAGTGAAAAAATGATCCACGTTGACAAGGGGGAGGGAGAGAGAGGGAGAGAAAAAGAGAGAGAGAGAGCACTTAATGCTCAAAAAGGGGTTAGGTGAGGTTTGACCTAGGTCAACCCAACCAAACAAAAAAACAAAACCCATTGACTAGTCAAAAGTCACATTTGACTAGTCAAGGTCTTCTTTGACTTGGTCCAAGTCATCCTTTGACTTGGTCAAGGTCTTCTCTCTTTGACTTTCCCAAATTTGACCAAAATTCGGATACGATTCGGAACTGCATAATTTTTGAAAACGTAACCGGAATTCGATGAAATAATTATGGGTGGTATAAAACGGTACCAGGACCCATAATCCGCAGTTAGATTTTCAATCGGAGTTTTCTAGCTCCCGCAGATGGCTAAAAGCCAAAATCCTTGCGGTTCCGATCGAAAAAGAAAATTTCAAAAATGGCCAAAAATGACCCAACGGTTACCCGAAGGCTAAAAATTGACACATATATAACAAGGCCGACGCTCATCGGCCTTTACTCGGTCCTGAAGTAATTGCCATCTCCTTCTTCGGACAGCTTCTCGAACTCCGACAAGGCCGACTTCCCTGCCATCGCCGCCATATAACAGCGCTTCGAGGTGATGTGGTCCCCTCTTATTTCCATTATCCCCTGAGCTGTGAGGAAATGGATGCATTGATGGTAGGTGGACGGAATCGCCTTTAATGCTGCCAGCCAGGAACGTCCGATGATTGCGTTGTATGGAGACGGGAGGTCCATGATAGTGAAATCAGTCATGGTAGTTTGATTTTCCGCTCGGACCAGCAACATAACGCGTCCCGACGGGACAACCCGCACTCCATTAAAAGCAACCAAAGGATCCTTTGTCGGGGTGAAGTCGGCGGCTTTCCACCCCATCCGAAGGAAAGGCTTCATGAAAAGGATGTCTGCCGAGCTTCTTGTATCTACAAGAATCCTCTTCATGTCAAAGTTAAATATGTGTAAGGTGATTACCAGTGCATCTAAATGTGGGGCCTCGACTCCTTACAGGTCAGCATCATAGAAGGTGATGATACTATTATCATCTCCTTGTGGCCTTTTAACAACCATCGTCGGCTCCTGATCAATCTGCATCATCTCGAACGAGACCTACATCTTCTTCGAATCTCGCCGGGCACTTTTTGGCAAGTGAAATGAGTAACGCCCCCGAATATAACGTCGATAACCCCAGCAGCGGTGTTGGGGCTGATGTTTGTCACATGTTGCTCGCCGGGAGGTGGAACATTTTCTGTCACGGCGTACTCTTTCATGTGACCCTTTCAGATCTGGTTCCGGAGAATGCGGCATTTGTCGGTGGTGTGGACAATGTTCTTATGGTAGTCGCAACAGAGACTTTGGTCTTGCTTTGATTTGTCGCTCCTCATGGGCGCCGGCCATCTGAACCAAGGCTGTCCATGGATCTTGGATAAGATTTGGGACGGGAGAATCTTGAAATACATCCCCTGCCCCTCTCACACCTCGTTGGTCAAGGCGCCCGACCTTCTGCTTTTCTCGCCCCGCTAGTCCTTTGGAAGAGATTCCGGCGTGCGCTTTGTCAATGGTGATGGAGAGGTCACCGTTGTTGATGACTTGGGTGCAGCCACTGTCTGCTTCAGGATCCTGGATGACTCTTCCACTTTAGCATACTTTTCAACACGCCCCATCAAATCTCGCAAGTCGGAGGGAGTACGCTTGATAAGCGACTCCTTGAGACCGTTTCTGGATGACAGGCCATTTCGAAAAGCCATGAGTTCAGCATCCTCGTTGCAGTCTTCAACTTCGAACTTCAAAATGCGGAAACGGACGACATAATGTCGAATCGTTTCTCCCGAATGCATTTGGATGTTCATGAGATCCCCCAAATCCTTCTTCCTTTGCTGGCTACAGATGAAGTGCTCTGCAAATATGGGTCCGAGCTCCACAAAATTTCTAATCGTTGCAGGTGGAAGGAGATGGAACTAGGTCAATGCGGCCCCTTCCAGGCTGGAGAGGAAGAGGCGGCATATTAACCCATCATACAGCTCGTACAGCGCCATTGAGTGCCGGAATGCCAGAATATGATCATAAGGATCTGTTGTGCCATTGTACAACTTGAATTTGGGTTGAGCGAACCTGTGCGGCAGTCATTCCCTGAGGACCACTGCGCAGAATAGGGAAGCTAATCCCCGTATCACATGCTCTACCATTTCACGACTCGAAATGTGACGCACTTCAGAGCTGTAACGCACTACATTTACCTAACCGCTTATCGGACGGTAAATGTGTCGCTACTAAACTTAATCTAAACTAAAATAAATCCAAATAGTCTGCTGCGACTATTATTTATTCTCCAAACATTGCTACCTCAAGATCCTTGGAGTGTATGAAAGGTTCAAACTTTGCCTTGATCCCCAGAAGATGAGCTACCTGGTTATAAAACAACCAGCCATTTGGAATAGGGTGAGTGTTTAACTCAGTGAATAAGCCCACTGACAAATTACTTTATATGATAGTTACATATAAAAATAAGGTTTTATGAAAATCAGAATTTCATTTAATAAATATTTTATTTTATTAAATCACTACGAGAACACCAGCACAGGATGCCCCGGTTGCTGCAGACTCCAAACAAAGGAATCCGCCGCTGCAAGGAATGCTTTACCACACCCCTCACCGATCTTGGGACTCTTCGAGTCCTAGACCTTCCTCCCCAAAGGCGAAATACTACGGGGGGATTTATTCCAGAAAATATGTCATGATATGCATCTTGATAAAATCTCCTAGGACTAGGTTGTCTCCACTAGTCCTAAATTTTTCCAAAACTCTCGAAATGAAAATCTTTAATCCAAATATTATTTCCAAAGCATAAGCATCAGAAAATATATTATGTTAATTCTTGAAACATGAATAGCATAATTCATGCTATTTTAATGACATGATGAATGAATTAAATCATGCAACTTCATTCAACGAAAATACAATTTGATCAATTTGAAGAAAATATCCAAATCATGCAAATTTATCAAAATATAAATGCATGGATGACACATAATATCACATAAATATGATTGGCATATGAAATTCAATGTTATAGAGCAAAAGCTCACACGAAATAAATCGATAGGCCTACACACCTTCGGTCTACGCAAGCATCAACGATACACACTCGCACGTTGATAACCTGCATAACAATTATACAATAATAGATCAGAAACAATCAATCACGACCCAAACAACTGACAACCAACTTATAACAGCACTATGCCCAATAATCCCAAAAGCCGATATCTTATAGACCTACAATCAACAACTCACTTCAAAGTCCTAATGAAAATCCCAACTTCGAATAAATATTAGAATACTCATATACTCACAATGATCCGATCCAATAATCAATATCCATTTATTCCATAAGACCCATATGATCAATCAATCATCGAATAAATATTTGGACAAATCCAATAAGGCTCAACTATAATTCCATGATCGAGTAACTCAAATCTCATCAATTTACATCCAAATAACAACAATATCCAATCAATATTCATTGATCCCACTAAACCAAATTATCGATTTAAGATTCCATTTAAGTTCTCAGGATCAATAAAATCAACAAAACCCACAAAACAAACTATACTTCATTAAACATCAAATTTGGGATTATCTAAATCTCTAACATTTATCAAACTTGGTCATCAAGCTAAATATTTGAATTTCAATAAACTGCACAGAAATCGTTCAAAAGCCCTAACTTTCTATCCATAACTCCGAATTGGACGATTAGTGATTCATTGGAAAGCTCTTTTCAAAACCTATTTCTGTTTGTCAAATACATTTTTTCCAGAAACGACTTTATCATAGTCAAAAACACGATTTACGTCCAAGCATAAAATCAACCCGAAAATGGCCATTAAATCCCCAAAACTAATAAATTTAATTTGATCTTAAGAATTCCTTTGAGATTCATAAAAATCAAATCAAATAATCATTAAATTAAATCAATCAAACCCTAACCCTAATCCATCAAACTTCTTCCCCAAACAATTACTTGACATAATCATATCCTAACAAAAATAAATTAAAACTAACAATAGGGAATGATATCTCACCTTAGATCCGGTTACACCACCCACCATCTCCATCTAGGGTTAGGTCATCACAACCCTTCATAACTTCTGAGATTTGGATGAAAAACCCTAACCCAAACATGTTATTTAAAGGGGTTTACCGAAATTACAAAACGACCCCTGAAGTGTTTCCAGTTTACAATGACGTCCCTATCCGATTTACAAACAGATCCCTATCCGATTTACAGAAAAGTCCCAGGAGGCTATAAAAATGTATTCTGGATTCGCAACTAGATCCCTAGGCCCAATAACTTGACACTAAGCCTAAAAATCAAATTTTTAGAACTCTGAATCTCACCAAATTTCAACCAAAGTATCTTAACACTATAAAGATCTACAGAAAAATATAAAATAATTATTTCAACATCAATTTATAATTATCATAATTATAAATCAAATTGGACTCATTTGGGCCCACCGCCAAATCTGAAAAATGAAATATAAAAAATCAAATTTTAAAATTTACATTATATATAAGGCCGAAAAATACCAAAACGTTACAAGAGCGCAGAGTATGGTGAGGCTGTGCGACTGCTCCCCTGGTTGGCTGATGTGGTTGGCTGATTGGCGCGACTGCTCCCCTGGTTGGCTGCGCGATGCACTTCGGAGCGCAAGTATGGCAAGGCTGACCTCTCCTTATTTGCTTGCCTTCGCGAAGCTTCCCATCAGGCGGATCGCTCCCCGTGAGGAGAACGATCGCGCCTCTGTTCTTCATGAGGTTGACGGCCCACCCGTCGGGTTCACGAACGCCGTCGGGACCGCTGCTTTTGGTTGGAATAAGAAGTACTTTCTTCCAAAACTTCGACGTTGTTGGCAGTGGGGTGAGGAAGCATCGGAGTTGGTGGTTGGACTTCCTCCAGGGTTGGTGGTTGTTGATGCCTGTTCGTATGGAATTGCTGCATTGAGGCTTCAAACATCTACTGCATTGATCCTTGCAGTCGGATGATCAGATTTTCTTGTGAAGAATCTAATGCCTGCATGAAGTCTTGAACCTGGCTTGTAAAGATTCCTGGCAAGCCACCACTAGAATTTGTAGGGAGGCCGCCCCCATCTTGTTGGCCCTCTACATGAAGGTCATTCAGGTTTGACATCGCGAATCTTCAGCTTTTTATTCCAAATTCCAATGGACAGCGTCAAACTGAAGTGGATATTTTCCCCCCACAGTTAAATTTGTAACTTTGGATTTAGAATTTCGGAGGAATTTGGGTTAAGGATTTTTTAGGTGGAGAAAATAAGTTTAAACAAAGGTAGGACTAAGCTAAAAGAAAGATTGGGCTTGGCAGTAGTGAGAATGTTCACTTATCAAGCCGTAAGAGTGCTGTCTCGCGACCTCTACCTACGTACCTTGGAGGGATTAAGTCTAACGTAGTTCCAATTGTCACCTTGTAACTGTTTTGCCACTAAGTGTTAGTGGGCTTTTTTCTAGGGAAACGTTCCCCGTAATTATACCCCATGTCGGCCCTTGATGTTAGGCCTGTGTCATTTACAGTCTTATTTTTCGATCAGAGTCGCTAAAATTTTGATTTTTAGATATCTGCTAGAGTTTGAGGACTCTGATTGAAAATCTAACTGCATGTTATGGGTCTTGGTACTATTTTGTACTTCCCATAAAATTTTATTGAATTCTGATAACGTTTTTGGAATTATGCAGTTTTGATTGGTATTCGGATTTGATTTTGTAAAAATCAAAGATGAAGAGGTTTAAATCTGATATCATCCTGAGATGTTCAGTTTTGAGTTAGCTTTCATACAAAAATGGAATTGGATAAACTGAATTCATATATCAAAAGTTATGGGTATTTTTCCGAGTATACCCCGAGGATGATAAATCCTGGCAGCAGCCCTGTTCTATGTTTAGCTTAGATTTCGTAATAGACGGAGAGGTTATTTGATCAGGGTATAAACATGAAAATTGTAGATAATCTTCTTGCCTTTCTAATGGCGTTAGAATTGTGCAATTCGGAGCTGTATTGAGGAAGTTATGGCCATTCTAGTTAAGGCTATACAAAGTGTTTAGTCCGAGGACAGCTTAGTCATTCCATCCCTCCTTTGCCTATTTAATTCCCCCCAAATCCAACGTCCATGGCCCTCTCTTTTTCCTCTTTTGATCTGGTCCAGCCCCTTTGTGTGTGTGTTTTGGTGCTTGATTGGGAGGGGAAGTGTAGGAGGAGTTAGATGAAGTGATCAAGGTGAAGTTGTGAGTGTTGTTCCTTTCCCTTCTCCATCCCCTTCTCTCTAGCTCCCCCTCATTGTTTTCCCCTCCCCTTTGGATCAGCAGGCCCCAAGTGTTCATGTTTATGTCAAGAAGAAGAAGAAGCACAGGGGAAGCAAAGATGGAGGTGGTGGTAGCGGTGGTGGTGGTCGAGGTGGTTAAGGGTGCGTTTGTGAGCCCCTACATCTCCCCCTTCCCTTCCCCCTCTCTTTTGGGGAGTTTTTCCTTTCTTTAATTGGTTTTTATGCATGTTTGGGTGTTTGGGAGGGCTTGCATGTGTGGTATTTTGTGTTGAGTGCATGTGAGGGCTTGGGGAAGGGCTGGGGAGTGTTGGGCGCATGCGTGCGGGGGGGGGGGGGTCGAGCGGGTTCACGCAGGCGCTGGCGGGGCATGCAGTGCGAGCGTGCGGGGCAATGTGTCTGGGCACACCAGTGAGCGTGCGCGCGTGTACAGGGGCATGCACGCGGCTGTCCGGAGTGAGTGTGCGCCCATCTTGTTGGAACAAAACTATGATATTCTTTTGGTTTAAGATTGGATGACGTGGTGTAGTTGTTACGCCCATCTTGTTGGGGCAAAACTATGACCAGCTTCTGAAGAGGATGAGGCATTTCCACTCTCCGCCCTCCCTCTTTTAGCAAACTGAGTGAGTAGATGTAGATCCTACTTGACTCAGGCTTGCTTGAAATTATCGGCTTGCACTAGTTAGTGCGCAAGACCGCGCTTGACCCTTCCCTTTTAAGTTGGTGATATATAAGGCATGTTAGGTTGCATCTTATGTGTTTGCATGATTAATGCCTTGTATGTATGTGTAGTTATGTCACGCCCCAGGCATCCCCGAGACGACAAATATATAAGCATCAGCTATCATACAAGAGGTCAACAATGACTCCAACAAATAATACACAAGGCTAGAGAGCAAAGATAACTGATAACTCAAATGAAAGGCGGAAGTATAAAAATGTCAATAGGTCTGTAAATCAAAAATATTATTACAGACTCGAATACACAATCACTGTCCTGTGAGAGCTAAGTCTAGCCAAATACAATACAACTGGTGCAACACGCACGGTTTACAAATACACAAGACTCTAGGACTGCTGACAGTCTCGCACTCGCCAATCTGCCGAACAGAACGCTTCCATGCACGCAAGACCACGCCACAAGGAAGCTCTGGCTCCACGCCCAACAACGCCCCTGTAAAATAAACAATACGCGAGGGGTGAGCTAAGCTCTGTGAGTGGCCAGAAACCAAACACCAATATAACAATTCGATACTAAGGCAATTTCCTTTCAAGAAAAAAAACATGGGTAGAAACCCAACGGATAACAAGGTCGCGCGGCAGTGCGACTATACCCCGCCCTCGCCCTAGCCCCTACAGGGGTGAACCTAGGGCTCTCCTGGGCAGCCTCTACCTGGAGCCGGCCACGGTCAATACACTGTCGAGCGCGTCGATGGTACCTATAAGTGGTGGTCCACCCAAGGCGGCTCATACCTAGGAAGCATCAACACGGATCCGGCGAAAGGGAGAACGATTCACGCTCGCAATATCGTTCGGTGGCCCACCTTCATGTAGCCTCACCTGGTACACTTCCATGATCAGTACATCCGTCAAATGCATTGGGAGTACCTACAAGTGGGAGTCCTTTGTCAGGGCAGCTTCAACGTCGGGGCCCCGATATACGATGATATTGGGAGGAACCATTACATGTTCGCAACGCGAACCCGATGGAAAGATAACTACTCAAGCTGGTTGGTCGAGTATCAACTCGAGCCCAGCACACACACACCAACACCCTCACCCTCACCACGACGGGTGACACAGGATTTCAGAAATTGCACAAACTGGCATATCGAACCAACGCCGACCCACTACACCCTCACCCTCACCCCCTCCTCGGGGTGACATAGGCTCTTGGGAGGAATCTAGATTGTTTCTACACCCTTGGTCCACCGGTAGCCCTTATCCAGGGAAGCCCATACCTGGTATACTCCCATGATCAGCACATCCTCATAAATTGATAGTACCTAAGGATGGGAGCCCTCTGTTAGGCCGGCTGTCTCAACCAGGAAGTCCCTACACGGATCCAACGAAGGAAAGAAACTAATCTACACCCGCGAATATGATCCTCTCAGATCCGTCATCACCGGTTATCAAAACCGATAAGTGCAACGAATTCTCATGAATTCTCTCCAGGGCGCATAACTCAGATGCGGGGAAGACATTCATTCTAAGTTTCAATGCCATGGTATGACCCCATAAGAGGTCATACACTTGCTTAACGCATTAGGCAAGGCTCATGGCCTAATAGGCATATATATGATATGAAATTAATTACCCAAGGATGGCCTACTTAACATGCATACATGAAGACAAACAGACAAATACACGAGATACAACCTAACATGCGTTGGATAGCATCAACTTAGAAGGGAAGGGTTAAGCGCGATCCGCGCGACAATAGGTGCATGCCAATAATTCCAAGCAAACCTGAGTCAAGTAGGAACTACATCTACTCACTCGGTTCGCGAAAAGAGGGAGGGCGAGAGAGAGGGAATGCCACATCCTCTCCTGAAGCGTGTCATAGTTTTACCCCAACAAGATGGGTGCAACAACTATACCACACCCTCATGTCCTAAATCAGAGGAATATTATGCATGTACCCCATTGTTAACCCAAGATAGACATGCTAGATATGTCTAACTAATAATAGGGGTAGTATTTCAAACAAAACTACCTAAGTCATGCTATATTCTATACAATACATAGGCAGGTATAAGGTAAAATAATGGTTCTACACAATATACGAGCTATACAACCTAGCATGCATGATATCTAGCATATTTAGGGTGCAATTAAAGTCCCAAGGGAGCGCGAAGCACGACTGCGTGCATCAGGCGCTCCCGAAAGGGTTGCAATCGAATCATTTACCAATACCCAGATTGACGCGCATCATCCGACGAGGTCGGCAAGGTAGGGGTATCAAAATGATGAGTATAACCACATACAAACATATATGAATGCCTAAGACTAGACAAGCACGCATACGGGCTTGAACGCACGCAAGCATGCACGCACGCACGCGTGCCCGAGCCCCCCGGACACCCACCTGAGAGTGTCGACCCTCAGCACGCCCAAATCAGACTCCGAGCAGCCACACGTGTGTCCCCTGCACGTGCACGCGCACCCCCCCTGCGTCGACGGGCACACTGCTGCGCCCCTAGACTCGCGCGCACCCGCGTGCCAGATAACCCCCCCCCCCTCGCGCACTCACGCCCCCCCCCCTCGCGCACTTACGCGCGCGCCCGACAAGACCCACGCGCACGCGCGCCTGTGCGCCCGTCTGCACCCTCCTGCGCGCCTGCTTGTGCGCGCACGCGTGTGGACAGCCCCGCGCGCGCGCCCAGCTGCCCAACACCCCTCCCCAGCCCCCCCTTCACACATCTTAACACAATCATCTAGCATGCATGACTTCCCAACACACCCCCAAAGCCATAAAAACCAATTTAAAGAAGAGGAAGAACTCACCAAAAGGAGAGGGGGAGTGATGCAGCGTGTAACCACGCTCTTCTACGGATCCGTTCAAAGAACGAAATCGGTAGGCTCCAACGTCGCGCTGTTGATTCTTCAAAAGAATGCGAGGGGGTTGGGCTTCAATAATCTACTACTTCGGATGAAATAATAGAGAATTGGGAGGTTTTGCAATTGTTAGTACTCCTAACAAAATACAAGAGATAAAATAACTAAACTTCAAATATTCATAAACTAAATAATCAAATGGGTTCACAAGCTTATTTATAGAAGAGAATCCCAACAAACTAGGATCTCAACTAATTATCTAAATCTAACAAACAAATCTAATATATTTATCTAATCCTAACTAAAATTCAAATTTGAATTCAAATAATAATTTGAAATTCAAATCTAAATATAGTAAATCCTAACAAATAAATAAAATCCTAACAACTTCAAAACAACCCAAAAATAGTAAAAATAACTTTGAACCGTCGATTTGACCCCCAAGACGATCTCAGAACGCTCTGAAAAATGGCGTATTAGCGTAGCAACTACTCCTGTAGGGTTCGTCGATACGAACACGTGGACATATTATAATAGCGATTCTGATCTACGGTTCAAAAGTTATGGCTGTTTGAAGTCACGGTGCTCCCGATTCATCAAGATGTCCCTTCTTCTTATGCTTCACTTGATCTCGGTCATCCATGTATTGTACGGCTATGATGTCTGCATCAGGGAGGGAAGGGGAGATGTAGAGGCTCGAAAGCACACCCTCGACCACCACCACCACCACCATCTCCTCCACTTTATCTCTTCTTCATGGCTGAACCAAAGGCGAGGGGATAACATGGGGAAATCAGTTTGGGGAGGAGGAGAGGGAGGAGGAACCAACAATACAATACACCCAACTCACCTTGATCACTCCTCTTCTTGCTCGACCATCATCTCCTTCTCCAACTCCTTTGTGGCATTTCCACAAACACATGGGGGGCTGCAGATACAAAGGGGAGGGAAAACCATGAGGGGGGGAGAAAGCTTGAGAGAGAGGAGAAAGAAAGAATAACAGAACAATCAACAACAACAAATACAACTTCTTGGACTCCTTTGTGTGCTCCATCCTCTCCAACACCTTCACTTCCTCCACCCAAACAACACACAACAAAGGGGGCTGGACCAGATCAAAAGAGAGCCCAAGTCGTAACATTTGGGGGATTTAAATATGCAAGGGCGGGCTGAATAACCAAGCGGTCCTCGGACTAAAAACTCTGGACAGCCTTCACTTAAACAGCCATAACTTCCACAACGCAACTCCAAATCGCACGATTCCAATGCCATTGGAAAGCCAAGAAGATTATCTACAACTTTCATGTTATACCCAGATCAAATAACCTCTTCAGCTGTTCTGAAATTTAGGCTAAACATCGAACAGGGCTGCTGCCTGGATTTCTCATTCTCGCGGTATACACAGAAAAATACCCATAACTTTTGATGCACGAATCCAATTGAGCCAATTCCACTTTTGAATGGAAGCTATCTCAAAATTAAACATCTCAACATAATATCGGATTTTTACCTCTTCATCTTGGATTTCAAAAAAATCAAATCTGAATACCAATCAAAACTGCATAATTCCAAAAACGTTATCAGAATTAAATAAAATTTTTATGGGCAGTACAAAATAGTACCATGACCCATAATATGCAGTTATATTTTCAATCAGAGTCCTTAAACCCCAACAGATAGCAAAAAATTAAAATTTTAGCGACTCCAATCGAAATTAGGACTTTAAATGACACAGGCCTAACAAGTTAGGCCATGCCTTGTATATGTATTCATGTTAGAGAGGACCCCAATAGTTAATTTATATGTTATCGTGCATGTGGTATGCATAACTGTGATAGAACTCTCCCGTAAAATATATACGCATGTTAAAACTGTCGGGCCTATCCGTGATAGGCGTGGGTACGACCCGCTATCGGGTTATACCTCATTAATTAAGCACTAGCGATGTAATCGCCCCTTTTGCATCCGAGTGATGCATCCGTTTAGAATTCAGGAGAATTCATCATTGTATCAGTTTTCTTAAACCGATAGTTACGACATTAAGTTGGGCCTAACCATGCTAGGCGTGTGTATGAACTGCCTATTGGGTTGTGCCCTTAGCTTTTCTACACGAGTGTAGAGATAGTCCTCGCGTTCGAGTGACGCCTCCGTGTGGAAATACAAGAGTATTCGATATCATCGATATATATACATAAGTACCAAAGGTAGTTGGCTTTCCCATAGATTTTGCATTGCGAACGCAAGGTGCTTCCTCCTGACATCATCGTGAGTCAAAGCTATCCGACATAGAAGCTGTCCTATATGGTGCCACCACTTGTAGGTGCTATCGATGCGTAAAGCGGTACACATCTGGTGAAGGTACTGATCGTGGAAGGCCAACAGATAGAGGCTGCGCGGGAGAGGGCTACCGAGTGATATGGTGAGCTAGAGCCGTTCTCCCCTTCGTCGGATCCGTGTCGAAGCTGCCCATATTGTAACTGTCCTGCGGGGTGCTCCCAGACGCTATTCATGACACCTGTTGGTGCGCCCAGATGGTAAAGATAACAGTCATGGAGAGGATACCAGCCATTGGGTTTCCACCCATATATTTTTCTGGAAAGGAAATTGCCTTAGTATCAAATTATTGAAATGGTGTTTGGTTTCCAACCACTCACTAAGCTTGTAACTTACCCCTCGTGTACTGTTTCTTTTACAGGGGCGCTGTTGGGCGTGGAGCTGGAGCTTCCTTGTGGCGTGGTCTTGCGTGCGTGGAAGCGTCATGTTCGGCGGATTGGCGAGTGCGAGGATGTCAGCAGTCCTATAGTCATTGATGCAATGTAAATCGTGCGTGTTGCACATGTTGTATTTTATTTTGCTAGACTTGGCTCTCAAAGGACAGTGATTGTGTATTCGAGTCTATAATAATGTTTTTGATTTATAGACATATTGATATTTTTATGCTTCCACATTTCAATTAAGTTATCAATTGTCATTGCTTCATTAGCCTTGTGTATTATTTATTAGAGTCATTGTTGACCTCTTGTATGATAGTTGATACTTTATATTATTGCCATGTCTCGGGGACGGCCACCCTGGGGCGTGACAAAAGTTGATATCAGAGCTTGGTCCTGTCAGAGCTTAAGTCGTGTCGTATAGATGAGTCTTGGGATTGTTATCCGAGTACTCTGGTTTTAGAAGTTTTCTTAGGTTGCTGACATGCCTCCTCGCATCCGTGGATGTGGACGTGACCACCCCTAGACCCCCCTAAGTTGTCGACTGGGTCGATTGAATAGGGTCAGTTGTTGGGTCCCCTATTGTAGGACAAAAGCTTGAGAAGGAGATTCCAGCCTGATTGTGTCGTATTGATAAACTTGTGGTGATTTCTAAAGTTTGGATCACATATCGATTATGGAGCTTCATTCACGTGCGTCGGTATTGCTGTTAACCATGGAGTTCGCATACGGCGCCGGTTTCAAATTTTTTGAGGATGTGGCGTGTTGAACATTAATGAGCGATGTCTTCTTCCATTTTCCTGCTCGGGATTAAGGGAACTTCCAGGGTCATCGCTGAGGCTCGGGCTAGGGTGCTCCGTGTTCCTTGTTTGGTTGTCGGGATATCTTATATCGGGACATCATGGTGCCCTCCTAAGGGGTTCTTTCCCCTAGTCAGGGAATATCTTTGAAACATCTATTTGATGATTGCCTTTCCCTCTCACTTGGAAGGTGCTATAGTGAGTGGTGATGCATACGATCGGGATTGAGTGCGTCCTTTTGCAGCTTGATGGGCGATAGCTTTTGGACTAGGGTTCCATAGCCACATCTGGAGTCGCTTCGATATATCATCGTGCGTTGTAGCAGCCCGGTAGAGACCAGAGTCCTATGAGGTGCTCCCAGGTACTATCCACGACGCTTGTTGGTGTATCCATATAGCAGAGATAATGAACATAGGAGGCTACTAGGTAGAGGCCACACAGGTGGAGTGCTACTGGATGATGTCGAAAGCTTGGACTCCCGGTGATGAATCTGCCCATTAAGTGCATGATGCTGAAGTTCCAATGGTTATAGTTGGGCGACCTGTTGGTGGTGGCATATGAAGCACAGTTTGCGGTACTATCGCATTTTGCCCCCACATAGGTTGTAAATGAGGAGACGCGACGCTAAGCGTTCGTGATGGGACTCAACCGCCATACCAGATGGATGACATCACACCGGCGTTGTCGAGGTTCGACGACCTCCTGTTGCGTGTCTTGTGGATTAAGTGCGGTCGAGCGGCTTACCCAGCGTGTAAGTGACATCATGAGCGCCAGCCATGCGCGAGGAGCAGAATTTAGACTTA
Source organism: Acorus calamus (assembly GCA_030737845.1). Classification (NCBI taxonomy): domain Eukaryota; kingdom Viridiplantae; phylum Streptophyta; class Magnoliopsida; order Acorales; family Acoraceae; genus Acorus; species Acorus calamus. Next base: position 11,541,262 of record CM060872.1, read on the forward strand.
ATCGTACCAGAAATTATTTTGATCTCCCGTAGGGTTGAAGATCAAGTACTCTTTGCCGTGAATTGATCTATTTGATCAGCTCTGGGAGCAAGTGTCTTCTCTCAGATCGATCTTCGCGTAGGGTACCCCAATTTGGAGATCCGGGAGTTGGGCATTCCATAGATGGCCTTTCGTGACTGTTTCGAGCACTACGAATTTTGAGTACTGCCATCAAGGTAGACAAATGCGCTAGATGCCTACAAGGATCTCAAAAGCTTTATTGGACCTCCGTAGGCTGTTCTGAGGTGGCCTTCGTTGAGGTTTTTGGTCGGCATTCCCTCAGGCGAAGTTGTGGATCGTTGCGTTGGAATGCGTTCGTTCATCGAGATTGCTCAGTAGACGTGGGAGTGAGTTATCATGGGTTTCGTTGCAGGCTCGCTAAAGTCACGTTCGGGTCACGATGCCGTCTGGGATCATTGATCGACTGACTAAGTCCGCACTTCCCTCCCTAAGGTAGGGGTTTGCTTGTGAGACGACTGCCATTCGAGCATCCAGATGTAACTGAAAAAGGCACTCTATAGGCGCAGTTTTATACCTCCCTTGTGTTGGGACGGTTGAGGAGAGCCAGTTGGAGGGGCCATAAGTTATTTAATTGACCTTGCGGTGGCCGAGATGGTTTGTGTGTGCGTCTGCACCTCCCAAAACCGTCAGAAGGGCTACACAGTCGCCAGGAGCCTACCTTCGGGTTCGGCGACCATGTGATCATGAAGGTGTCCCGGTTTAAAGGGCATCCCCTGTTTCGCCATTCGGGGCTAGTTGAGTTGGCCCTCCATCGGACCATTCTCGTCCTTGAGTGGATTGGGGAGGTGGCTTGTCATGTAGCCTTTCCCCCACAGCTGGCTCATGCCTGTGACCTCATCCCTGTCTCATAGCTGAGGTATTATGTCCACGATTTGCTCATGTCATTTCGTTCAAGCCACTCATCCTCAAGCAGGATTTGTTGTTCGTGGAGCAGGTGATCGAGACCATCGACCAATGTGAGAAGATGCTCAACACCAAGATTGTTCCTTTGGTTAAAGTGTGTTGGTAGCACCAATTTGGTGCCTGGACCACTCAGGAGCCAAGGGACTCTATGCATGACACTTCTACATTCGGTCTTCCATTCGGGTTTCCTTAAATTTTGAGGACTAAATTTCCTAAGGGCGGGAGAATGTTAGGCTTGTGTCATTTAGAGTCTTATTTTTCGATCGGAGTCGCTAAAATTTTTATTTTTCGCTATCTGCTCGAGTTTGAAGACTCTGATTGAAAATCTAACTGCATGTTATGGGTCGTGTTAATGTTTTGTACTTCACATAAACTTTTCATTGAATTCTGATAACGTTTTTGGAATTATGCATTTTTTATTGGTATTCGGATTTGATTTTATAAAAATTCAAGATGAAGAGGTTTAAGTTCGGTATTATCATGAGATGTTCAGTTTTTAGTTAACTTTCATACAAAAGTAGAATTGGATCAACTGGATCCATGTATCAAAAGTTATGGGTATTTTTCCGAGTATACCCCGAGGATGAGAAATTCTGGTAGCAGCCATGTTTGATGTTTAGCCTAGATTTCGGAAAAGCTGGCGTGGTTATTTAATCTGATATAACATAAAAGTTGTAGATAATCTTCTTGGCTTTCCAATGGCATTAGAATTGTACAATTCAGAGCTGTATTAAGGAAGTTATGGTCATTCTAGTGAAGGCTGTCCAAAGTTTTTAGTCTGAGGACAGCTTGGTATTCCATCCCTCCTTTGCCTATTTAATCCCCCCAAATCCTACATCCATGGCTCTCTCTTTTCCCTCTTTTGATCTGTTTGGTGCTTGATTGGGAGGGGAAGTGTAGGAGGAGTTAGATGAAGTGATCAAGGTGAAGTTGTGAGTGTTGTTTCTTTTCTTTCTCCATCCCCTTCTCTCTAGCTCCCCCTCATTGTTTTCCCCTCCCATTTGGATCAGTAGCCCCCAAGTGTTCGGGTTTATGTCAAGAAGAAGAAGAAGCACAAGTGAAGCAAAGATGGAGGTGGTGGTAGCGGCGGTGGTTGTCGAGGTGGTCAGTGGTGCGCTTGCGAGACCCTACATCTCCCCCATCCCTTCCCCCTCTCTTTTGGTGAATTTCCCTTTTCTTTAATTAATTTTTTATGCATGTTAGGGTGTTTGGGAGGGCTTGCATATGAGGTGTTTTGTGTTGAGTGCATGTGAGAGCTTGGGGGAGGGCTGGGGAGTGCTGGACGCGCGCGCAGGTCTGTGCACGCGTAGGTGCATGGGCAATTGGGTGTGTGCGCGCGGAGCGTGCACGCGGGGGGGGGGGGGGGGTCGCACGGGTGTGCGCGGAGTGTTCACGCAGGTTCACACGTGCGCTGGCATGGCGCCCAGTGTGCGAGGGACGTGCGCGTGGGTGCGCGCGTGCGGGGCAGTGTGTCTGGGTGCGCCAGTGCGTGCACGCGCATGCAGGGGCAAGCGCACGGTTGTCCGGAGGTTCGGGTAGGCGTTGGGGCACTCGGACATGCGTGCTATTGTGCGTGCTCACATGCGTGCGAGCCCGTATGCGTGCATGTCTAAGTCTTTGGCATTTCTAATTAATTTTATGTGTTTGTATGTAGTTATACTCATCTTTTTCGATGCCCTTACCTTGCAGATCTCGTCAGATGGGATGCGTGACGACTCGGGTATCGGTGAGTGATTCGATCCAACCCTTCGGGATGCCCTTGATGCACATAGTCGTGCATCGCGCATACATGGGGCATCTTTGCACCCCTAAATATGCTAGATATCATGCAAGCTAGGTGGTATAGCATGTATATTGTGTAGAACCCATTTTCAACCCTATACGAGCCTATGTATCGTATATAAGTGAGTATTATTATGCTTGCATGCGCCCTCTTGTATGGGCATGAATGATGTGTGTTTATGTGGATGTATAGAATATGCATACCTTACGTAGTATTGTAATACCACCCCCCCTACATGTGTAATATCCAGCATGTTTAAACATGAGTTAATAACGGGGTACATAGATGATATTCTTTTGGTTTAAGATTGGAGGACGTGATGTAGTTATTGCGCCCATCTTGTTGGAGCAAAACTATGACCAGTTTCAGGAGAGGATGAGGCATTCCCTCTCTCTCGCCCTCCCGCTTTTAGCAAACTGAGTGAGTAGATGTAGCTCCTATTTGACTCAGGCTTCCTTAGAATTATCGGCATGCACTAGTTAGTGCGCGAGACCACGCTTCACCCTTCCCTTTTAAGTTGGTGATGTCCAACGCATGTTAGGTTGCATCTTGTGTGTTTGCATTATTAATGCCTTGTATGCATGTGTAGTTAGGCCATGCCTTATATGTGTATTCATGTTAGAGAGGACCCCTATAGTTAATTTATATGTTATCGTGCATATGGTACGCGTAACTATGATAGAACTCTCATGTAAAATATATGCGCATGTTAAAAATATTGGGCCTATCCGTGATAGGCGTGGGTACGACCCGCTATCAGGTTGTACCTCATTAGTTAAGCACTAGCGATGTAATCACCCCCCATAGTTACGACATTAAGTTGGGCCTAACCGTGCTAGGCGTGTGTATGAACCGCCTATTGGGTTATGCCCTTGGCTTTTCTACACGAGTGTAGAGATAGTCTTTGCGTCTAAGTGATGCCTCCGTGTGGGAATACAAGAGTATTCAATATCATCGATATATATACATAAGTACCAAAGGTAGTTGGCTTTCCCATAGAGTTCGCATTGCGAACGCAGGGTGCTTCCTCCTGACATCATCGTGAGTCGAAGCTACCCGACATAGAAGTTGTCTTGTATGGTGCCATCACTTGTAGGTGCTACAGATGCATATCGCGGTACACATATGGTGAAGGTACTCATCGTGGAAGGCCGACAGGTAGAGGCTGCGCGGGAGAGGGCTACCGAGTGTTATGGCGGGCTATAGTTGTTCTCCCCTTCGTCGGATCCGTGTCGAAGCTGCCAGGATTGTAGTTGTCCTGCGGGGTGCTCCCAGACGCTATTCATGATACCTGTTAATGTGCCCAGATGGGAGATAGCAGTCATGGAGAGGATACTAGGTAGAGGCTCCCCGGGAGAGGGCTACCGGATGATGAAGGGTGTAGAGCAACTGAATTTGTTCCAAAAGTCCCTAGGGTCACCCCTCCACGGGATAGGGTGAGGATGAGTTGTTGTCACATCGTCACATGACCGTAATACCCATTGAGTATACTCTGGGTATGCCACTCCTAACGCTTGAGAGGTATCGAAGTATGTCTCTACCTCTTAGCAGATTGACGCGTTGTGTCTTGTTAACCAGTAACACAAGGTGTTATGGTTAACCCTTGTTTTTCCTCGGATCTCCCTGGAGTTTCCCTTCGAGGGCAGGGGTGGGGGATGTGTTGACGTAACGTCGCTACATGACCCATTCGTTTGTTCATCCGTTCCTATAGTTGTTGGGTCCGGTTAGGTATTGATATTGAGAGACATTAATGAGCAATTATTTCTATGTAGATGACCCAATAGTGTTGTGTAGACCAATAATTCTGTGTCTCCTTGACAAACGGTATGGTCTCTCCCCAAGAGTCCCAAGAGTCTCTCTTCGAGAGTGAGGGTGAGGGTAAGGTGGGTTGCGCCGCCGCGTGACCCTATTATCCATTGGGTTTCCACCCATATATTTTCCTGGAAAGGAAATTGCCTTAGTATCGAATTATTGAAATGATGTTTGGTTTCCAACCACTCACTGAGCTTGTAGCTCACCCCTCACGTATTGTTTCTTTTACAGGGCGTTGTTGGGCATGGAGCCAGAGCTTCCTTGTGGCGTGGTCTTGCGTGCATGGAAGCATCCTGTTCGGTGGATTGGCGAGTGCGAGGCTGTCAGCAGTCCTAGAGTCATTGATGTATTGTAAATCGTGCGTGTTGCACATGTTGTATTTTATTTGATTAGACTTGGCTCTCACAGGACAGCGATTGTGTATTCGAGTCTGTAATAATGTTTTTGATTTACAGACATATTGATATTTTTATGCTTTCACATTTCAGTTAAGTTGTCAGTTGTCATTGCTTCATTAGCCTTGTATATTATTTATTGGAGTCATTGTTGACCTCTTGTATGACAGCTGATACTTTATATTATTGCCACGTCTCAGGGATGGCTGCCCTGGGGTGTGACACTTGATTACCAACGTTCTGCTGGTAATGGGCCTTTAATACCAACGTGGTGGATATGGGCCATAGTGGCCTTCTGACTGTTTCTCCGTCTGCTCGGTGTCCTTTGGTGTGCCTGCCTAGGCGTTATGTTTTCGCGTATTTCTACGAGGAGTAAGGTCGACCGACCAGACCTGGTATCTGGTCTTGCCTTAGACTACTCGAGGTGACATCCGCACACGAGGTGATCGGCTGTCCGACTTGATCCTTTAGTCTAGTTGTGCCTATGCACCTTGATGATGTCATCATGAGATTACCTGTCTTGAATCAGGTCTCGTAGGCCCTAAGTTACATGACCCGTGTCCGCCTTACCTTGACACGTGTCCTAGTGAAGATTTTGACCTCCACACTACGTATACCTGATCGATAGTCGACAACGAGAGTTGGACCTTGAATAGCACGTGAAAAATACACGAAAAAAAGTGTATTGAAATTGGGCATTGTTACACCCAGATCTGTTTTCAGCCCCAATTCCAACCCTATATGCGTTGATAGAACATTATGACGCATATGTTCACATTAAAAAGATATATGTTTTGAAAAAAAATTACATTTTCTAAAAATTCATCCATGCAATTCACTAAAATATATATATTTTATTTTTATAAAAACATATAACTTATGTGAGTTATATTATTTTGAAAAAATTTAAAACATATTTAAACTACATTTAAGATTAGAAATAGAGCTGGACAAAACATTATCCAATAATGATTTTTGGCCCCAATTTCACAGGCCCCAAATAGACCTCATGATGTGGCAATGAGACATTGTCTATTATGCCCTTTTACTTGATGACTACCTTAATATGTATTCATATAATTGTGGAGTATCATCAATTTTGAAAATCATGTATTTCTTCACCATTAATTCATTATGAAAATCAATGCAACAATTTAATCGACGATTGAAATCAGAAACCGATTTTTGCTGATGATTGAAATCAACACAGCAAGTCAGAGGGGAGGAGGAGAGGGTGAGGAGCTTACAGAGGAGGATGGAGGACATAGCACGGAGCTCGACGGAGGGCGAGGCGTTGAGGGTGCGAGAGAAGGCGAGGGAGAGGTGGTCCAGGTGGAAATTGCGGTAGAGATTGTAGAGGGACTCGGCGCATGAGCGCTGCTCGTTGGAGGTTGATATGAGGTGGCTCAGAATGGTCTCGAAGTGGGAGGGGTCGGGTCCCATAAGGAGCACCGCCTCGGATGACGGAGAAGCACAAAAGCGATGTCGCCATTGGAGATGGAGAAGATGAAGTAAATCGAAAGAGATGTCATGTATTGTTTTGTTGTATTTACATTGTAGAATATTTGTTAGACCTGTGTCATTTAGAGTCCTAATTTCGATCGGAGTCGCTAAAATTTTGATTTTTAGCTACCTTCTGGGGTTTAAGGACTCTGATTGAAGATATAACTGCATATTATGGGTCCTGGTATTGTTTAATACAGCCCATAAAATTTTCATTTAATTCCGATAACATTTTTGGAATTATGCAGTTTTGAATTGGTATTCGGATTTGATTTTGTTAAAATCCAAGATGATGAGGTAAAAATCCGATATTATTATGAGATGTTAAGTTTGGGGACAGCTTCTATATAGAAGTGGAATTGGATCAACTGGATTCGTATATTAAAAGTTATGGGTATTTTTCCATGTATACCCCGTAGTTGAGAAATCCAGGCAGCAGCCCTGTAAGATGTTTAGCCTAGATTTCGGAATAGCTGGAGAGGTTATTTGATCTAGGTGTAAACATGAAAGTTGTAGATAATCGTCTTATCTTTCCAATGCCACTGGAATCGTGAAATTCGGAGCTGTATTCAGGAAGTTATGGCCGTTTAAGTGAAGGCTGTTCAGGGTTTTAAGTCCGAGGACGACTTGGTCTTTCACTCCGCCTTTGCCTATTTAAAGGCCCCAAATGTTACGACCTTGGGCACTTTTTCCCCTCTTTTTGGCTCTGGTCCAGCCTTTGTGTTGTGTGTGTTTGGGTGGAGGAAGGAGAAGGAGTTGGAGCAAGAAGAGGAAGAGTTGCAAGTGAAGGAACTAGGTGAGTTGTGTATGTTGTGTTGTTGTTTCTCCTCTTCTCCTCCCTTGGCTGATCCCATGGTTTCCCCTCCCCTATGGATCAGCTCAGCCCCCCAAGTGTTTGTTGAAATGCCCCAATGAAGAAGAAGAGCAAGGAAGAGGTGGTGGTAGCGGTGGAGCTACGGCGGCGGCCATGCCGGAGCCGCGTAGGGACCTCCCGCTCCACTTGGTTGGGTTCAGCCATGTCTCTTGTGGCTGGTTGGAAGGAGTGAAGGCTCCATTGCCTTGTTGTTGTTGTTTGGTATGTTTGGAAGTGAAGAGGTTGAGAGGGAGAAGCACATGCTCAAGTTTTATGTGTTGTGTAGGTGTGCATGCCACATGTTTGTGGGGGTGTAGAGTTGACACAGCGGTGCACTCGTGGTCACATAAGAGGTATGCGGGGGCTGCGGGTGCGCGCTCGGCGTGCTCGCATGCGTGCGGAGTGCGCGGGAAGCGTGCATGAGGTGCTTGCATGCGTGCGGAGTGCGCGGGAAGCGTGCATGAGGTGCTTGCATGCGTGCGGAGTGCGCGGGAAGCGTGCATGAGGTGCTCGCATGCGTACGGAGTGTGCGGGAAGCGTGCATGAGGTGCCCGAGGGTGTGCTTGACGTTGTTCGATGCGTGCGGAGTGTGCGGGCAGCGTGCACGAGGTGCTCAAGGGCGTGCTTGGCCTTGCCCGATGCGTGCGGAGTGCGTGGGAAGCATGCACGAGGTGCTCGAGGACGTGCTTGACGTTGTTTGATGCGTGCAGGGTGCATGGGCAGCGTGCACGGGGTACTCGAGGGCGTGCTTGCGGTGCTCAGACGCGTTCGGAGTGCTTCGTGGTGTTGAGCAGCTTGTTATAGCCAAATGCAACCATTGGATGATCCTTGGCGGATTGGTATCGGGCTTCGGATTCAATTCGTCGCTCTCTTGCGTTTCGCGAGCCGTGCGCTCGTTAGGTGAGTGGTTTGATTCCAACCCTTCCGGGAGCGCTCGAGGCACGTAGACGTGCTTCGCGCTTCCATGGGGCTTTAATTGCACCCTAAATATGCTAGATATTATGCATGCTAGGTTGTATAGCTCGTATATTGTGTAGAACCCCTATTCTACCTTATACTTGCCTATGTATTGTATAGAATATGGCATGACTTAGGTAATTTTGATTGAATGACTACCCCTATTTATCAAGCATGTTTAACTTGGGTTAATAACGGGTGTATGCGTAATATTCCTCCGATTTAGGACTCGAGGGTGTGGTATAGTTGTTGCACCCATCTGTTGGGGCAAAACTATGACCAGCTCGAGAGAGGATGAGGCATTCCCTCTCCCTCGCCCTCCTTCTCTTCGCGAACCGAGTGAGTAGATGTAGTTCCTACTTGACTCGGGTTTGCTTGGAATTATTGGCATGCACCTGTTGTTGCGCAGATCGCGCTTAACCCTTCCCTTCTAGGTTGGTTTTATCCAACGTATATTAGGTTGTAATTTGTGTGTGTTTATCTGTTTGATGCCATGTATGCATGTTTAAGTAGGTCATCGTTGGGTAGTTAATTGCATATATATATATATATATATGCCGATATGGCCATGATTCTTGTCTAATGTGTTAGACAAGTGTATGACCTCTTGTGGGGTCATACCATGGTTTTGACACTTATAATTAAATGTCTTCCCCGCATCTGAGTTATGCGCCCTGGAGGGAATTCATGAGAATTCGTTGCGCTTAATCGGTGTTTGATGACCGATGACGACGGATCCAAGAGGATCGTATTCGCGAGCGTAGATTGTTTTTCCCCTTCGTTGGATCCGTGTAGGAACTTCCCGGCGTTGGAAACGCTGTCCTGGCACCGGGCTCCCATTTGTAGGTACCATCGCTTCGGTCGAGAGTGTACTGATCGTGGGAGTATGTCAGGTAGAGGCTACCCGGGGAAAGGGCTACCGGTGGACCAAGGGCTTAGAACAATCGACCTCTTCCCCAAGATCCTATGTCACCCGTCGGGGTGAGGGTGAGGGTGTTGGCGTGAGTGGGGTGGGGTCGCGTTGATACTCGACCCGTCAGTTTGTATAGATGGTTTTCCCGTGGGGTTTGCGCTGCGAGCATGAGTTATCGTTTTTCCCCTTCGTTGGATCCGTGTAGGAACTTCTCGGCGTACCATTGCTGTCTTGGCACCGGGCTCCCATCTGTAGGTACCATCGCTGTGGTCGACAGTGTACTGATCGTGGGAGTATGTCAGGCAGAGGCTACCCGGGGAAAGGGCTACCGGTGGACCAAGGGCTTAGAAACGATCTAGTCTCTTCCCAAGAGACTGGGTCACCCCTTTTGGGGTGAAGGTGAGGGATTGGTACAGTTACTTCCGACAACCTAGGTCACCCTTCGGAGGTGAGGGTGTTGGTGTGAGTGTTGTGGGCTCGAGTTGATACTTGACCCACCAGCTTGAGTGATTGGCTTTCCATAGGGTTCGCGCTGCGAACAAGTAGTGTTTCCTCCCAATATCATCGTATACCGGGGTCCCGACGTAGAAGCTGCCCTGACAGAGGACTCCCACTTGTAGGTACTCCCGATGCGTTCGGCAGATGTACTGATCAGGGGAGTGTACCAGGTGAGGCTACACGAGGGTGGACCACCGGACGATGTTGCAAGCCTGAATTATCGTTCTCCTCTTCGCCGGATCCGTGTGGATGCTTCCTAGGTACGAGCCGCCCTGGGTGGACCCCCACCTGTAAGTACCATCGATGCGCTCGACAGTGTACTGACCGTGGCCGGCTCCAGGTAGAGGCTGCCTGGGAGAGCGCTACCGGATGACGAACAGTGTAGAATAGCAAGTTGTCCTTCGAGTCCCTAGACTCACCCCTGTGGGGGCTAGGGCGAGGGCAGGGTATGGTTGCACCGCCGTGTGACCTTGTTAACCGTTGGGTTTCTACCCATGGTTTCCTTGATAGGTGATTGCCTTAGGATCGAATGTTGGTGTTGGTGTTTGGTTTCTGACCACTCACTGAGCTTGTAGCTCACCCCTCGCTTATGTTTTTCCCCAGTTGACGCTGAGTCGGATCCAAGAGAAGAGCTCCCCTGGCGCCATCCGAGTAGGAGACCTGCGTTCGCGTTGGATGTCTTGCGAGTCGGAGGCTATCAGCATTCCCTTTTCATTGTATGTATTATACTTGTGCTTGTGCACGGTATGTAGACTGTTGATGTCAGTTATTGTATATATTGGCTCTCACAGGACAGTTGATTGTGTACTCTAGTCTGTAATATGTCTTTGAATTACAGACTTAGTCATTTGAGCTTCCGCTTTTTGTATATATTTGATGTCAGTTACTTGTGTATTGCCTTTTCTTGTGGAGTATTTATTTGACCTCGTGTATGGATTACTGATATCATTTATATATTTGCCACGTCTCGGGGACGGCCGCCCTGGGGCGTGACAAAAGTTGGTATCAGAGCCATGTCCTGTCAGAGCCAATTGTTTTCTTTGAGATGAGTCCTAGGATTTCGAGACGAGTATTCTGATCCTAGTGCTGGTTCCTTAGTTGCTGATATGCCTCCTCGGAGACGGGCGCGTGGACGTGGTCACCCTTGGGCTTCGGAGGTTTTCGAACCTACCGGAGGCGAGGAGTCTACTTGAGAGTTCTCGGCTGTTGGGCCAGGACTTGCGCGGGATGCCTCCAGCGTGGGCGCGAGCTAACGCTGAGATGGAAGATCTTCTGGACACTCAGACTAGAGCACTGGAGGCATAGACTGGAGCGTTGGCTGAGCAGGCGCGAGAGATCCAGGAGCTGCGGGCGGCCCGCGTGGCGATCCCGTAGATACCCTTAGCGGTAGGTCCACTAGTGGTGCCAGAGATACCCCATGTACCGGTTGGAGACCGTAGTCTCCTCCGTTCTGTTTATCGGGGTATACCATAGAGCGTGCGGCACCAGTTTCAAGCGTTGAGGATGTGGTGTAGTATTCATTAAGGGGTGATGTCTTCTTCTAGCCTTCCTACTCAGGATAAGGGGCCTTGCAGGGTCAGCGTTGAGACCCGGGCTAGGGTACTCCGTGTTCCTTGTTTGGTTGTCGGGATATCCTATATCGGGACCTCATGAGGCCCTCCCGAGGTTCTTTTCCCAGTCAAGGAATACCTTTGAAGCATCAATTGATGTTTTATTTTTTCCTCACTTGGGAGGTGCGATGGCGGGTGGTGATGCATATGATCGGGATTGGGTGCATCCTATTGCAGCTTGGTGGGCGATCGCTTATGGACTAGGGTTCCATAGCCATATCTGGAGTCGCTTCGATATATCATCGTGCATAGTAGCTACCCGGTAGAGGCAAGAGTCCTGTGAGGTGCTCCCTGGGACTATCCACGACGCTTGTTGGTGTGCCCATATAGCAGAGATAGTGGACATGGGAGGCTATCAGGTAGTGGCCACACCGGAGAGTGCTACTGGATGACGTCGAGAGCTTGGACTCCCCGTGATGAATCTGCCCATTGAGTGCATGATGCTGGAGTTCCAACGGTTATAGTTGGGCGACCTATTGGTGGCGGCATGTGAAGCACAGTTTGAGGTACTGTCGCGTTTTGCCCCCACATGGGTCGTAAATGAGGAGACGTGACGCTAAGCGTTCGTGATGGGACTCGACCGCCATATCAGGTAGATGACGTCGCTTAGGCGTTGTCGGGAATCGACGACCTCCTATTGCGTGTCTTGCGGATTAAGTGCGGTCGAGCGGCTTACCCAGCGTGTAAGGGTCATCATGAGCGTCAGCCATGCTCGAGGAGCAGATTTGGACTTAATCGTCCCAGGAATTATTTTGATCTCCCCATAGGGGTTGAAGATCAAGTACCCTTGTCGCGAATTGATGATCTGTTTTGACCAGCTTTGGAGCTAGTTCTTTCTGTTGATCGATCTTCGCGCAGGTACCCTATTGGAGATCGGGAGTTGGGCATTCTTTAGTTGGCCTTTCGTGACCGTTTCGGGCACTACGAATTTTGTGTACTGCCGTCGGGGTAGACGAATACGCCAGATGCCTACAATGATCTCAATATGTTATTGGACCTCCGTGGGCTGTTCTGAGGTAGCCTTCGTTGAGATGTTGGTTGGCATGCCCTCAGGCGAAGTTGTGGATCGTCGCGTTGGAATGCGTTTGTCCGTCGAGAATCCTCAGTGGATGTGGGAGTGAGTTATCATGGATTTCGTTGTGGGCTCGCTAAAGTCACGTTCGGGTCACGATGCCGTCTGGGTGATCATTGACCGATTGACTAGGTCCGCACTTTCCTCCCTATCCAACTGACTGAGTCTCTGGACGCTTCGACGCGGGTTTGAGCCTTCGCGATTGTTCGTCTTCATGGCACTCCAGTCGGTGCTATTTCGGGCTGATGACGCGTGGGTTACTTCGAGGTTCTGGCGCAGCCTTTGGCAGGCTTTTCGCGCGAGCCTCCCTTTTAAGTACAGCGTTTCGATACCGACGGACCGCCAGGCAATGAGGACGATTTAGGCCTTGGAGGACATGCTATTTGCTTGCGTGCTCGACTTGGGGCAGTTGGATGAGGCACCACCCTTTGGGTAGGGGTCTGCCTGTGTGACGACTGCCATTCGAGCATCCAGATGAAATGGAAAAAGGGGCACTCTACGGGCGCAGTTTTACACCTCCCCTGTGCTGGGACGGTTGTAGAGCGCCTGTTGAAGGGCCATAAGTCATTTTATTGACCTTGCGGTGGCCGAGATGGTTCGTGCGTGCCCTTGCACCACCTAGAACCATTGGAAGGGCTACACAGGTCATTGTCGCCAGGAGCCTACCTTCGGGTTCGGCGAACATGTTGGCATGAGGTGTCCCGGTTTAAGGGCATCCTCTGTTTCGACGATCGGGGCGCGTTGAGTCGGCCTTCCATCGGACCGGTTTCGTCCTTGAGTGGATTAGGGGAGGTGGCTGTCATGAAGCCTTTCCCCCGTGGCTGACTCGTTCCTGTGACGTCATCCAATGTCTCATAGCTGAGACATTATGTCCACGATCCTGCTCATGTCATTCCGTTCGAGCCGCTCATCCTCGAGTAGGATTTGTCGTCGGGGAGCAGTTGATCGAGACCATGGACCAATGTGAGAAGAGGCTCCGTACCCAGACCGTTCCTTCGGTTAAAGTGCGTGGTAGCACCAGTTTGGTGTCCGGACCACTCGGGAGCCAAGGGACTCTATGGGCGACACTTCTATGTTCGGTCTTCCCTTTGGGTTTCCTTAAATTTCGAGGACTAAATTTCCTAAGGGGGGGAGAATGTTAGACCTGTGTCATTTAGAGTCCTAATTTCGATCGGAGTCGCTAAAATTTTGATTTTTAGCTACCTTCTGGGGTTTAAGGACTCTGATTGAAGATATAACTGCATATTATGGGTCCTGGTATTGTTTAATACTGCCCATAAAATTTTCATTTAATTCCGATAACATTTTTGGAATTATGCAGTTTTGAATTGGTATTCGGATTTGATTTTGTTAAAATCCAAGATGATGAGGTAAAAATCCGATATTATTACGAGATGTTAAGTTTGGGGACAGCTTCCATATAGAAGTGGAATTGGATCAACTGGATTCGTATATTAAAAGTTATGGGTATTTTTCCATGTATACCCCGTAGTTGAGAAATCCAGGCAGCAGCCCTGTAAGATGTTTAGCCTAGATTTCGGAATAGCTGGAGAGGTTATTTGATCTAGGTGTAAACATGAAAGTTGTAGATAATCGTCTTATCTTTCCAATGCCACTGGAATCGTGAAATTCGGAGCTGTATTGAGGAAGTTATGGCCGTTTAAGTGAAGGCTGTTCGGGATTTTAAGTCCGAGGACGACTTGGTCTTTCACTCCGCCTTTGCCTATTTAAAGGCCCCAAATGTTACGACCTTGGGCACTTTTTCCCCTCTTTTTGGCTCTGGTCCAGCCTTTGTGTTGTGTGTGTTTGGGTGGAGGAAGGAGAAGGAGTTGGAGCAAGAAGAGGAAGAGTTGCAAGTGAAGGAACTAGGTGAGTTGTGTATGTTGTGTTGTTGTTTCTCCTCTTCTCCTCCCTTGGCTGATCCCATGGTTTCCCCTCCCCTATGGATCAGCTCAGCCCCCCAAGTGTTTGTTGAAATGCCCCAATGAAGAAGAAGAGCAAGGAAGAGGTGGTGGTAGCGGTGGAGCTACGGCGGCGGCCATGCCGGAGCCGCGTAGGGACCTCCCGCTCCACTTGGTTGGGTTCAGCCATGTCTCTTGTGGCTGGTTGGAAGGAGTGAAGGCTCCATTGCCTTGTTGTTGTTGTTTGGTATGTTTGGAAGTGAAGAGGTTGAGAGGGAGAAGCACATGCTCAAGTTTTATGTGTTGTGTAGGTGTGCATGCCACATGTTTGTGGGGGTGTAGAGTTGACACAGCGGTGCACTCGTGGTCACATAAGAGGTATGCGGGGGCTGCGGGTGCGCGCTCGGCGTGCTCGCATGCGTGCGGAGTGCGCGGGAAGCGTGCACGAGGTGCTCGCATGCGTGCGGAGTGCGCGGGAAGCGTGCATGAGGTGCTTGCATGCGTGCGGAGTGCGCGGGAAGCGTGCATGAGGTGCTCGCATGCGTACGGAGTGTGCGGGAAGCGTGCATGAGGTGCCCGAGGGTGTGCTTGACGTTGTTCGATGCGTGCGGAGTGTGCGGGCAGCGTGCACGAGGTGCTCAAGGGCGTGCTTGGCCTTGCCCGATGCGTGCATGCACGAGGTGCTCGAGGACGTGCTTGACGTTGTTTGATGCGTGCAGGGTGCATGGGCAGCGTGCACGGGGTACTCGAGGGCGTGCTTGCGGTGCTCAGACACGTTCGGAGTGCTTCGTGGTGTTGAGCAGCTTGTTATAGCCAAATGCAACCATTGGATGATCCTTGGCGGATTGGTATCGGGCTTCGGATTCAATTCGTCGCTCTCTTGCGTTTCGCGAGCCGTGTGCTCGTTAGGTGAGTGGTTTGATTCCAACCCTTCCGGGAGCGCTCGAGGCACGTAGACGTGCTTCGCGCTTCCATGGGGCTTTAATTGCACCCTAAATATGCTAGATATTATGCATGCTAGGTTGTATAGCTCGTATATTGTGTAGAACCCCTATTCTACCTTATACTTGCCTATGTATTGTATAGAATATGGCATGACTTAGGTAATTTTGATTGAATGACTACCCCTATTTATCAAGCATGTTTAACTTGGGTTAATAACGGGTGTATGCGTAATATTCCTCCGATTTAGGACTCGAGGGTGTGGTATAGTTGTTGCACCCATCTGTTGGGGCAAAACTATGACCAGCTCGAGAGAGGATGAGGCATTCCCTCTCCCTCGCCCTCCTTCTCTTCGCGAACCGAGTGAGTAGATGTAGTTCCTACTTGACTCGGGTTTGCTTGGAATTATTGGCATGCACCTGTTGTTGCGCAGATCGCGCTTAACCCTTCCCTTCTAGGTTGGTTTTATCCAACGTATATTAGGTTGTAATTTGTGTGTGTTTATCTGTTTGATGCCATGTATGCATGTTTAAGTAGGTCATCGTTGGGTAGTTAATTGCATATATATATATATATATATGCCGATATGGCCATGATTCTTGTCTAATGTGTTAGACAAGTGTATGACCTCTTGTGGGGTCATACCATGGTTTTGACACTTATAATTAAATGTCTTCCCCGCATCTGAGTTATGCGCCCTGGAGGGAATTCATGAGAATTCGTTGCGCTTAATCGGTGTTTGATGACCGATGACGACGGATCCAAGAGGATCGTATTCGCGAGCGTAGATTGTTTTTCCCCTTCGTTGGATCCGTGTAGGAACTTCCCGGCGTTGGAAACGCTGTCCTGGCACCGGGCTCCCATTTGTAGGTACCATCGCTTCGGTCGAGAGTGTACTGATCGTGGGAGTATGTCAGGTAGAGGCTACCCGGGGAAAAGGCTACCGGTGGACCAAGGGCTTAGAACAATCGACCTCTTCCCCAAGATCCTATGACACCCGTCGGGGTGAGGGTGAGGGTGTTGGCGTGAGTGGGGTGGGGTCGCGTTGATACTCGACCCATTAGTTTGTATAGATGGTTTTCCCGTGGGGTTTGCGCTGCGAGCATGAGTTATCGTTTTTCCCCTTCGTTGGATCCGTGTAGGAACTTCTCGGCGTACCATTGCTGTCTTGGCACCGGGCTCCCATCTGTAGGTACCATCGCTGTGGTCGACAGTGTACTGATCGTGGGAGTATGTCAGGCAGAGGCTACCCGGGGAAAGGGCTACCGGTGGACCAAGGGCTTAGAAACGATCTAGTCTCTTCCCAAGAGACTGGGTCACCCCTTTTGGGGTGAAGATGAGGGATTGGTACAGTTACTTCCGACAACCTAGGTCACCCTTCGGAGGTGAGGGTGTTGGTGTGAGTGTTGTGGGCTCGAGTTGATACTTGACCCACCAGCTTGAGTGATTGGCTTTCCATAGGGTTCGCGCTGCGAACAAGTAGTGTTTCCTCCCAATATCATCGTATACCGGGGTCCCGACGTAGAAGCTGCCCTGACAGAGGACTCCCACTTGTAGGTACTCCCGATGCGTTCGGCAGATGTACTGATCAGGGGAGTGTACCAGGTGAGGCTACACGAGGGTGGACCACCGGACGATGTTGCAAGCCTGAATTATCGTTCTCCTCTTCGCCGGATCCGTGTGGATGCTTCCTAGGTACGAGCCGCCCTGGGTAGACCCCCCACCTGTAAGTACCATCGATGCGCTCGACAGTGTACTGACCGTGGCCGGCTCCAGGTAGAGGCTGCCTGGGAGAGCGCTACCGGATGACGAACAGTGTAGAATAGCAAGTTGTCCTTCGAGTCCCTAGACTCACCCCTGTGGGGGCTAGGGCGAGGGCAGGGTATGGTTGCACCGCCGTGTGACCTTGTTAACCGTTGGGTTTCTACCCATGGTTTCCTTGATAGGTGATTGCCTTAGGATCGAATGTTGGTGTTGGTGTTTGGTTTCTGACCACTCACTGAGCTTGTAGCTCACCCCTCGCTTATGTTTTTCCCCAGTTGACGCTGAGTCGGATCCAAGAGAAGAGCTCCCCTGGCGCCATCCGAGTAGGAGACCTGCGTTCGCGTTGGATGTCTTGCGAGTCGGAGGCTATCAGCATTCCCTTTTCATTGTATGTATTATACTTGTGCTTGTGCACGGTATGTAGACTGTTGATGTCAGTTATTGTATATATTGGCTCTCACAGGACAGTTGATTGTGTACTCTAGTCTGTAATATGTCTTTGAATTACAGACTTAGTCATTTGAGCTTCCGCTTTTTGTATATATTTGATGTCAGTTACTTGTGTATTGCCTTTTTCTTGTGGAGTATTTATTTGACCTCGTGTATGGATTACTGATATCATTTATATATATTGCCACGTCTCGGGGACGGCCGCCCTGGGGCGTGACAATATTGATTAATACTGTTACATTTATAAATGTAACAGTTAATAAATATTGCGGGTTGATGTGAAAGAGACACATTTAAGCAATACACAGTTTTTTGTTATTTTTGTTACATTTGAAATGTAACAGTCTTGTGCATGTGTGTAGCAGTGGCGGTGGCAGTCTCTGTAATGACTGCTTCAGTTTCTGTTGTGGTGGTGGTTTTAATGAGTGCTTCAGCTTCAATGGTTTCGTTTGTCTAAGCTGTTCTAAGGAGACAATGATCTTGGATAACGTAAAAGCTCGAGCTCTTGAAACACGGGTGGTGGTGGTGGTCTCAGACATAGACTCTCCGGGATAACCACAAAAATGAGGTAGCCATTGGAGACGAAGAAAGTGAAGTAAATCGTGAGTCAGGTTAAGTATTGTTTTGTTGTATTTAAATTGTGATTTGATGCGAAAAAGACACATTTAAGAAATACATAGTTTTTTGTTATTTTGTTACATTTGAAATATAACAGTCTTGTAAATGTGTGTATTTTTTTTGTATTTACATTTGAAATGTAACAGTCTTGTAACGACATAATGTTATTTAACATGCGAATTCATGAATATTTCAATTATCAATTATATTATTATTCATGACTATTTGGTCTGCAGGGAGTCAGCCACATTCTTTCTCCTTTTTTTTCTAGAACATTATTATTCATGACTATGTTATATTTATGCAACATTATTTCATTCTATTACATTTACATTTACATTATGTAACAGTAATAATCATAAAAAAACTTGAACTTTTTTTTGATGTTATTTAGGTAATTTTGGTGTAATTTAGGTAAATTTTGGTGTAATTTTGATGAATAACAATTTATGTAATTTTTGTGTATGTTAAGTAAGTTTTGATATAAAATTTATAAGAATTTCAAAATTCAAATTTTGAAATAGAAAAATTTTAGAGTGATATATTTTTCAAAATAGGCAAATTTCAAAATAAGCAAATTTAAATTAATGTAAAAGATTAATTAGAGAAAAAAAAGATTTGGATTAATGAGACCTATTTTTAATGAGGGGCATATATGTATTTTATCAATTTACTTATTTTTAAAAGTTAATAAGTCAATTAATAAAATAATAATACCTCATGTGACATTTCAGTGGTCTATCATCACCCAATATTATCCCTTGAAATTGGATCTCTTTCAATCACACGTGAAAATAAAAATAAAACCGTCAGATGTAACGTCAAGAGTGTGTAGAGATAAAGAGTGTTGATGTTGGGACTGACATCAGCAAACAATATCACGTCATTGCGAGCAGGTTGAGAATTCGAGAAGAACGAAAAGGACAAGCGAATCATGCCTTCCTCAAATTTTCAGTCAATGATCATGTTCTTAACGCGGGGAAGTTTCTTTTTTTGAAAATTCAAATTAAAGGTCCTTTTCTATTCGCTTAGTGGGACAGCTTCAATTCCGTGTAAAACAAGTTCTCTGTGTGCAGCAGTAGTAGCGAAACAAGATTTTATACTCGAATGAATTCAAAATCTAATAAATAATTTAAATTTAATATAAACTATACGAATTCAAAAATCATTTCTAATAAGTTTTTGACATATAAATAAAAATTTAAAATTAAATAAAAGATTAAATTTTTTAATTAGAGATGGCATCAATCATTAGGCTCAACCGTGGGTCGTCTGAAAAAAGTAGTATCAAACTCTTTAGGATCGATCCTTGAACATTTTAAGAAAATTGTTCATCTATAAAGTATCAACATTGAAGTAGCATCAAACTCATTAAGATCGACTCTTGGACTTTTAAAAGTAGGTTGTTCATCCATAATTAAAGTATCAACATTAGATGCAGAAGAATTCTCATATCTTGATTTATCATCATGCTCACTTCTTTTAAAAATGAAAAAATTATTTTTTCTCTCTTAAATGATTGTTGATGATTTGACATTTTAACTTGATATGCCAAGATTTTCAAGGAAATATTAGATAAACTCTTAAAATTAAAATCCCAAAAAATTATTAGAAAAAAAATTGTACATACCATTTTTGCTCACTAGTTTCAAAGAATCCTCATTTAAAAAATAACTCAGTATTTTTCACTAATCCATTTTCAATTTTGACAGAGACACAAGTCACACAATAGACAACACCATTTATTTTTTATACTTTTTCTGAAATCTGAACATAAAAAAACTGACACATAAAAATATTAAAATAAAGTATTAAAGAGTAAATAAAAAAATTCTAAAGGGAGAGCGGACTCTCTCTTGGTCCCCATGTGTGTGTATGCTGATACCACACAAATTAATATCTGAATATACTTTAAATATATTACCAATTTGTCATCACACCTTAATTTTTTCAATCCAAGAAAGTCATTCTACACATTCTATAAGTACAACAGCATAGAATTAAAAATCAACTATTCAAATAATATATATATATATATATATATATATGGTCGCGATTACGTGCGGTATGCGGTCGGTGCGGTTTACGACGTGGACCGTCCGATCGCGGGTCCATCGCATCCAACGGTCGACGTGAATCGCACCCGACCGTCCGATGCGATGGACCCGTGATCGACGGCCCGTGATCGCGCACCGCACCGACCGTAAACCGCACCTAATCGGCTCCCTATATATATATATATATATATATATATATATATACAATTTTTCTCTAAAACGGGCGCCCGTTTTTTAAAATTGTGCGGACGAATTAAATCCACCGAGAGAGAGGTTGTGATTCAAATTGAATTTCATGAATTGGTCCACTGAACATGTGATATTGATTTAAATCAAACCAACCCAAGTTAAACCAAACCAGCCCAGGTTAATGATCCTAACCTAGGTTAGACAACCCCTCATTCCCCTCATTCAACCCCTTCTCTCTCCCGTGAATCACATTTGACTCCCTTGAAACCCTCCTGAATGTTCAGGTTCGTCACTCCCCGACACCGACGGACCCTCCCCGGATGATTGATCACGCTAAGGTATCAAGTGAAACCCCCTGAATCTAGACCTTCGTCTCTCCCCGACGCCGACGGACCCTTCTCGGACGATTGATCACGCAAAGGTATCAAATAAATGGATCATCTGTTTTTTTTTTAAAGCTTTTTTGGGGGTGGTTTATGAATGAGAGACTTTTTTTATCTGACTAAGATTACTTGAAGTGTAGGGTTCAAGTGTATTTTTAAAGCTTTTTTGGGGGTGGTGGATTGAATCAGTTTGCTCTTTGGTTCATGAAATTCTGCTATTCCATCTCTTAATAACTCCCATGAAAGACTTTTTTTTGCTCTGACTAATTTTACTTCAAGTGTAGGGATCAAGTGTATTTTTAAAACTTTTTTGGGGGTGGTGGATTGAATCAGTTTTTGCTTTGGTTCATGAAATTCTGCTATTCCATCTCTTAAAAACTCCCATGAAAAATTTAAATAAAACCTGAACATTACATAATATTCCATCTCTTGTGTTCTTAAACAATGAATATGAAAATAGTATTTTGTGGTTAAGAAGGTGCATAGGGTATCATAAATAACAATATAAGATCTTGTGAGTCATGCCATTTGTTCAAACATTAATAAGAATTCTAGGAGTTCCTGATAAAATGGGTTGTAACAAAGTTAACATTGAGAGTATTATTTTTGTCAATGTAATGTCTATGATATAATGGATGTGATTGAAATTTTTTGGTGCTTATTGTTTTTTATTCCAGTTTATACTAAAATGGATAATCTGGACTTGGGAGTTGAGAATGAATGTAGCCAACTTGAAGAAGAGTTAAATTCAAATTCTTGTGATGTTGTTTACACTCCGCAAGTAAATCAAGAATTGAAACCTACAAAAGGAAAAGAATTTGAAACACTAAACGATGTGCATGAGTTCTACAACAAATATACAAAAGAAGCTGGGTTTAGTGTTCGAATTCATTCGAGTCGGAAGAGTAGGGACACTAATGAAATCTTAAGGAAGGAGTATGTGTGCTATAAAGAAGGAACATATTCTAGGGAGGAGGTTAATCAGAAAAAAGGCGTCGGGGGATAATAAAAGAGGGTTGTTTGGCAAAGATTGCAGTTGTCAAGTCAAAATCTGGTAAATTTGTAGTGACTGTATTTGTTGAGAGTCACAATCATCCGTTGGCAACCCCACGAAAGGTGCATTTGTTAAGATCTCACCGTAGTGTTTCAAGTATCCAAAAATCTTTAACCCAACAGCTTGGCACAGTAAATGTACCAATACATCAGCAATTTAGCATTCTTGAGATGCAAGCAGGAGGAATTGAAAATGTTGGGTGTACACAAAAAGACATTTACAACTATGAAAGAGAATAGTGTAATGAGATGAAGGGGCATGATAAAGATATGTTGAATGAGCATTTTCTTTTAGAACAAGAAAAGAATATGCCTTTCTATTTTAAAATCAAGTCAGATGATGAGTAGAGAATTACTCATTATTTTTGGGCTGATGCAACCTCTAGGTGTTCTTACAAGTCAGATGACAAGAGGTATGAGAAGCCAATGTTGAAGTTGCAAATGGAGATGAAAATGCAAATGTCTAAAATCTATACACGAAAGTATTTCTATAAATTTCAAGATGAGTTGTGGGAAAGCTTCAATTTCAAATTTGAACTTGTCCAGGAGAATAAACATCACTGCTTGTATAAGGTTCAGAAAACCAATGTTGAGAAGTACAAAGTGCGAGAAATTATTTATGAAAAAAGTTTGGATTTCACTTTATGCAGCTGCAAAAAACTGGAGAGTACAGGAATCCCATTTAGGCACATTTTGGCATATTTGAACAAAATTCATGATGTTGTTCATTTGCCTAAACAGTACATCTTGAAGAGATGGACTAAAATTGCAAAGTCTGAGAGAGTCGTAACTGAAGATGGTATAGAGATCACTGATGACAGATCACTACTTGTGCAGCGGAGCAGATTATTCCAACATGCTTCAGATGTAATTGATAAGGTCTTATTAAGTGCAGAGGCAAGGAAGATCTTTACTGATGTGTTGGATAGTGTGCTTGAGAAGACCAAACATGTGGTTGGTAGTGGCAGTGATGATCCAATTACACAGAAAACAAGTACTACTCAAGTCAGTTTTAATGATCCAAATCAAGTCAGGGCAAAAGGGTTTGGAAAAAGGTTAAAAAGAGGAAAGGAGATTGCAAAGAGTAAGGCAAAGGACAAATCGAGGCGTTGTCATGGATGTGGGAAAGTTGGACAATCGCATGATAAAAGAAACTGTCCAATGCTTAGTAATCGGTAAGAATGTGACATTTATTATTCATTGATTTTTATTTAATGTATTAAAATGTATTATTTGTCTTTAATGTAGATCTTCTCCATCCAATAACGATGGACATCCAAATTGCTCTAATAAAGATGATGATAGTTTTTCATCCATGGGTAATTTGTTATACTCTTTTATTTAATTATGTATTTTTATTTCACAAGTATTTGATTAGAAAGCTAAAGAAAGCTAATTCACTATCATGTTTTTCTAATTTTTAATGCAGGTTTATCCCAATAAAGTTAAAGAACTCAACCTTTTGGGTAACAAATCCATCATCAGATTTTTACTTATGCAATTTTTCTTTGTAGCTTGTACAATTAGTAATGAATGCAAATAGAAAGTTGTAGCTTGTACAATTAGTAATATGAATGCAGAGAGAGAACCTTGGGGAGAACCATTTATTGTTGTTAAAGATGTTACGTATCACCCCCCAATAATGTGGATAACATCTTATGGTTAATTATGATTTGATAAGCTTTCAGCCTAATTGGTGTGGAATTCATGGGAACCCAATTGATGAGAATTAGTGGTTGGATCAGGAAGCCTATCCTATATTGGGTATGCATTTATGGCTCATTCTTATCTATGATGAATTCGACTGCATAGTGGATTGGAATATTGTTGTTCTCCTCTGGAGACAATGGGGAGAATGGAGAGAGGATGAGGAGTTGCTGGAAGGATAGTCTATGGCCACAACTCTATCCGAAAGACACCCCGTGTAGGCACGATATATATAGTGTACACTATATATGGTGTATAATTTTTTTATAGAAGCCTGAGATAGGCCAGTTAATTATCCTCCTAAGAAATAATTGCCTTCCTTTTGAATCCATTCTGAATAATTATCCGAATCCAAATTTTAGAGTTCATACTTGGATACTACTTGTACTGTTTGAATTGTTTTATAAAATATATGTATTCGAATACTAGGTTACCTGTTCTGAAAATTATCTGAATTTGATGCATATTGTATTATTATGCGTACTGACTGTAAATATTTTGTAAATATTTTATTCTGTAGTTTACAAGTTACATATACACAAATCTATTATATGAATAATTCAATAAATTTGATTAGATTTGAATAAATATAGGCAAGTTTCAAATGTGATAACATTGACAACATGATTTGATTATCTTGTCTCAAATGTAAAGAAAATGTGAAATTCCTTGAATTTATTATATTTAAATTTCTTTTATCGTCATTAATTTGTTCTGTTGATCTTCTTATATCTCCCAGCTGCATCAGATTCTTCATCGCGGAGTGACAAGAGAAGGTACAGTGGAGGAATTTACAGTTCATACAATTCTACTCTGACAGAACCTGGAGGTGTGAAATTCACCATGGCTGAGATTTTTATACTGTTAATCAAACAAAGTGATGACTCAAATTTTTTTTGTTTTTATTAAGACAAGGTTAGTTTTCTTTCTAGATGTTTTCAAATCCCTTGTAGCATATATTATGTGAGAACAGATCTTCTGATGAATTTTAATTTCATACATGTTGTCATGGATGTGTATACAATGCTGCGGCTGCTACAACTGATAGACGGCATGGGTTGTGAGGACTGCTGCTACTATATAATTTAATCAGGTACATGCCTGGCTATACAAATTCAATGGTCTTGAAACTAATCATGCCTACGGTGAAAAAACAATGCACGAATCCTTTTTTTTTCTCGATCAGTAATTGAAAAAAACTGCTTCTTTCTATGAAGAATAATGACATCCAAAGTGTTGCAATTATGTTAATTCAGAATTGTCCATCAAATTTTTGTCTAGCCAAGATGGCAGTATGACCAAAAATGAATACTGAATATCAGAAAAGTAAACTTTCAATGGCCTACACACAAGGAAAAGGTTTGGCTACTCTCAAAGATGTTATATAACTTCATTTATTCCCTTTTTCTAAGAACAGATAAACATTGTGTTCATGCAAAAATCATATTGTACAACTTTCAACTCAAATAAAAAACCCATATACAGTCATATAATCAAACTTCAAATATTAACATAGCTAAATGAAATCTAAGATTTACAATCCATTACATGAAGTATAAAGCATTGAGACATAAAATACTGAAAAATTTGAATATTACAAACTAAAGATCAAGTTACATAGTATCAGTTTTAATACCATAGAGAATAGCACAAAAGACAACAAGCAAGATAATATAAAATAGTTTCATGCTCCTTATGTCCTCATTTGTTGAATTCATCATGCTCTTTAATTCTTCATATGTTGACTTCATCGTAACTAGGGAAGTCTCTACTTCTGCCAGACGCTTCAAGCCTACTGCGAACTGGTTCGCTGAGGAAACTTCAATCTCCTTCGTCGTGGAAGTCTCTAATTTCGTATGTTCTCCGAAATTAAAGGGATGCACCCATTCAAAAAAATTGCACTATTTTTCCATACATGTATAGTACAATTTATATGGGTTTCTATCTGATTCAGATATTTTAATGGCTGCCCTGCACCGACATTTGCAAAAAATATTCTTGAAACTTAATTCACTAGCCTTGTTCGATGAATGTTTGTTGCTAGAAGATGCCATGTTGTTGCACTATAAATCATAAAAACTCAATTAAATTCATCAACAAAAATTAAAGCATGAACTACATGTCTCCTTAAAATATTCAAACCAGAACCAAAATAACAAAAAGTTTGGAGTGCAATTTCAAACATATAATACAATGAATGGATCATATAATTCTAAAAAAAATTCACTCAAAGTACACCTTCAAACATATAATACAATGAATCATATTATTCTTAAAAAAAATTTAGAACAAATCGTGATCTCATCAGATTTTTTTTTTCAAATATTATTAAAGGTGACTTTGTTACAACCCATTTTATCAGGAACTCCTAGAATTCTTATTAATGTTTGAACAAATGGCATGACTCACAAAATCTTATATTGTTATTTATGATACCCTATGCATCTTCTTAACCACAAAATACTATTTTCATATTCATTGTTTAAAAACACAAGAGATGGAATATTATGTAATGTTCAGGTTTTATTAATTTTTTTCATGGGAGTTTTTAAGAGATGGAATAGTAGAACTTCATGAACCAAAGCAAAAACTGATTTAATCCACCACCCCCAAAAAAGCTTTAAAAATACACTTGATCCCTACACTTGAAGTAAAATTAGTCCGAGCAAAAAAAAGTCTTTCATGGGAGTTATTAAGAGATGGAATAGCAGAATTTCATGAACCAAATAAGTCTAAGATTGGGGCATATTTAAAAAAAATTTGAAATTTTTTTATGGGGGGTCAGTGGGCTATAGTCCAGCCAAGCCCACCAGTAGTTCTGCCCATGAGCAGGAGGGAAAATGTTTTTTATTTTCATTTTTTAAGTGAATGATAAGCTGACGCAATAATTTTTTTTTTTTGAAGAAAGAAAAAAATTTGCTATCCAATTTCATTTCTGTTTTCGAATTACAAACTTTGAAATTGAAATCCAAAGAGAAAAACATAAATAAAACAAAATAATAAAAAATGAATTGTGAAATTGGGTAAAAGAGAGTTCTACTAGGTCTCACGAAGGGCCCAACCCACTTACATCATTACAAACCTCTCTGCCTATTAAGTAATTCCCCTTGCCCCTATACAGTGATTCTCCTAGTCAAGAAATAGCTAGGGATGGTATAGTGGGACGGGATAAACAGGAAACCTGCCCCGATCCAACTCTATTGGGGACGGGTTTGGTCCTCTACATGCCAAATCTGAACCCGACCCATCCCAACCCGATGAAGATATGGGATGGGTTTGGGATTCAAGTGCAAAACTTGCCCTGCCCTACTATACCTTTTTAAAATCATTTATATCATTCCAAATGATATGATAGATAAACTAAACTAGCATATCATATATTATTATTATTTATAAAATATTTAAGCATGCATTAAGTAATATTATATAACATAACGAATAAAAATAATTATTTAATTTTTAATATAAGAAAGAATAAAAAACACTAAAAATATTTTAAAAATTGGGATTTTTAAATTTGTATCCTTCTAAATAGGATGTGATGGGACGGGTTTGAGTTCTTTAAAAACCCGTTGGGATGGGTTTGGGATGGCATAATAAAACCTGTCAAGGGTTTAGGACAGAATAATAAAACCCGTCACGGGTTTGGGACGGGTTTGAGATAAAATTTTATCAGCAGATTTGGGATTGAGATTAACCAAACCCGTCCCAACCCGCCCTGTTTCCATCCCTAGAAATAGCCCTTTAAACATCTCTCAAATGTTCTCACTATACCGACGTTGACCCCAGAAGATAACCAGATTTCGTGAAATCCACATCGACCACACGAGCGCCGATACTAACAATTGGGACACCTTGGCGTTTAAGGACCAGTCTGTGCTTTCCTCACCCACCGTCGCCCACATTCCTTCCAAATCCACGAATACCACCTTCATCCCTGTCGCTTCTTTTTTGTTTGGCTCTGATAATTAAATTTTTTGGTTTGGCCCGAGGCGAATTTTAAATGTGGGGCCCTAATATATTTTTTTTAAATGTAGATTGTTTGAATATTATAGATAATTTTATTTTAAGCTAAATATTACAATATAAATACACAATATTATAAAATCTTTTAAATTACAAACTTCTACATTATTATATGCACATAAAAAAAATTAATTTTTTTGAATGGAATGAGAAAATTATAATGATAAGAAGAAATATCTTTATAAGAGGGTTTAAAATTTAAACATTGTATTATTCAACCAAAATAGATGAATTGGAGAGAAACCGTGAAAAAAAGGGTTTTGAGGGGAATGAGGGAGATAGAGACGTTGGAGAGAGAAAGTCTCAAATTCAAATGACTATTGTCATTTTGGTTGGAGAAATTTGGGGAGGAGAGATTTTAGGCTTCATTTGAAGGATATTAAAGTGAGAAAGTGTTTTGAGAGGAACTTATTCATCTTTTTTTAATTGCAGAAAATGATATATCTCACCATTTATTTTTAAAATTCCGTTGATTAGATGATTGGGGCCCTCCCTGGATGGGGGCTCCAGGCAGTGCCTTGGTGGCCTTGCCCTAGGGCCGGCCTTGTCCACTCCTACAACCCCCTCACCATATGACAGTAGATGAATAAGTGATCCGCCATCTCCGCCTCCTCCCCACATAGAACACATAGAATCTCCATACCCGGCACCCATTTGACTAGCCTAGTCTTTGTTATAGAAAGTCTATTTTATAGACTTTATAGAAAGTTTATAAAGTCTATTTTACAATCCAAAACGTAAACTATGCGTATTTTTATTTTTTAAAGTAATATAAATCATCATGTGTGTGTGTGTTAAGGAGTTCAATTTTTCTTGGATCAATGTACCGCCGATGAAGAGAAATCCTAGTCGGAAAGTGGAGAGACCTACAAAAAAGAGGCCAAACATCTTTGACACTCAAGTTTGTAACAATATAGAAGAAAATAAGATTTCTCCCCATCTGTTCTCCATATGATATTGTAATACCTGTGAATTTTATCTTATTTATATATTTAATTTAAATATATAAATATGATATTTGAATTGAAATTTGTGTATTTTGTGTGTTTTTAAGTTTTGACTCATTTAGTGTATCTTTATGGGCCCATTTCAATTTATAATTTTAAACACTATTTGTTAATGTTAAAGATTTTATATATTTTCTTTCGAAGATTTTTAAAATCTTAAATGGTTACCATTTTATAAACTTTTGATCTCAAAAGATTGAATTTTGAATTTTTATTGTTATTGATTTTCAGGGACCTAGTTTTAAATGTTAAAATTTTATTATATATTATAGGGATAAATCTGTAATTCGGATAGGGACCTATTTGTAAATATAAAATAAGCCGGGGGTCGTTTTGTAATTTCGTTAGATTTAGGCATCTAAGTGTATATATATATGTTAGGGGTGTGCGGCGGTGTCTTTGGTTCGGCCGTAGCCGAGAGAGAGAAGGTATTTAATCTTTTCTTTTTATCTTTTGATTTTCTTATTATTAATTAAATCCATGTTTAGGTGTTTGAATTTTTAAGTTTTTAATAAAAATAGAGTTTTGATTTATTATTTATTTTAAAGATTAAATTTATTTTTATGTTATAAGATTTTGAGTTTTTAATAAAATTAGAGTTTTGATAGATATATGTTCATGTTATTGGATTTCTAAGTTTTTATAAAAACTAGGGTTTTGATATATTATTTATTATTGTTAGATCTATATTAGTTTTTTTGAATATTTTTAGTATTCATAAACTTAGGGTTTCGATTTATCATTTATTTTAAAGATTATATCTATGTTTAGATTTCTAAAATATAAGTTTTTAATAATACTAGATTTATGTTTTATACCTATACTTAATAAGTTTTATTTATTTTCAATTTTTATTGGCTAATAGTTTATTTTTATTGAAAAAAAAATGTATTTTTATATTATTTTATGAATTTTCGTTATTTTATTATTATTTTGATTTTCTGGATTTTTGTCTTTTCTGTTTTGTCTTTTCTGATTTTATTTTTTTCTGGTTTTTGTCTTTTCTGGTTTTGTCTTTTAGTGACTGGTTATATATTTGATAGATTTTTATCCTCTTCTTAGGTTCTAGTATATTTTCTTTTGTATGATTTATATGAGATAAATTTAGCTCATTGGGTATAAAGATTTATATCTATTGATTATGATTAAGGAAATTAGGTCTAGACTTAAATTATAGGTTTTGATTAATAACTTATTTGGTTTATCTAGGTTGTAATTTTTGTTGTGGGATTCATTCTCCGGACCTAGGGTCCATTCGATGTGAGTAGGCCTATTAATTTATTTTATGTGAGTTTTTCTCTATATCGTTGAATTTCACGTGTTAATTATATTTGTATGATATTATGTGATATCTACGCATTTATATTATTATTATTTTGCATGATTTTGATATTTTACATATTGATGAAATTGCATTTCTTACCGAATAAAGTTGCATGATTTAATTCTTTCGTCTTGTCATTTAAAATAGCTGAATTATGCTATTCATGTTTCAAGAATTAACATAATACATTTTTTTATGTTGATGTTTTCGAAATAACATTTGGATTAAAGATTTTCATTTCGAGACTTTTAGAAAAATTTAGGAGTAGTGGAGACAACCTAGTCCTGGAGATTGTATTAAGATGCATATCATGACATACTTTCTGGAATAAATCCCCCCATAGTATTTCGCCTTTGGGGAGGAAGGTTTAGGACTCGAAGAGTCCGAAGATCGGTGAGGGGTGTGGTAAAGCATTCCTTACAGCGGCGGATTCCTTTGTTTGGAGTCTGCAGCAACCGGGGCATCCTGTGCTGGTGTTCTCGTAGTGATGGCAGCGGCGACCCATCAGCGTCTTCTAGATCCGACATCTCCTCGAGGGAGCTTTTTGAGCGATTTAGTCGCTTGGGGCTTGGCACACCTGTTTTGGGGAACGGTTCTTCCGATTGAGAACCCTACCCGGTCATATCATTTAAGCTGCATGATTCTATGACGTGTACCAAGGATTGGGACACGTGATTGCATTAAAATTATATTCTATTAAGCTCATGAATTTAATTTGATTTTTAAAAGAAAATTCTTATTTTTTTTATATATAAATATATATATATATATGATGATATTTTTTTTACTCTCATGATTTCTTTGATGTGGGCCAAGGATTGGGTCACGTGCGCATTAAAATATTTTTTTTTAAAAAAATCATGATTTTAAATTGATTTAATAAAAAAAAGGATTTATTAAATAAAATTCTAATTTTCATAAAACTTTATTTTTATATATACTATCACATAAGGTAATTTGTCAGTGGACTTATTCACTGAGTTAATCACTCACCCTATTCGATATGGGCTGGTTGTTTCATAACCAGGTATTGCGTATTCTGAGGATTAAGATGAAGTTTGGACTTTTCGCGTCTTTCAGAAATTGCTCCGAGGTAGCGGTTCGAGAGTAAATTATAGTTACGACTGACTATTTATATTTGTTTAGTTTAGATGGCTCCCACATGGGTAGTTTGTTATGTATTTTCTTTTTAGTATCTTGTCTCCGCAAAAACTCTGATATATTGTAAAGTCATTGATGATTTAAAACCATTGGTATTATTTATTTTATTATTATCGGTTTTATTATATTTATATTATATTGGTATCATATAAGAAAAAAAAGAGCTACAAATTTTGGTCTTGTAATTGGATTAAATTTAGTAGCGACCCAATTACCGTCCTATAAGCGGTTAGGTAAATGTGGGGCGTTACAGATATATACCTCTTTCTTGCATGTTTATAGTGATGTGAGGGATGGGATTTGAATATATGCAATCCCTAAAATCATGATTCTCTTTGATATATGTATTCATAATCTTCCATACGTCTTCATACTCACAAAATATGACATATCGTGATGTGAGGGATTGGATTTGAACTGTATTTAACATTGTTCTATTCCACCATTTATAAATAAATTTGATGATTTTTATTAAGATAGATATGATGATTTCTTCTATAATGTACGCATTTATGAATAAGTAGGAATCATGTCATATTTTGCGTCATCAAGCAATATGTCTTCAACGAACAATGCTATGAAAATAAGGTTCAAAACTATTTTTTGCCAATGTCATTGCAAAGTGGGAGTTAAAATATCAAAGAGGAACCCAGGTAAAATATTTTATACATGTATGGGTGAGAATGGAAAACATTGTAACTTTATTCAATGGGTTTATCTCTATAATCTTGCAGACTTTGCAAGTAAGTCCGATGAGACAAATGCATGCTACGAAGAATTAGCAATAAATCATGTTGGTTGAATGAAATGGATGTTGCAAGTCAATTGTCACAATTAGAGGCAATCCCAAGTTGTAATTAATTCAAAATTGAAGACATGAGGAGCATGATGAAGCTCAATTTTATCTTTTTATTAGTTGTAATTTCTGTTGTTTTATTCAGTGTCAAAAACTTTAATATGTAATTTTCATGATATGATGTTACTTTGATGTGTACCACCAACTTCTAGACCTTTTCCTTCTCTTCCATTACTATTTCTTTTCCTCGCTTCAATTATTTTTCATTTACTTTTATGTGAGAAATGTTTGGAGGCTTGACTTTTGTGATGGAAGGGATTAACATCATATTCAACCTTCCATGGTTATTGCTATCACATGCATTGCACGAATTTTGTGTTTTTTTGTAGAGAAGATATGAACTCCTTGACTTTATCGTATACCTCAAGAGGGTACAAGTTCAATGCTCTTTCTACTTAACATTATGCCTTAGGTTTCTCAAAATTCCACCCCATCAAAATCAAACACATTTTTCTCTTTCGTTGTGAATGTCCACCTTTGAAGAATCAGATACTCAAGCAATTCATTAAAACAATTATTTCTGAACACGACAAACATGTGTGCATAATGGATTCCCTTGATTTCAATTTTTTAAACGTACAAGTAAATTGATTTTGTTTGATGGATCATATATAACTTCACACAATTTATTTGTTCTGTCATTCTTCTAACCACACATTTAGAGATCCCAACAATTTGATCATTGATCCATACTGTAGAGAGGCTTGGACTTCTTGTTGGAAAATGTAGAAAACTTTTTGTATATCTCTTTGACATTTATACTTCAATTACATAAGTAACAAGATTATGACTCTTATAAAGTGTTTCATGATTGACAACTAATTCATTGTATCGTTGTTATTTAGAGTCCTTTCAAAATAATGAGCAAATTCAACCAAATTATCCTTTTTACTTAGGAATTGATCAAAGACTGAATTTTGACTTTCAATATGTTGTGTACTCTTCATGCCTGCCATGAAAATATCTTTCAGATATGTTGGAATCCACTTGTGATGGTTCATGTACTGTTTGGATAATCATCCATTTTGTTCTAACATAAAATGTGTCATTATTTTGCCCAACTCTCCTCAATTCTTATGGAGTTCCCGACCCATATATGCATTGCTTGAAAGACATTAAAAACTCAGATCTACAAGCTAATGCACTCACCTTTTCAGGCAATTTCTTATCATGTTCTAGATGAAGAATTAATGATGGGTTTGTGTCAGCATACTTACAGCCACAGCTCCCAAGCAGGGTACTCATCAATAATAATAGTATTTTAGTGAATATTTTTTATCTTGCCATTTTCTAAACAGATCATACAAAGGATTGTATTTTTCATCCCTCATTATCCCACAACCAAGGGGAATGGATTGGAAATGATGATTCGCTCTAGTAAAGGGTAAAATAATTAATGAATATTTGTTGGTGTTATAAGTTGTGTCGCATACAACTAAATCACCAAAGAGAGCACAAGCTTTTCTTGCAACTCTATCTGCCTAGAAACAATGCGTTAACCTGTTCTGTTAAGTAGGAGTGATTCATTGAATATTTTTCTTTGAAAGAAGTAATAAATATTTGAGCATCATAGTCCCTCATTTCATTATGAATTCTTCCTCAGTAGTTACATATACCCCTTTCTGTACATCCAACTCTATTATATCCTCCTGAATCCATAGCTAATACGATCATTGTTTGTGAAGGGCCAACATTTGCATCTGTGTCAATTAAAGACTTTTGTGCACATGTTACCTCCTAGATTGACCTTGGTTATATGATCACATTTGATTCATCATCATGTTCTGTTTAGGATTGACTGACTGGGAGACAAATTGGGACTAGACAACGACAGGGTAGACTCTATTACATGGATCAACTTCATGTTTCTCAGCCTTCAGATGCCTTTGTATGATTAGATATAGCTTCCCTTCTCTTTCCCCTTTTAATTTTTGGAATCGTCGTCTTGGTCATTTGTCTCAGCCTAGACTTTGATATCTTGTTAGCACGGGTGCATTAAGATCATTTTCTCGCACGGATCTTCAACCATGCATGGGTTGTAAATTGGACAAGCTTTTGGCTCTCCCTTTCCCTTTCAATATGCATATTTTTGTTTCTCCCTTTGATTTCCATTCCGATATTTAGGGTTCATCTCCTATTTTTTCAAAAGGGAAAAATCGATATTATGTTATTTTTGTTGACGATTATTCTCGTTTCACTTGGTTTTATCTTCTGTCTAGTAGTTTAGATTTATTGCATATTTATACTTCTTTTGCTACTATAGTTGAGACTCAATTTTTTTGTCGTCGTGTCTAGTAGTTTAGATTATTTGAGGTGAATATTATTCCAAGGCTTTTCATGTGTGTTGATATTGAAATTTGGGGTTCTTTGAACTTGGGCCTGGTTCGTCTCACAACGAATCAGATCACCGCCTGGAGTGAGTTGCTTCTGAATGGCCCAACAACCTTTCAGAAAGACTAGAATATGATCACCACCTGCTTTCTTAAAAAATAGGAAAAGTTTGTGTTTCTATTGATCGCCTCGCTGGGAAATTTGAGTGGATTCTCCTATCTGAGCTATGGTCGGCCACACACAGAGGTTAAAATGGAAAATCTTTTTTGTTAGATAAAAACTTGAAAAGGGGCTGATAAAAGATGGGAGGGTGCCGGCCACTTGAACCAAGCCGCTTGGGTCCAATGGCTGGTTTTGACTAGCTGCCTGGTACCCAGTTCTTTGGTTTTCTAAATTTTGGCAGAACCTAGGTATGAAAGTGGTTTGGCTTGGCTAAAAGGCTAAACAAGGGTTGACCAGGGGTCTAGAGAGGGTTTATGGAGAGTGGAATTTGGTGGTAAGTAAGTTTCATTCTCTCTCAAATAGGGCTTTCTCTCTCAAAATAGGGTTTTCAAGTGGAATGATCAAGTGAATATGGTAGTGGAAATGAATGATGCTTGATTGGGATTGGGTGATGAATGAAAAAAAATTTGGTTCACCCCTATTTATAGTAAAAATGATGCAAGGGTGTTACCTCTGGACAATAGATCAAATTGAATAATAGGGTGGTTGATTTGACCCCCTGCATTCTGAAATTTGGTCTAGGAGGGCAACAACTACTTGGACTGAGCCGTCAGGCTCGGCAGCTGGGTTTAACAACTACCTTGCATCATGACCTGCCATACGTTCCATCTCTGACAAGCGGGGGAAAAGACCGGTTATTGGGATTGAGCCATCAGAGAGGGGCGGCTAGGAAGCGGTTAGGAGACAGGTTACTGAGAGGGGCAGCTACAAACTAAACAACCCGCCGCAATGATTATTATTAAATGTCAACTTTATGTCCCTTCTCTAGGAAGCGGTTAGGAGACGGATTATTGAAGTTAGCCGTCGGGGAGGGACAAGTATTTTGGGGTAGCCATCTGGTTTTTGGCCATTTTATTTTTCTAAGTGTTGGGCCAGATTTTCTTTTCTTCTTTTCTCCCTCTAATTCCTCTAAGATAGTCTTCTATATGGTCCAAAAATGTTTTATTTTTAAATACTAGTTGAGGTAATTTTCTTCTTATGGGACAGTCAAAATTGGGGTATCTACAGTGCATTCCTGACATCCCAAGACACTCTTCCTCAGTTTTCCACTCCTTATGCTCATCAACAAAATGGATTTGCTGAGCGTAAACACCGTCACATTCTTGAGATGACTCGATCTTTACTTCTTTCTGCATCCGTCTCTGTTGAGTTTTGGGGTGAGGCTGTTCTCACAAGTGTGTATCTCATTAATCGCACTACCTTATCCGTTACTGATGGTATCTCACCATCTGTGCGGCTTCACAATCAACCGCCTGATTATTTCCGTCTTCGTGTTTTTGGTTGCACATGTTTTGTTCTTCTTCCTCCCACTGAATGGATCAAGCTTTCTCATCGTTCTGCTATGTTTATTTTTCTTGGATACAGTATTGAACATAAGGGTTACAAGTGTTATGATCCTATTGCCCGATGTCTTCACATTTCTTGTCATATCACCTTTTGGGAGCATCATTCTTATTATGCTCTTCGCTCATCTCTGGCTCCACTTTCTCTACTCCTGACTCCTCTCTATCGTTTGTCCCACCTGCATCTAATCCCTTATATGTCCCATCTACGACCTTTCCATCCCCTATATCTCCTTCGAACAATTCATGTGAGTCGAGTCCCCTTGTTGTTACTCCTGCGCTTGATGTTGTTTGGCATCGATCCTATACTAGCAATCGACCCCACGCCAGCAGTTGATCCCGCACCAGCTCCTCACCGCAATCCACCTTGTGATCGTCCTCCTCCTCAGAGGCTAAGTCTATATGCTTTTGACTTATTTTCAGTCCATATTCAAAGCTTTCTTACAGGCGTTTCATCTCATTGGGAGACCCAATCATATTATGTGGAAGTTGATATTCCTGAATGAGAGAATGTCATGGTAAAGGAACTTAGTGCATTACAACTCACTCATACTTGGGATCATGTCCCCATTCCTGCGGGTAAAGTGTCCATTGGCTGTAAGTGGGTCTGCAAGATCAAGACTCACTCGGATGGTTCAATTGAGCATCACAAAGCTCGTTTGGTCGCTCGCGATTTCACTTAGCATCATAAGATTGTTTATGATGCGACTTTCACTCCTAAGGCCAAGATAACTACTGCTCACACCTTCATTTCTGTTGCTTCTGTCCGTCAGTGGCCTATTTACCAGCTCAATGTCAAGAATGCATTTCTTTATGGTTATTTATCAGAGGAGGTTTATATGGCTCCCCCTCCAAGCCTTTCTCATCCATCTGGTCATGTATGCCATTTTTGACGGGCTCTCTATTGTCTCAAACAGGATCCCCGCACTTGATGTGCTCGATTTACTAAGGCCATTCAGTCTGTTGGGGTTGTTCCAAGTGCTTCAGATTCAGCTATATTTGTTCATAATTCTGATCACTACCGTACCATTCTGCTACTTTATATCGATGACATGATTATCATTGGTGACGACTCTTCTCATATTTAGTTAGTCAAGCAGTTTCTTCAACACCGGTTTAAGATGAAAGACCTCAGACTTCTTTGATATTTTTTGGGGGGTGTTTGAGACATTATCTTCGTGGCACTATATCTTGTGCTTTGTTCCTCCCATCTTTTTCCGCTTTAGAGCTACGAGCTTATACTGATGCTGATTGGGCTGGTGATGTTACCGATCGTTGTTCCACGACAAGTTTTTGCATATTTCTTGGCAGCTCTCTTATTTCCTGGAAGGTCAAGAAATAGGATATTGTTTCTCGCTCTAGTGCTAAGGAGTAATACCGTGCCATGGCCTCGACCACCGCTGAGGTTGTTCGGCTTCGATGTCTTTTAGGTGATATGGGTGTTATCATATCTGCACCTACTCCTTTATATTGTGACAATAAGAGCGCCATTCAGATTATCAGTAATCCAATTTTTTCATGAGCGAACCAAACACATTGAGATCGATTATCACTTTGTTTGTCATCGCTTTCTTGATGGCACATTGTCCTTACCCTATATTTCTTTTTCACTTCAGTTGTCTCATTTTTTCACGATTTCCCATACGCTCCAGCGCCATGCCTTCTTTTTTAGCAAACTCTCGGTGTATGATTCACCATAAGTTTTGGGGGGTGTCAAATATATTCATATGTATTCGGGGTATTGTAGTATTTCTTGTCTTTAAGGGTAGATTAGTTCTTTTATTCATTCCCATTTGTACTATATATATTGGGTGTAAACCCTAGTAAGATCTGGGTTCATTCTCTTCAATTCCTAATTAATTCTATCATTTTGCACATCAACTTCTATTCTCTTTAAAAAAAAAAAAAACTTCTATCTCTATATAGATTTCTTTTGAACCCTTACGAAATCTTGTTGATAATTTTTGAAAAGCAAATCCTCCAAATCTAACGTAGCGGATGTAAAAATTGTTATATTGTGAAACTTGATTCATGTGCGCAGAGTACTATTGGCGCTTTGCGGGGTCTGGGGGTAATGCCCGCATAAATATTTTTAGGGGTATCTTTGTGTATTTACATTTTTACCCTTAATGAGATATTATATGAAAGGGCATATATCTTATATTTTTCATTAGGTAGTAGGGGTTTTTATTTTTAGTGTGGCCATTGTAAAAACTTCTCAAATATAGTGGATTGATCTTTAGTGTTCTCCGTGGACGTAGGCAATGTTTTCCGAACCCAGTAAATTCTTATGTTTTGCATTGTATTTGTTTGATTATTCTCTAAATACATTGATTACCAAGATCCTCAAATTCAAAACGAAAACTCTCCATTTTGTCGTGTATCAAAGTCTAGCTAGTGTATCGAAACATTTGAACTATCGGTTTTATGTTTTCATCATTTAGAATCCAAACCCTTTTCTCTGCAAATATTTGTTCAATATCTTCCACAGTCTCTTTCTCATTATTCTCCATCTGTTCAAAAAAATATTACAAAACCTACTTAATTAACTGATAAAAAAATATATAATAACCACAATATAAAATCACATGTGTGTGTGTGTGTATATATATATATAACCCTCCAGTTCACGATCATCTGGATTTTAATATGCAAGTATTTTCATTTTTTAATCAATTAGATTGTCCACCTCCACACCCCTTTAGTAGGAGAAGTTCCAAGCTTTTTCGTGGCAAATTTTAATAGTATCTTTTTGTGCCCTCAAATTTATATATATTCTAAAATTGACAGTTTTTGTTTTCAGGGTTCTTTTGTTGGGTCTGTTTAAAGCTGCAATAATTGGTGATGCCTTTTTTTATTTTAACAGAGACAAGGAAAGGCCAGCAGAAATAACTGACACAATGAACTATCTGAGTCCAGTGGGGAGTATTATTTGGCACACAGTGTGCCCATGTGCATTTCTTCTCGCCTTATTGTCATGGGCCTACCGTTAGACGACAAATTCACCTCCTTTATTGGCTTATTTTGTCTGTCAAACTTCATATTTGTTGGGCAATCATATCAACATCGTTTGTTATATAAAAGTGACTTCCCCCCCGGCTGATCATTTAATTTAATATTGTACCATTGATAAGCTTTCAATATTCAACCGGGCGGCTGCAGACTGCGGAGTAAGCGCTCTGACCGGATCGGAGCTTTTCGAGGGTAAATGTCTCTTCTACCCGGTCGAAGGCTAGTGGCAATTGACTCAGTTGATGTGTATTTCATTTGTTTCATGTATCTCTTCTCCCTCTTTTCAGAATTTGTAATTCGATCTTTCAGGAATGAAATCGGGTAGCAAATTTCTATCTCTTTCAAAAAAATCGGGACCGTCAAATTAAATTAGATAATGCCACGTACAGCTTATTTTTAATCCCAATTTTAATCTATATTTGTTTTAAGTTTTTCACCTCGTACATGATTTTATAAAATTCGATGGATGCGTTTATAAAAATGTGAATTTTTTTTATATTGAAACATATATGTATATCGTTAATGTGAGTATGCTTGGTTGATTTTCTATTAATGCATGTAAGACTAGAATTTGGGCTAGAAAAAAACTGTATAACAACACTCAATTAAATTTAAATAACCCTTATTTTTTGGAACAAAGGGCACTCCAGGTTTTGTCCGTGTTTTAAATAATCAATTTTGTCTTCTTAATATTTATGTGAGCAATTATCGTTATTTTTCAATTTTTCGATGAAATAATATATCTTGTAGAGATACTCTAATTGGATCAGTGATCGATTTCTATTGTTAGAAGTTAGAACAAGAGATCAAAGGATCACTTGTAGTAACAAACTCTAATTAAGAGAAAACATATTCTTTTGAATTTTTAATGGTTAGTGAGAGCATCTCCAATCAGACTACCTAAATATTCTCTTATTAAAGAGTCAATAAAAATAGGAGGTCATTTAGATAGTGTATTCTCAAATCTTGTTCCCTCAATAATATATAATTGTTTATTAATAGAGTGTAATGCGAGCTCATGCAATATGGAGTCAAGTTTCACTCCTACGCGTGGAGAGACTTCCTTACCGGATAATGCTTCACTCCTACGCGTGGAGAGACTTCCTCACCGGATAATGCTCTAAATTAAATATAGGGAGTCCCATTTTTTTATTTCCTCCACATATATAATATAGGAGCCTCACCTTGGTAGCATTGGAGATGCTCTGAGAATTATTGACTATGATTAATATTTAGTCAGGAAAAGGGAAGTTACTGGAATACCTTCATAATTATAGGTGTGTTTTGCATCAATACTCTTGAGGAAATGTCATTTGAAGAAAATACACCTTCTAAAAGACTTTTGAATAATAACCCTCAAATATTTCACCGTTATACATCTATACCCTCGTGCTGTTACCATAAATTTATCGATTTTTTTTAGTACAGGAAGACAGTTCCAGTATTATGTTAACTAGTGATGATGTACGCGCGAATGCACGAGTTCATCAATTATATTTTTTCAAAAATAATGAGAACTATAAAAATTAAAAGAGTTCATACACTAAAGAGATACATGTACATTTTTTTTAAAAGTTGTATATATAACCAAAAATCGCTAAAGTCCATCGCACACCTATAAAAATTTAATAGTTATTACACCTAAAAAATTGCTTATGTACTACCAACCATACATTAGTAAAATATAAAAGAACATACATCAAAGAATTGGCCAGTAATTGCACCCTAAAGGAGATTAGAAACCCAGCAATGTCAGCATCTTTATCAGCGGGTTTCTTTTTTCCCATGTATTCTTTTTTCCAATGTATTGTTTCCTCATCCTGCAAGATACACACAGACTACACAATTTGATAAATGATAAAAAAAAAAAAAAAACTTAAAGTAATCTAATAATCATATATTGAAATTGCAAATGAGAATCAATTATTATTGCACTTCGAAAAGAAACCCAAAAAATAAGTAGACAAAAATGTAGAACATTTAGTAAGATTTCTAAATCTCAACAAAGTATTAGACATGTATTGCTGACTTCACAAATCCATTTAAATCATTCTATGTTAGAATGCACTTGTATGTTACGTTTAAAAACAATCAAGTAATTCAATTTACACCACAAATGTTAACCACAACTGTTATAATACATATCAGATACTATTTTTAAAATAAATTGAAATTCATATCAAATAATATCCATATTATATCCAATTTTTAAGTTCTTGGATATAATCTTGCTACTATCACCAATTGTATGAGAAAAAAATATGAACTAAAAGTAAAATAACAAAGAGAATTCAAATATAAAAAGATAAAAATATCATAAAAAATTAAGGGAAGCAGAGGGATAGACAATTAAGGAAACAAATCTATTTCTGGTATATTGTATTGTCATATTTGTAAGCACATGAATGACATTATTCAAACAAATAGAAACATAACCAAATAGTATATTGCATATTTGCATTATTTAGTCCAACAATTTACTTCCCATTTCAAGAATGAGCATAAAAGAAACATTATAAAATAAAAGTCAGTGTGCTTAAAAAATTGAGCAACAATTCCTTCTGTACCACATTAAGCATCCAGAATTGTTAGTATGTGGATATGCCTAACATAACATAATGAGCTATTAATTAAAAAATTAATCATTGGTATAAACTAGCTATTCCAGCAAAATAGAAGATTGGATGACTACAAGAGCATTCGAATAAAAACTTTACAAATATACCTCAAAACAGAACCATCCATCCTTATCGATTTGTTTCACCTGCGGCTTCACATTCTTGGGCCCATGAGTCAAGGTGACCTGGTCCAAAATATTAAGTAATACATGAGCTAGCAAATATTTCAGTTTGCATTGACTGCATAAACACTTGCATAAAACAGAAAGCTAAACAATGGAGCTTATCCTAGCCTGGTAATCTGCGCTAGCTAATTGAACAACACCACAAATATCATATTTCATAGCATCAATATCAGCCAGTGTAGCCATGTTTTGGCAAAATCTAATATTAATCATAGAATCTGTTATTTATAGTTATGGAAAAATCTAGCAGAAAAGTAAACAAAGAATCAAATAAACATCTTCATCCATCTCCTGTTTTCACAATTTGGAGTAATATCTAGCACAGTAGGGTGCAAGATATAATACCAAGATATGTGTAATGCCGCGAAGTAACCTGGTAAAGAAATAGTTGTTAGGATTAATAAAAAGTTAAGAGATAAGATTCTCCCATGAAACAAGTAATGGATCTACCACCCAATTCTAGCATTTGTAGTCAGAAGACATCCCAACAAACAAATGCAAACTTTTCATTATTTACTTACAGGATTTTCCATATATATTACTCTACAAATATTACATTCATAATAATACTCTTATTTTGCAATATTTATCTATAGCCCCATTGAGTAATCAACTACATATAAAATACCACTATCATGTAAATTCTCTTATGGCTGAATTGACCAGAGTCCAAACTCACAACACGTCCAATCAAAATCTACACCATAATATGAAGAATGAAGATGATAATGCAGGCCCATGGCAAGGATTTTCTGATACCAGAAATTTGAAATAACTGTATTATGAGTCATATTCACCCACTTAGTAGGATGAACACAAGAAAAGGTTGCCTTCTACTATGGAAACAGAAGGCTCAATGATTATGTTTAACTCATAAGTCTATTGCCACAACAAATCAAGCACTAAAATGTGCGTGTTTAGAATAGAAAAGCCCTAGAATTCAAAGAATGGAGTCCCACTGGGGTCGCCAAATTGACATAATTCTACAATCAATTACGGGAAAAAAGAACTTAAATTAAGTAATTCATATTCTTATGTTCTTTAATTACATTTCAATGACAACAGTCGATAACACATTTTAAAAAAAAGGTGATGAGAAGTAAAGATAAATATATTAGAGTTCTTTTGGGAGAAATAAATAGGGCATTTGTATAAATACAACTAAATAAGTATGCATATCATGGAAGAAGAGTCACAACTGGTTGCCATAGAAAAATTCTCCGTGATGGTGCATTAGCTTCACTAATAGATTTATTATGGATAATATACACAAATTACTCAGATCTGTCATTTAAATTAATGCGCACCATGTTATCAGCTTCATGACAAATTACTATAGAAGTATTGAAGCTAGGAGCAAACAAAATGCTTTAGAAACTGAGGGGTTGGCTTAGAGAATTACAACAGAAGTGAGGAAATTTTAAAGTAATTCATTAAAAAAAAAATGTGTAAAATTTTATCTGGTCAAGCTTGTAAATTCCTTGACTGTCTGTCATAGCCCTCAATTGGCCATCCACTATAATTTTGACCCATTTTACCCCATTACCATACCCGTTCACAACACACCCTCCTACAGAAAATTCAGTGACCTGAAAATATCACATTAAAAATTGAGATTGTTTATAATTTGAACTTTTATAAAGAATATGTAAAAATTGCTTACTGAGATTTAATGATCGATACTTACCGCGATAACACCTTTAATGATCTCATCAGTGTAGTACTCTGCGTGGGACTCATGTAGCGACATCATCACATTGATCAATGGCCAATTGAGTTACCTAAAAATTCATATTATGCTAAAATTCAAACAGCCAGTCTTCCATGTGAGTTACCAGTTAAACTTTGAGATTTTTGTCTATCACAGAAACTTTGCGGTAACACACAATTCTAATAACATCTTGGACTACATTTTCTTGGAACATGCATGGTGTATGGACCAACAGCATTCCAACCCACTTTTGGAAGCTCCTTTACAATTTTTACATCTTTGGAAAGAAATGAAATAAACCAATCGGCATCAAAGATCTGACTGAAATAGCTGCAGAGCATGTCCATCCAAAAATGAAATTAATTTATGTCTTGAAAATTGTAGATTCAAATCAAGTCTGATTGAAACAACAGAAAATGAAAAAAAGTATAGCATATGTGAAACAAACCTAGCATCTTTCAAGAAAGATTTCTGATCCAATTTCAAACAACAAGGGTAGCATTTAAAATATGATCTGTGACAACAACGTCTGTTATTTGCAAAGATAAAAGGATATACAATTTATCATTAGACTATTATTATTCAGAAATATCAAGTTTATCATTAATTGAAGAAGACATTCTTAAGCATCATAAATAAAGACCTGTTTAGTAGAAAATTGAGACCAAAATCCATGATGAAGAATATAAGTAGAGCTCTATTTCCGCTTTAAAAATGCAAGTTCCAAGAAGTTATTACAACCAC
Organism: Acorus calamus; assembly: GCA_030737845.1. NCBI lineage: Eukaryota > Viridiplantae > Streptophyta > Magnoliopsida > Acorales > Acoraceae > Acorus > Acorus calamus. The sequence continues at coordinate 11,585,225 of CM060872.1, forward strand.
ATATTTATAGATATGAACAAGGTAATGAATAATTTACCTGACATAAAAATTAAATGGATGATATGGGTATATGACCATGATCGACACAGAGATAATTCTTAAATCCAATTCCCAATTGTTGACAAGAAGATATGAGAATGAGTGAGAGAAGTTACTACAAAAAGCACCAAATGTTCAGCCATATACCACATAACTACTACATCTTATTTAGATGTTAGAATATTTATGAAGTGTCCTGAGCACATCCTCCAAAACCGAGCATTATCAATTAACAAATATCTGGTATACCCCTAAAAGAAACTTCTTTATTCCAAACAAAAGGGAGTATGTGACAGTTATTTGCAGTAACTGTGTCAAAAAAATGAACTAAATTAAATCAATAGGAAACCATGATAAATGTTGCCTTTAGACAATATATTGGATGTCTTGGCAGAAAAAAAATGTCAGAAACAAAATAACAGAGGCCACGCTTATCCAAACAGTTAGAACATTTAATACATTAATCAAATCAGAACCTTATGGATAGATAGGGAGAACCTTATCAAATCAGAACCTTATGATGATCAGAGGATGACGGAGGAGACGGTGGCGCACTCGAACAGCCGGGTGGAGGAGCTTTTTAGGGATGGCGGGGCCAAAGGCCGTGATGACGACGATGGCGATGGCGCGGGAGGTGCCTATTCAACCGAATCAGCTCCTTCTCATGAAGCATTTTAAAAATGTAATATTACATTTTAGAAATGTAATATCATCTTAGGGTATTTGAGTATTTCTCAAATATTAATGTTATATGAAGGACGACTTGATCATTAAAAAACAAAATTTATGTACCTGGTGAGACTCACTCTTTGTAGTTTTTTTGGGTGATTTTTGTTTAAAAAAAATTATTTTAAAATTATTTTTTATTAATATTATCTCTAAATCACCTATAAAAACACGGATATCATCCTAACGGCCCTCCAAGGAGAAAAAATAAAATAAAATAAAATTTAACCCACAACACCACAGGATCAAAACCCAAATAGACGGCCTCTTTACAACCTGAAATACACCTTCATATACCTCTTTAATAATTTAATAGTCATGTTACGATGTATATACATCTGTAGGTGAGATATATGTCTTGTTAATTTTTTGGATGTACGCACCCGCCTGTCATTGAATTATATAAGTTACTTTATATTATAATTAGAAGATAAATAAGAGTCCATATTATTAATTATAAGCAATTTTTCAAAAACAAAAACATTCTGTTGTGTATATTTTATATATTGAAATAAAAATATATTATTGTATTTTAATATATACTTATTTTTCATATAAAAGTTTTTTTTACACCCTCATATATTTTTTTTAATAATTTAATAGTTAGTTTACAATGTATATCAAGACTCTACTTGTTTAGAAAAGAAAATAATGTTTATTTTTGTTTCTTATACTTAAATAAATATATATGTGAATGATTTTAAAAAAGACTTAAATACCTTAAATGACATTTTTGTTTTCTATAGGGACTTAAATGATTATATAAGTTATTGTTTCTTAGAAGAAAATTGTTGGTTTGAAGGGTTCGACATATCCATGTCGACACTTGCTCAGACAGATCGACGGATCTCTGTCGTCCTAGTGAAACACACTTCAACTGGGCCTCTATCGATACTTATTCAGACAGTTCGATGGACATCTGTTGTCCCAATGAAGAACACTTCAACTGAATGTTGTCTAACTGGGTAGTGGGAAAGGGAGACTAAAAAATAAAATAAATAATGACATTTTCGTAATTTTGGGTAGTGAAAAAATTAAGTTAGGTAGTGGGTCTATCACTGCCCTTTCATTGATTCGCCCAAGCAAACCCATTAAGTGGAAAGAGAGAGAGAGAGAGAGAGAGAAGAAAGACACATGTCACTCTCCACAGAAATCACGAACAAGTGGCATTATCTGGTGTGGGGTCATGCGAAATGACCATTATACCCCGTTGGTGAAATTTTATCGCCATCGTAACGCTTTTATATATATAATAATAGTAGATAGATAAGCCAACATGACCCAAGAAAACTTGTGGATCAAGGACTAGTCGCCCAAGCAAACCCATTCAGTGGAAAAGAGAGAGAGAGAGAAGAAAGACACGTGTCCTCTTTAGAGAAATCACGAACAAGTGACATTATCTGGTGTGGGGTCATGCGAAATGACTATTATACCCCGTTGGCGAAATTTTATCGCCATCGTAATGCTTTATATATAATAGTAGATAGATAAGCCAGCATGACCCAAGAAACATGTGGATCAAGGCCTAGTGGATCCGTCCCAACAGAACTAGCAACTTTTTTCATTTTTCACTATGCTTTGTATCCAGTTTGACTATCCACTTCTTTTAAAAATGGTTTGAGTGTACATATAATTCTCCCTCTCCTCCTTCAATGTATAAGAGATTTAGAGGGGTTTGGGATCCCCTGTGGCTTGTCACAAGATCGAAAACCCCCGTGACAGGCTTGGTGGCTTGGCCACAAGAATTTTCCCTATGGCAACTACAGTAGATCTTATCCCTATTGGAGGTGCGCCGAGACTGAAATTAATGATAAGGCTAAAACAATTAATGGGATTAAAAGTAATAATGAAAATGTTAGCTTATTTAGCACGTTTGCATGCAATATGCAAATGTCTTAATTTTTTTGAATTATATACTTGCCCATGAATTATATTGGCATACCGGAGTATATTAATGGATTAAAAGATTTCATATATTGCATTTGTGATTTAGATTCTCTGCAAAATGAATTGAGTGAAAATGAAACTAGGTATAACAAGGTTCATTTTCTCTAATCATCCTGGATGATTAGAGAAATATGATAACTGTTGGAATAATGGAACACAAAAATTATACATCTTTGCGTCCAATGTTTGCATAATTCAACCTTGCTAAACCTGTAATATATCTTATTTTCCAATGTTAATCATTAAAATAGAGCATGTATGTGTGGGTACAAAGATTGGATTAACTTCATTGACTCGTGATTCGATGTCCCCTCACGTTTCGCGTGGTGGTAGTGACACCCTCCCCTTTGTGGGAGGTGATGTCCTCTATTCTTGCCGGGCGTAAGACGATGAAAAATTGATTTAGTCCTCCAACTACTAGAACCCTCTGGGCTGGTTATTAAGGGCCTAGTAGTCATGTTTCTCTCTACTTTGGATACAGAGCCTTTTCCTACAAAAAAAAAAAAAAAGAGGTGCGGCTATATCCACTCCCACAAACTCTCTTACCCACCCCTTTTATTTATAAATAAAAATGCTTTGTCACATTTTTTCTTACACCTAACCTAGAAGACACAACAGAGATAGAGAGAATCTCGTCTCAATCATAACAGTCGTGAAGAACTGTAACCGCCGTGATTAGGGCAACGCGATTTGTAACCACCTTGATTAAGGCATCGCGTGATTGAGGGCGGACGTTTGCAAAATGTTCCATCCGTTTTTTCAAACGGCTCTCTTCCTCCGTCGCCTATATAAACAGGCTATAGAAAGACTGCAATAGATAAGCAATCTTCAGTTCTCTCTCTTGTTCCATAAAAGTTTTCTTTTGTTCTCCTTTTCGCGATTGTTCAAGTCAGCGACCGGTTCACATTGTCTTCTTCCTGCCAGCACCAGAGGAGAAGATCAGCGAGGCTAGGTGGTTGTATCCAAGGAGCAGTCGTCGAGTACCATGTGCGATTGAGGGGCCGATTTTGTTCTTAAGACAACGTTCTACGTGCCTCCATCTAGGCCATCTCTGAAATTCTTTCTGTTTTGATCTATTATTTAATCCATTGTTTGTTTGTTTAATTTGATTTCGACAAAGGTTTTCCAACAACATTCACTAGAAAATATTAATCAAAGTGAAATTATTCAAATAATGTAAAAATAAATAAATAAAAAAACAAAGTTAGACTAAAGAGATAAAAATATAGATAAGTGGGCTGGAACAAGCAATATATAACAATAGAGTATTATATATGAATGGCTATCTTAATACGTGAAGTGTTAGGGTTTTCAAAATATTGATTTGTTAACAATCTGATTTTTTTTATTTAAAGGTTTTTGAATGATTTTTGGTCTTACATACATCCGAATTTTGAATTAGCCTTGTCATCCATATTCTATTTTTTTGTACCAGCTCTGCGTCTTGTAACAGATACTCATATCAACCAATCCTCCATCCCTACCAACTTAAAATAGATTTTGGAATTGATGGGACATATATATATATATATATATATATATATATAGGGAACCGATTAGGTGCGGCGAACGGCGAGTGCGGCAGCGATCACGTGTCCATCGCATTGGATGGTCGGGTGCGATTCACATCGACCGTCGGATGTGATGGACCCGTGATTGAACGGCCCACGTCGCGGCCGCACATAATCGCGAGCGTGTGTGTGTGTGTGTGTGTATATATATATATATATATATATATATATATATGGTCGTGATTACGTCGGTGTGCGGTCGGTGCACACGTGGAATCGGGTCCATCGCATCCAAGCGTGAATCGCACCCGACCGTCCGTGCGATGGACCCGTGTATCGACGGCCCGTGATCGCGCACCGCACCGACCGCACACCGCACGTATATCGGATCCCTATATATATATATATATATATATGAAAAATCAAAATAACTCCTTATAAACTTGTCAAAATCGAATTTAGTCGTTGTAAAATAATCAAATATCCTCAAGTCCCCGTCTTATTAGCAAACTATTGAATAAGTCCCTACCATCATCTTAAATGACTTGGTACGTGGTTAACTTTAACCATACATGTAAAATTACAAAACTGTCCATGAATCATTTTATATGATATCTTATTCTTTCCGGTGGGCATCACGTTGGGCTTTAGGACTTAGGAGGGGGTTGGGACCCTAGGCAGAGAACGATGCAATGGCCGGTGCAGGCCAGACGCCAAGACGGGTCCCATGGAATGTGATGGTCGCCATCGGATTCTTCACCGATGCAATGTACCGCCTCCCGTGGCACCGCACCAATGGCAGCGATGTAGCCTCCAAATGACTTATCCTACAATGCCCTCCTCAAGTCTTCTCCAACCACTAGGGGATGCAGTGAGACTGAAACAATAATCGACCCGCTTTCTATGTATCAATATATGAATTCAGAGTGTTCAATTCGTTCCTTATTGAGTGTGATCAACTTCGGCAGGTTGGGGGTCACCATGAGGATGTTTGATGGAATGCATGCGAGAGATCGTTTCTTGGAACACCCTCTCTTGAGCTTGTGTTCTGTTGGGGATGTTGGGAAGGCAAGGTGGGAACGTGTTTGAGAGAATGAATGAGAAGAGCTAGGGGTCATCTGGGGTTGCGAGGTTGAGGATGTTGATGATGCGTGTGAGAACTTTGATGCACCCGCAGTCCCGCACTCCTGCATCAAGTGTGGTAGTTCAAGTGGTCCGACGGAAAGCATGCCATCACAGCCCGATCGTTTTGATGATGCAAGCACCGATTTCGCAGGTGAACGACGGGGTCCATTATCGATTGGTATTGATGACCAGTTCTTAATTGGATTGGTTCCTTTTTGTTACCCAAAACAAGCTCTGGCGGGCATCTATGAAAGTCAAATCGCCCGGCCTCTTCGTGGAGATGGGTTAGTTTGGTTGGAGTCCGTTGGGTGTTTATGCAGATGAAATGAGTGTTTGAAGAGTATTGGGAGAACACACAGCAAAGAAGCCGATGTACTTTGGGACTTTCAACAAGAAAGGGGAATTTTTGTCAAGAAAAAGGAGTAATACAGATTTATTTGATTTCCTAGGGACTTGTTTGAATAGATTTTCACCTAGAGCCCTTAAGTCTAAGGAATATTCAAAGAATATGCATTTTCATCTAACAAAATTTTAACTCAGGGACTAAATCAACTAACTATGATAATTTGTAGGGACATATGCATATTTTGTGATTTTACAAGGACTAAATACGATTTTGACAAGTTTAGAGAGAGTTATATTGATTTTCCATATATATATATATATTTAGAGAGAGAGAGAGAGAGAGAGAGAGAGAGAGAGAGAGAGAGAGAAGGAAGGGTGGCAGAAGACTGAAAATGGCGGGCAGTCGGAGGGGGTGGCTGGTGGAAGATCTTGGAGGAGGCCGGTTTAATGTATTCTTTTAAAAGAATAATACCTCAGAAAAGTTGCATCAAAATAAATAAACAAATCTTCTAAATGTGTGACTAAAGATAATGAGCAGCTCTGTCCCCACCATCTATTTTCACTGACCCCCGAACCAAGAAAAAAAAATGTAAATCATGTTTTGATTTAATCATGGAAAGGTCCTCCCCACCACCTCAATCAAAACAGGAGAGAGAGAGAGAGCGAGAGAGAGAGAGAGATTTCATGAAATAGAGGATCTCCGACAGGTGAGTGGTGGATATCAAGGCCACCGCACACAACAATATCTAGGGATGAATTTGTCTTCCAACCATCAAACACCGAATCCCCGAAGACGCTAACTTTCACCGCACAGGTAAACGAATGCCTATTCACATCCACACCATCTCTCTCAAGCATCTCAACGCCAAGTAAATGAATGCCTATTGCTATAGGAGTACAGATCAATCATCATTCGATGATATATGTCAGCCGCACTTTGACACCGAACCTGGTGAGGATTTTGGATCAAGTTTGTTATCCAGGATGGCTGTTTGGACCGACATGTCATGGGCGTTTAGCGGCAGCTATGTGTTGTTGAGATGGACTTGAGGCGGGAGTGCTTCAATGTGATGCAATGTGGCGACAGCGGTGATGCGATGGATTTGATTTGGGATCTGCTAGGAGAGGAGAAGAGAAAAGAGGGAGAGAAGATGAGAGGGGAACATAGGAGTGAAGAAAACTGTGAAAAGAGATTGGTGGGTTTAATGGTTGTTGTGTTTTGATTATATGGATTGGTGGGTTTAAGAATAACAAATATCAAGGGTGGTGAATTTAATTGGATGGTGGGACAGAGAAAAATAGGGGGTTGATAGGGCTGTCCGAATATTATTAAGCCTGGTTTGGTAAAGATGCAAAAAATTTTAGAATAAGTTAGCCTAATTTATGAGGATAAAAAATAGAACCCCCCAAAAGCCTGAGGCCTGAAAGCCCAGCCAGGCCCGTTTTCAGGGTGGCCCGACACCGGTTCTGATTCTGGGGCCCGGGCCTGGGCCCGGCCCGCAGGGCCGCCCGAACTGGGCCCGTTGGTGTCACACCCCAGGAGCAGTCGTCCCCAAGGGGTGACACGTGTACGATACTAAGTATATCATAATCAAAATAAATCACAAGGAATAAAGGATTGAATCAGAATAAATGACAGTGGAAGAGTATGTGAATAAATAAATGAATATTACAAGGCAATAGAACAAATAATAGTGGCCCTCAAAAGAATACACAATCACCGTCCCGTGTGAACACAAGTCATAATTATGAATACAGCCAAATATATGTACCAATAATAAAAGTCATCTAGTACGAAAAACAACAGGAAGCTGACAGGCTCACCAAATCGACGAGAGGTCCACAACACCATCAACAACGCCTAACTCACCAATCCTGTGCAACACCTGGAAGACAACCCATAACAATAGAGGGATAAGCCTAATGAAGGCCTAGTGAATGGAACTAACTACAAGACACCTCAAAGTACAGTTCCAACACATCCATAAAATCTACATACATAACTAACAAGTATAAGCCGACCAGCCTTAGGTACCATCACCGTAGGAGGCCAACTCACACTAACCTAATCATGTCACCAGCATAAGGATAGATCCGTCTGTGTCCCATACCACAGGGGATCCATCCCATGCTAGCAACGCTATAACACTAACCTCACTATGTCCTCAGCATAAAGACAGATCCGTCTGCGTCCCATACCACAGGGGATTCATCCCATGCTAGCAACGCTATATATATATATATATATATATCCTAGTGACTGCAATGTCACTACACACAAATGCCTCACAGTTCCTCCTGTCGCGCAATGACTTCTCTTAGGCGACCCATTTCTGCAAATGCATCGGCTTGGCCAATACAGAGAGTATCACTCCACCCGTCAAGTCCACCAAAGCTCGACTGCATTACAAACCGCATCAATAGATCCTGCCCTAGACTCCATCACTTTGTGAATAGGGCCGATAAACCCAGTATCTTGGCTAAGGCTCTCTGTCACCCAACGTGTAGCCGATATGAAGTATCGGATACCGTGGGCGTCAAGAATGAACCTTGAAAACACTCCCTCGTGAAGGACACCCAGAGTTTACCCTCACCTCAACTGACTCACACGAAGCATCTAAATGCAAAACTAAACTGTCAAACCCAGTATCTTGGCTAAGGCTCTCCATCATCCAACCACTCTAACGCGTAACCGATTTGAATAATCGGCTACCGTGGGCGTCTAGGATGAACCTTAAAAACGCTCCTTCGTGAAGGATACCCAGAGTTTACCCTCACCTTAATTGCAGGTTCGCACTCACGACTTGCAAGAACTACCATAATCAACCCACCCTAAATAGGCTCGACACAAACCGGTCGAGGACCTACGAGATAAACCACAACAAGCAACCAGATCTGACCCATACGATTAGATCCCACTACCCCTAAACGATGTCTCTAACCAGATCTTTAGACAAAGATCTATAAATCATGCTGATAATATATATATCAGCCATTAACAAGGCTAGACAGAATATGACAAGATAGACAGACATTAACCTGACTAGATGGTCATTAACAAGGCTATATGTAGAATATAATATGTATCCATTAACAAAGATAGATCATGAGCATGCATTCAAGATATAACAATATGTATATAATAATATATCAACTAATCATGCAATCTCAATTTAATACATATAATCATGCCTATAGATGCCACCAAGTCATGCATACATGATTAATATCATACCATAAACATGACTTAGTATGGAACTATATTATCAGAATGTCAAGTTAGATCTAATCACTGATACAATCATTCCATCCCATGAATAATCACGCGCATCGGACAGTCCAACGGTAACGCCATCGCTACTGGACTCTTGGGAGTATAGCCATTCCCACCACAAGCCTAAACACAAGATCACCACCCTCCTCACATTGAGGAGACCCCTCTGACAAACAAACATCATCAACTCAGCCAAGGAATAAAACATTCATGCATAAAAAAATAAATAATCCAGGACATATCCCAAGATCTATCCAACAAGTGCAAAATACACCCTATAACTTCAACAATCAAACCAATTATTCTATACCATCAAGCCACTCATCCATAGGCCATCATGCAATTGAATCACCTATAAATCAGCAAGAAAACATCACACCTTCACCACAAACAAATATGGGCAGCCACTATAAATCTGGGCAGCAATATAACCCTACACTTTGATCTCCACAGCACCACATACTCATCCAAAAATTCTGAAATAAATCATACATATTCATTGACATGCTGGGATCATAATCCATGAAGATATTTTAATCTGATTCAATCTTTAAGTGCCCAAAATTAATTAAATTTAGAAACTGGTCAATTTCTACTCGAATCTGGACAGTCCTTACAAAACAGATCATAACTTATGTCACAGGTAATATAATTACACCAAATTTCATACATTAGATCTGCACACATACCCTCTTATGCCGGTTTATGCTAATATTTGCGTGTTTGGTTTACAGGAGAGGATAATTTTATGCTATTGTGCTTTTGATTTTTATTATCCCTGAAGTCCTGCATTTGGTTTAATTTTTGAAAAGCATATTCAAAGCATATTTGGGATTCACGCTCGACATATGAAGTCTTCATTTTTTAGTTACCTTTCATATAAAATTAGTTTTGTGTTATTTGGAGTTGTATTGGAAAAGTAATGGTTGTTTTACCATTTCTGCCCTTAGAAGAAGAAATCGTGAGGTCTTCTGTTCATCGCAAATTTTAATATAGTTGGAGGTTTATTCTGATCTTGGCCTAATCATAGAAGTTGTAGATATTTTCGTCAGCGTTTCAACAGAAGTTGAATCATTTGAAATGGATTGTCCTACGAGAAGTTATGACTGTTTGAGTCGAGGCTGCGAAGATTATTAGTAGAAGGACAATTTGGTAATTTGCCCAGATTTCTCAATTTCATTGGATTGTTTGAGTCGGTGGAGGCTGTTATATTGAGAGAGAGAGAGAGAGGGAGAGGTCGTCCGAGGTTCGTTTTCAAGAGGAATTCAATGGAAGATTTGGAAAAATTAGGAAAAGCTTCGTCGAGCATATTTCGTGCTGTACTGGGTAAAGATTCTTATTCTTTTCATTGTTATTTTTCGTATAGGGTTGTTTTATTTTAGTTTTGAATCAAATTTGTGATTTGGGGCTGGAATATGAATATGTTTTTGGGGCTGGAGAAATAGGTATTGGAGGGTTGATTTTACTATATCAATTTGGGGTTTGTAGTGGGGATTTCATGTTTGTCCTGGTGGATTTGAGAATTGTTTAATTAATGGGGTTATATTTTAGTATCTGATTGAGGTTATATTTTGATCAATGGGTTCTTTTCTGCGTGAATTAGGAGCTGGAATAGGGTGAGTCCAGCTTGGGGTGTTGAATTGTGAGGTAAGTAACCCGATTGACTTTGCTTGTTCATTCCATTCCACGTTGTATTATTGTAAGTAACCCGATCGACTTTGCTTGTTCATCCATTTCACGTTGTATTATTGTAAGTGACCTGAATTTTGCTTGTTCTGTTCCATTCCACGTTGTATTATTGTAAGTGATTTAACTTTTGCTTGTTCCGTTCCATTCCACTGTATTATTGTAAGTGATCCTATCTTGTGCTTGTTCCATTCCATTCCACGTTGTATTGTTATGAGTGACACAATCATTATTTGTTTGTTTCTTCCAGTTCGACGCTTCATTGTTGTTGGTTATATATCATTTGAGTTCATAATACTTCCTATTATTGGTTGAGCCCTATAGTGTGTTTGGTATCATTGTTTGCCATATATTATATTGGTGTTATTGGAGATGTATGATCATGGATGATTATTGATCTCACTTCCACAGCGCGTATGAGTATGTATGGATCTTGTAGGGTGGCTCGGAGATAAACCCTACCGTGCCTGCACGACGGGGGGGCAGGTAGCGTGATATCCGCAGTGGACATTCTGAGGGCCACACACGAGTTTTGTATAGATGTGGGTATATGTTGAGTACAGCTTAGACGCGGGGGCTGAGGTGAGGTTGTGGAAGTGGCCGATCCATGGATTGTAGATGTTTCGAGGGCCACAGTGAGTATATTTGACATTGTTGGTGTTCTTCATATCAGAGAGAGTTTGAGAGTATCAGTGCATTCCTTCCTAAGTATGAGTTGTGTTTCAGAGTATTATTTCTCAATCATTAAGGTGCACCCTAGTGATATCTATTGACAGTATCAGTTGTGACTTGTTAGTTGCGTATTCATTTCCTGTTCATTGGGGAGTTGATCAGCGATGTTATTCTTTTTCCTTTCATTGGATATTCATTCAGTGGTTTCAATTGATATTTATTATTTGGCCTCATGTTTATTGAGATGTTTGAGCTGGTATTCCATTGTATTTGAACTTCACATTTGAGTTATTGTGCGTGGAATGTCTGGGTTACTTAATGAGCATCTTTCGCTCATTCCATTCCTTTTCTCTTATGTTTGCAGAGTAGAGGCGGGGTTCCTGGACATTGACTTTGTCTCCTTTTGGTGTCACGTCCAGTTAGTGATAGGTATATATATATAGATGTGTATATTTGAAGGTTTTGTATCTGTATATAGTTATTTTGGTAGAGGCTAGTCTGGTGAACCAGGCCTTTATTAAACTGCTCTATATATATAGATAACTGTATATGAGGTGTGTTAGATGCTCTGTTGACTGCTTAAACTTTTCTGGGTGAGTTTATATAAGGTGATTATATATATCTTGTTGATTATCTGTTATCCCAAGGTTGTTATCATATGTGATTATATAGGGTGGACATTTCGATGTTTTAAAAAAAAAGAGTTAATTGTGAGTTTTGAGGCACGTGACGTGCTCGTGTCGGTGATTTCGGGACATGGGCCATCACAGTTGGTATCAGAGCGTTGGTGGTGTACCATCCTCAAAATATGTCTCTAAGTATCACATTCATAAGCATCTTCACAAGACAGAAAATCTGTCTTACCTCTTTAAGCACATCCCAAGTCTCCCAACACTATCATCCCTTCTTCTTCTTCCCCAAATCAACAATCAAAACCTTAAGACAAAGTAAATGTAACCTACCACAAATAAGAATCCAAATCAATAAATTAAAGCAAGCCACAAAAGGAAATCAAATGATTAAATGATCTCACCAAAAATTCCATTCAATCTCCTCTCCTCCTCCACTTCTCTCTTCTCTCTTTCTCTTCTCTATTTTTTTTTCAGATCTGTTGCTGGAGACCCAGCAAAACCTCCTTTTTAAGCCCACTAAAAGGTGGTGGGAGGAAGGCAAAATGACATCCATGCCCCTGACTTAAAATTCTGGACAGCCTTCAGTAAAACAGTCATAACTTCCACAATATAGCTCCAAATTGTATAATTCAAACTCCGTTGGAAAGCCAAGACGATTATCTAAAACTTTTATGCTTATTCCAAGATCCAATAACACTTCTAGCTATCCTAAAATATAAGTTAAACACCAAACAGGGCTGCTGCCAGACTTTTTTCATCCCAAGGGTATAATTGGAAAAACACTCATAACTTTCGCTACAGGAATTCAGATGATCTAATTCCACTTTTGTATGAAAGCTAACTCAAAATTGAATGCCTCATAATAAAATCAGATTTAAACTACATCATCTTGGGCATCAACAAAATTAAATGTCAATCACGCCAACCATACAACTTAGGATATAACCTAGTCATACATGACCCTAATACACCCCCAATGAATAATAATTTAGAATAACACATCTAATTGTGCTATCCAACCATCAAACATGTAAAAGAATAACATAAGCCTAAATAGAGGTCTGGGTTCTTACAATTGGCCCGTGGGATCAATACAATAAATTAGGGTTGCGGTTATTATCACCCCACAACTTCCGCAACCCACCCCATTTCAAACCCACCCAACAACTTTTTTAATTTTTTCAAACCAACCCCAGTATATATACTTAGTCATCTACAATGTGATCCCACCCATTTCACGTTCCCCTGTTCCTCCTCTCTCCATTTTCATTTTCTTTTTACCTCTATCACCGATGCTCCTCCTCCATCCTCCCTTTGCAGCTCGCCTCATCAATGGCCCGCCCTGATAGTGAAGTGTGAAGCGTCCCCATTTACCCAATCACCATTCTCTAACATTTGCAGCCTTCACCAAAACCCTAGGTATGAGAAACCCTAAGTTTCCTTATAAACCATATTTTGCTCATGTTAAAATGAGATTATTTGATGGTAAATTGTATGTATTATGGTTAATATGCATTGTTTGATGGAAAATGACTTCTACATTTGTTGGGAGACATAATACACTAGTATCTTGTATAAAAATTGATGGATTGGTAGTTTATTTTGCATTTTGGGTATCTCATTTTACATTTATGGATTCTTATGATTGTTCTATTGTTACTAATCCCATCTTTATTTAAAATGTTTATTTTATTTTGAGTTTGTTTAATTGTTTTATTATTAGTAAATTGTCTTAGATAGGCAATACAGTGTGTATATTGATGAAGTTAGTAGCTTTTGAATGAAGTTTGGAATTTAATGATATCAACACCTATCCAGTTCTTAGGTTGTGAAAGATTGTTCAAGTTGGACAATGGGTAACAATGCTTGCATTATTAAACTTTGTACATAAGAAAGTGATCTCCTTGTGTACAATAGGAAGTCTGTGCATATATAGTCATATAAATTGATCAATGTGGAATTGTCAACTTTCAACTATTGCGACCAGTGGGTCTTTGATGCTTTATGTCATACCTCAATTTCCCCCCTTCCATAACTATGTCTCTTTTATGTGAAATGGTAGAAGTGTAATGCTAGACTAGCATGGATAGGGTTATCAAAATATATTGAGAATGTCAGGATCATGAAATTATAGATAATGTTTTTTTCTTGCCATAATTTGAAGAATAGCTGAATGCAAGGCTACTACTAGACTCAAGTTTTTGCTTACTTGTTTGGTGTGGATTGCACTTTATTGCACTATATTCCATTTTAGTTAGTGGAATAATATGTTATTTAATTTTTAGGTTGTATATTACGGAAAATACTGAAAATGAAAAATATAACCTCTGTTATATTTTAATGTAGCGGTTCAGCTGCATTGTATGATGTAAGTATGAATACAGTGAAGATCCATTACTTATCTATAAATTTATACATGCCGGTGGTATTTAGATACTGAATTAGTAAAAGATTATGATAGTTTTGTGATGCATAAGTAAGCTCTCAATTCTTGTGTACAAGACTTCAAGTATTTTCATTCTCTCTGTATTGTATCTAATTTGCGTATAATTGATGTTCAATGAAGAACCTTGTGTCATACAAGGAGATTATTTATTTAGGTATAGAAATGATATGCTTTCATTTTTGGTAAGTCAAGTATTGATCTTGTTGCTCTCTTTTTGTGGTTCATTAAAATGGTTAAAATTTTTCTTTTCATGGTTTTGCAATTAGTTGAATTAAGTTAGATGTATGTAGATGCAATGCTTATTTCCATCTTTCACTTTTTTTTTTGTGCCCCTCCCATGGTGATGATTTTGCTTGTTTGGCTTATTCTTTACATTTTTTTTATTCATGTGACTTCAAAGTCCATATTTGAACTAATATATATAATTCAAAATCCAATATTGCTTCAACAGACTATTCATTGATGGTGATTAGTTGTTCTCCTCAAATTCAGTGAATAAAATAAAAGTTAATGTCCATTAAGAACCACCTATCAATTGATTATATATGTCATTTCCTCTTATGTTTTGCTAATTATTCATTTATGATAAATTGAGATTACGATCACTAATGTTGCTAATAGAAATTTATTAATGAAAATTAGAAAAATGTTAGAGTAACAAAAATATATGATGGGTTTATAAAAATTAAAATAAATTTTGCAATATCATCATCCTTTTTTTGTCACTTTACATGGATTCTTGGATTTGAGGAGCTCCATAACCATAAGTAATAATGCTTTTTTCAATGCAGTATAGATCCAAAAAAAATGTGTTCGACCTACAGTTTCCAATCGGAAGAGTAGATCAAAAGATGCATCTTCAAGTTCTGAAAATATTATTGAGGATCCACAAGAAGAGGAAGTAGTGGTGGATGCTATAGAAGAAGATTCAGATATCGATGCGGCCAGCTTCAAGGTTCCTTTCCAAGGTGGACCGATAAATAATGATCTCCTTGTGGACTATTGACATCATATGGCATACCATATCTGGAACGGAAAGGTATACATTATATTGAATGTGTTTTATTCTTATATAAAGAAAATTATAATATTCAAATGTTTGACTTATATACTTCTTATTGTATAGGAGCGTTCAATGTTAAGGGGTTTAGATGATGAAGCTATTGCTTTCTTGATAGAGTGAGGGATTGTGGTCTGCTACCCCTAGTCCAATGCAGTTATAAAACTATCAATTGTCATCTAATCTCTGCAGTGGTTGAAAGGTACATCATATTGAAACAAAGTACATCATCACTGAATTAAATAAATCCAATAGAAGATCAGTTAGACTGTCTTGACTGGGAGAAGATCTTTCTTTGAAGACTCGTACGATGCCCTTGTAAAATATTGAATGTGCAGTCAGAGGATATCTCTTGTATATATTGGGTTGCACTATTTTTGCTTATAAGACCGGCTCTTATGTCTCAACTGATTATCTCATGTTTCTATGAGATCTCATCAAGGTTAGAGATCATCCTTGGGGTGCAACCGCATTAGTGCACCTCTATCGTCAACTGGGCATTGCATCAAGAGCCAAGTGTAAACAAATTTTTGGTTACCTCACTCTACTTCAGGTATGAATAGATTGTATTTTGTATTATAATTTTAATGAAAATATGTATAACATAATGTCCACAATATACTACTAAGCAATTTCATCTACACATGCTTGGGTGTACGAGTATATTCCTTTATTTAGGCCAGTACAAGAAGATCGTGTCATCCAGAGGACCCCACGAGCTGCACTATGGAAAAATTATAGGAATTCCGCTGGATTGTAGAAGAACACTATCATTGTCATCAGGGAATTAATCGATGCATTTACTCCAGAATAGTATCGACTTATCCAGGTTCAAGACAGTAGGTCCAACACATACTTGGACATCAGTAGTGTTGACAGTAACTGATTCGGTCAACACTTGTCCCGTCAAACCAAACAGGCAAAAGAAAAATTTTATTATCTTTTCTTATACCAAGCGGAGGATATTCCAAATACACAAAAAATTAATTATCCATACACATGCAATAAACAATCCACACAACCAAACATTGACCTCGTATTGTCACAAAAATTGAGTGAATATGTTCTAAAAGTTAGATGTACAAAATGCTAAAAACCACTAAAATCAATGACTTTTCTACACAATGTCATTATGAATAGCTATTTGAATGCTATTCATCACCCCTAAAAATATTGAAATCACATATTAAACACAAAGAGATAATATCAAACATAAAAACCACTTATCACATTGAATATATAGCAGTGCTATATTAACATGTTCTACACTATATAATGACTTCTCCCTCGTATCATAGTCTTACAGATGTACAAAATATTTACCATATGCTATCTCTACAAAATGAACAAAATTAGGACCATGTACGTTATATCTACTGGATTTACAAAATGTGACCCATGGATTTTATCTTCATGTACAAACTACTACTCTTAGCTTTCGTGACTGATCTGTAAGACTAACAAAAAATAGTCTTACAAATAACTACTACTCTTGAGTATCGTGAATATCAAGGATGGCAATGTCATGGCCAATAAAACTTTTAAAAATTTTCATTCTATCAAGATATGGCGTTATCCAAGTTGATGCGACATCGGATCAAAAGCGCTCCCATGTTCTGGATGTAGGAAGTAATGGGGAGTCCGAGTCAAATGGAGCCTGACGAAGTGGCATCCATTGACGTATCCAATGCAGAGGACTCTCTGTGACTCCACTAGAGGTGGAGGATGTTGCAGTTAGAAGAAAATGAGGCATTGGAGATTGGAGATATGCACCACGACAATCTTGCAGCACGAAGCAATCACACAACCCATGTCCAACATAGACATCCAATGGATATTGTCTGCGAAGGATGATTGACACTTCAAACTACTTTTCAAATCCTCCATGCGATGATGACCATAGAAAAACCTTTCATATAATTCAAGATGATGCTCAATGTGTTCTAGAAGATATTGTCTCATGTCTTTCCAACCATCATCAGCCATAACATAAAAACTGGACACCACACGATATCCACAGTGGCCATCCTCGAGAACGTCCACTATGTTTCGAATAAATGGTCATAGAAAAGGAAGAAATTCATTCAAGTACCTGTCATTATACACTGTTCTTTTTCTCAATAACCTTGCTCTTTGAGTATTCATCTTCTCTTCTTTTGGTTCCTTCATAAATTTTACTTGAGAACTCTGATTTGGAATACTAACATCTGTCTGGCTTGATTGTTTAATGGATTGAATCACTTATTCAAACCCACTCTTATCTCTCTTTGTCGATTCCTCATAGATTGCCTTTTTCCCTGCCTTACCTCTTCTCTTCCGATCCCTAGTATGAATCTTCACTGGTGGCTCCAACAAGAGATTGGCAGAGGGGTCATTTAATTTTTTAAGGGCTTTTTTTAATCTCTTTATGTTGTGCAATGTTGCTCACCTTAAACCGACTCAAAAGAAGTTCAATTTCTGGACTGATATCGATAGCAACGGTGTCGACATAGGGGGTATTGCAATCAACCTTGTGCCAGAACGGATGAATTGTTACAAGAAGGACGGGAGCACCTTTGCGCTTGTACCCTGCAATCATATGGGAGCACAGTAAGTCACATGTGGTTAGCAATTTGTGATCGCATATATTTGTGAAGGTACCGACTGAGTCACTCGCCTAAATATGCTCGTCTATCTTCTCAAGGGCATATATTGATAAATCAATAAGATCACGATAGAGGGATCCTCTACACTTGTGTGGGATCTTGGTCAAACTTTCTTCGAATGATGCTTTAATCTCACAATCTTGCAGCTCCAATAGGTTGTGAATGATTTGCCAAGAGCTCACAAAGTTTTGAATGGAAGTATGCAAATGTCTCTTCAATTTTGCACGATGGCCTTCAACACGGTTGGTGGTTTTGTTCCCAAGGTGCATTTGTTGGTCAATCCACGCGAAAACAAATCTTTCCTTGTGTTTGTTCAACCATGTTGCATGGAGATACCCAATAACCTTTGGATATTGTTGGAACTAATTCTCCAACTTTCATAACCTTTTCATGCATTTGACTTCAGTTGGAGCTTTCATCACAGCATTACATGCACCTTCGTATGCATCCCATGTATGGACCTCTTCAAATGCTTTCCTACAATTCTTCAAAATATTTTTTGCTATATGTACGCGACATAGAAGATTAGCACTTGTAGGAAAGATGATGAAATGGCATTCATTAAAGCAAATTCATGACAATTATGAAACATTGGACAAGTCGGTGCCATCAAAGAGTGCTTTAAAACACTCCAAAGCCCAAATATAATTTTCTTCCTTCTCCGGGTGTAAAAATGTAAATGCTGCAGCGAATGTCTTCTCGATGTGAGGCCAACAATCTCCAGCAGAGGCATTCTACACTTGTTTCTTTTATATGTGCAATCCATCATGAAAACAATAGGGAATGCTTTGACCATATTCATTGAGCTCGGATGTGCGAAGAATATCTCTAATAGAGTATCACCATTTAGATCGGTTCGATGATGCTCGATATATCCATACTCATAGACTAGCTTCATTAGTTGTTGAATTTGAGTACGACCACAAGTCTCCAACAATCGCATCTTCTTCCGAGCATTGTATACAGTTCTTATGGTACTCACATTGGTCGGGTCACTGTTGTTCAAGTGGATTAAGATATCGCAAGGGCGCACACCGCTTTTACTCATTCCTTGCAACACTTCAACTTCATCTTCAAGCAGCTTCCCAGCAAAAGAATGGCCCTCAACATTTCTGATCAATGAATGGTTGTGTAGCCCTCACAACAGAGACAATCTCCATTTTCCTTTGACTTCAACAACACGCAATTTGAAAGGGCATTCACATTTTTTCATTTCGGTTTGCCCTTTAACTTTGCTTTTATCATCCTTCCAGGGTCGGTCATCGTACTTTCCTCCTCTCTCACATATAAGTATTACACGCGGTGCTCTCTTAGGATTAGAGACATCTGATCTACCAATCACGATGATCATGCCTATGTTTCGCCCAACACGCTTCACCTAGTCAATCAATTCTCTTCGACTATCAAAAATCTAAAAAAAATGAAAATCACAACATATTAGTTTCACAACAGCATATATCACTTGTGCACAATTAAATTTAAGAGAGAATATTACCCAATGGGTTGTGAAGGGTTCGGCGGTGTCGATATATGGGATGTTGTCATGAACATTTTTGACAATTGAAATCATATGGTTCTATATGTAAAATATGGGACATCATTAATATCAACTATTGATATTATTCATAACTACAATGTGTAATATAACACAAAAACAATTCTCAAAAACTAACCCCATCCATTGTTTAAACACTTCCACACGAATTTTAAAGTTTTTTATTCAACTGCAATGGTGTAAATTTATTACCTACAAGACAAAGCCCATGGTTAGATTCCAAATTAATGTACCCAATTAGAAACAACACCAAAAACCTAAAGCACTGAAACTCAAGACAAAACAAACATCAGCACCATCATTACAATGACCACCTCCACCATCACCACACAATGAAAATAATCACCACAAAAAAAAATTCAAACACCACCACAAATAATCACTACCATAACAAACCCTAACCACCACAAATAATCACTACCACAACAACAACACAATCACCATGACCATCACCACAACATCCATGACCACAAAAAAACTAAACAAAAAAACTTAAGAACAATGAACAACTAATACCTCTTCTAGGTTGGGGGGACAGCATTCAATTCGATCTAGGGCATCATTTTTCATGTAGACTGCACAGTAGCCAAAGGAGATGTCGATGATGAGAGGTGAAAGAGAGGAAGGAAAGTCTAGCTGAAGAGGGTGCCCGCCAATGGGGGAGATGACCGCTGGAAGAGAGACGAGATTGGCGGGAGAAATGTATTTGAGAGATGGTGGATTTTGATTAATAACATATTTTGAGGGTGGGGAAGGGTAGGGGTGGGTGAGGATTTTCTATGGTGGGATGGGATGGGGTGGTGTTGGTTTCTTATTAAACATTAAATGTGAATATTTTAAGGGGTGGGGTGAATACCTAATGGGGTGGTAATAATCGCACCCATAAATTAGTCATATGTAATTTTTATTTGAATTGTGGTTGAATTATGTAAATTATTAACATTTATATAGGTGCCAACCTAGTTAGTTAGCTACATGTAGTTATTTAGTTTTTTAAGTAATTAATTAATTGAATATGTTTATTTTTGAAATTCAGTAGATGTAAATATTTTTTTCAATATTATACTTTCAATTTTGTGTTATATTAACATTTAAATACAAATAAACAACTTAAAATTAATAAATTTTAAAAATAAAATGTTTAAAATCTTGGCCCGCCCATGGGCCTAAAGCCCGGGCCTGGCCCGTCAGGCCAGTTCAAGCTGGGACCGTGGGTAGGGCCTGGGCTTGGTTTTTGGTCACGGGCTTGCTCGGCTGGGGCAGAGAGCTATATTTCCACCCCTATAGTTCTCTAACCCACCCCTCAAAAAAATTATTTGGGGTGGGTTAGAAAACAAGAAAGAGGCGATGAGAGAGGCACGTGGGTGTGTCGAGGATCGTGGCGCCCGTGCGTGATTGAATCGTTGAGCGATGACGGCCACTCCGTCACCCTCCTCACCGTCCCCCGTCACCACTGACCTCGCCGGCCGCTCCGTCGCCCTCCTCACTGTCCCCAACGCCGATCTCCGATGCTCCTCCGCCGGGATCCCCCTATCCTCCACCTCCGTCGTCGTTGATGTCCTCTGCTACCACGTCCTCCTCCACTACCTCTCCTGACTGGAGCTCCGTCGCCTCCCTCCTCTGGAGAGCTCGTCACCACCCTCTACTAAACCACCGGCCACGCCGCAAACGATCTTGGCGCCATCAACCTAACGATCTTGACATCGACGCCCTTATCCCCTATGACATGAATTTGATCTCAACGGTGACAGCGTTAGGCGTGGCAGAGGAGTTTGGGGAGGATGAAAGGGTGGCGGGGATCATGGTGTTTACCTAGGCGGATGCGGCGTTCGTAAGGGCTGACAGAGTGGCCGGGCCAGGACTCTCTCATCTCCTCTTTCCTCTCTTTTCTTTTTGTTCTCTAACCCACCCCAAATAATTTTTTTGGGGGTGGTTTCAAGAAATATAGGGGTGGAAATATAGCTCCCCGACCTGGCCCGTTGTCCAAGTAGGCCCGACCGACCCTTGGCCCATTGCCGATGCTTAGATAAAAAGACAATTATTTTTATCTAAATTTACATTTGCTAATGCATTTTGTTATCCTCATTTTTTGTGTTTTTATCCTTAATTTTGCATTTAGATCACATGATCGAAAATATGGGATAACTTGAAAATAAAATTTAAAAATATGAAGTCTACCCTTTCTATTAATTGGACATTAATATTGTTGATTTTGGTTTCATGAAGTTTTTTATTTTTGTTATTTTGGGAATGATAGTCATAAATGTTATCAATGTTTTATACATTGAGGTTAAAAAATGGGGATAAAGTCTGTCCCACCTTTTACTTAGAACAAAATATCATCACTTTTTCTCTTAAAATACAGACAATTGTCTATACTTTATCTTTTTTTCTTATGTTATATGGAATAACATGTGATTTAACATAACTATTTTTCATCGCAACCCTTTATTCCAATGTCAAACTATGTCTAAACTATGCCTACTCTAGACTATTAGGCATTTGAAAAGACACCGGATGTGATTTGCATCGATTACATTACATGATTCAAACTTTGTCGCTGCATTTTTCCCTAAATCTCGTATCATATGCACATAGGAACTTTTTACAACAGAGTACCATCATAGTGGTTTTTGACAAATTGTTTTTTGGGGGATGACTATTTTTGGACGGTGAAAAAGGTTTTGATTCACGTGGAAAATACATATGCGTAACGAATTAGGTCTCTCTTTAAAACATTTCGAATTAAAATTTATAATTTACTGTTCAACTTAACCTTGATTAGCTTTTCTTCACTGATTTCAACACAATGAAGCAGCAAAATATCAAAAGTTATCCAAAATCAGCAACATTGATGGGGTTTAGGGATTATTTTTATTATGGTATCTTTTCTTTAAGTGGAAGGTGAATATCTCACATGTTAGCAATTAAAGTGAGCTAGGGCGAATGCATTCATTACCGCAATTTTTTTTTTCGTAGCCACCAATTTTGATTAACAATATTATATATTAGGGTAGTATAACACACACACACACGACTTTTTTTCCCCTAAAAATGTATGTATTATATTCGATTCAAGTTTTTTAGATAGATATTTCATTAGACTATTATAAACATTTTAAAAAATCAAGACATGTTGAGATAGCTAGTAACACTGCATGAATGATTGTCCCAAACCATTTATTAGTTGCTTTTCATATGTTATAATTGATAAACTAGTTAATTAGGGTATTGAACATGAGTGCTAGTGATGCAGCGACCGTTCAATTGACATTGAAGACCATCAAATGGACGATTATGGACGATTTACAATTTTAGTATTATTTTTTAGATTTATCATATCTTTTATAAATAATTAGAATTAATTAATATTTAGATATCATTCACATGTGATTTTTTACTTTTTATTTTGGATTTAGTTAGAAATTGAGAGATTGTCCCGTTTGGTTGCATGGTTGGGGTGGATTCCGCTTTTGGAAAAGCTGAAAAGCTTAAATCGTATAGTCAAACGGGACGGATTAATTCAGAATCGTGCAGCTCCAATTCCAGCCCTCTATGCGTCGATAGAAAATTAACGACGCATATGCCCACGTTAACAAAACATATACTTCGAAAGATTTTTTTTTCATTTTCTATAAATGCATCAATGCAATTCATTAGAGTATATGCTTCGTTTTTTTATAAAACATATACTTCGAAAGAATTTTTTTTCATTTTCTATAAACGCATCAATGCAATTCATTTGAGTATATAATCCATTTTTTTTATGAAAGCATGTACTTCATTAGATGATGTATACTATTTTTTAAAAATTTGAAATATATGTAGACTGGAATTGTAGCTGGAAATGGGGCTGGACGTAATATTATCCAAAGGACGCTGTTATACCCAGTTCCATTTCCAGCCCCACTTCCTGTCCTATATGCGTCGATAGATTTCTAACGACGCATATGCTCACGTTAACAAAACATATATTTCGAAAGAATTTTTTACATTTTCTATAAATGCATCCATGCAATTCATTGGAGTATATATACTTCATTTTTTATAAAAGCATGTACCTCATTAGATGAGGTATACTATTTTAAAAAAATTCAAAACGCATGTAGATTGAAATTGAGGCTGAAAATAGGACTGGATGTAACATTATCCTTATCGAAATTGGATATATAAGCTGATGTCGTCCTTGTTTGTCGTTTGTTTGATCATGTTTTCTTTTGCTGTTATTTTCTCTGCTCTTTTTCTACTTCCCCTCGACTTTGTAAAACTTTTGACTTTTGTCATTTCGATAATATATTATTGGGATAACAACTGTACCCATTAATTGACTTTTCAAAAAAAAAAGTTGTGACATCCATAGTGATCCAGGAGGATCATTCAGATAAGTAGGTGTTGGACGATTGGTGATTCAATCATCAATGACATATATGGTAACTCAAATACCAAAGATTTTGGCAATTTAAACAATCATTTCGAAAAGCCATTTTAGTATGGTATAACTTCGATGAGAGATGATCAAGTTAGGGTGAGGGTTACATCTCACAGGTCAGGTCCCTAGTTCAAAAATTAGACATGCATGTGACACCTTACAAATATAGCAAGTGATGTTTGTGACATTTTTAATCAATTCCCGGGATCATTTTTTGTAACTGATGAAACATATGATGACATCAAGTCAAAATCGCAGTCAAAACACCTTACAAATAATTCCATGTTGATAAACAAGGGGCGTCAAAATGGCAGTTAAATAGTAAATATATATAAAGTTTGACCCATGTCCCATAATACCTATAAAACGATTCTGAATGTTCCAATGATTTGAGTTACCTAATTATTGTAATAGCTAGATAGATTCATAAAGACTAATTGAGAAATATTGGGTAGGGGGACTACAGTTATACATAGGATAGGGAAGTAACCCGTATTTTGATAGCTAAAATTTGTATAGTTTGAAGGCTTGTATAGATTTTGTATGCACTGCCCCCTAGCAGGACATGAATATAATTTTTGAATGATACAGGAGAAGTCAGTCTGAACTTATAGGGGGCATTATCACCAATAATAATAATAACAATAATTAATGAGGTAGGGGGAATTTGTACTCCAAACACAATTTAATATTTTAAATTTCTATTCTCATGTATCTTCTTTGGATCCCATTCGATCTAGGATGACGAGATCCAACCTAGATTAGAAGAAATGGTACATCCAGATATATTGAAAAGTATGGAATTCTTTAAATAATGATAGTAATTGGACAATCTCACGTTGTTTTTAGTTGTGAGAAAAGTCATTTATGTATTATAATTGGCAATTTGTAGTACCTGATGATGTTTTGTTTGTTACATTTTTGTTTAATTTGTATGGATAAGCACAAGTAATGTTGTAATCACAATTAATTGTAGATATAACATATGAAAACAACAATTATATATAAAATGTCAATTCCATATATATATTTTTTATAAGTATATACCTTGTTAGATAAATATCTTATCTAACAAGGTATATACTTATAAAAAATAAAATATTTACTCTAATAAATTGTATGTGCTCATGTATAGAAAGTGTAAAAAATTCTATCGAATATAGGTAGCTAATTTAAATATAGACTAAAAAATTATTGTGTATAAACACACTAAAAAAATAACACTACTAAATGATTTAACGGTATTGATGAACATATTTAAAAAATATAAAAATTTGAAAAAATTAAATATTTATTGTTCAAAAAACTAATTTATTAAAATTTAATTTTATATCAACGGCACAATGCATATACATGTTAATGGAATTTTTGTTTTCCATTATAAATAATATTCTTTAAGCCACCTGCAGAAAAGAATTCTGGGTCGGCCACTGGTTATACTATAGTATATTGTGATGTTATATGTGCAATTAAAATAGTATTAGGATTTAAGACTTGAGTATTATGTATGAAAATATATATTCGTAATTATTATAATAATTGATATATTTTATTATGCATTCAATTTAATTTTGATGAACCCGATGGTTTTTACGGGTGACTTTTAACATTGTTATTTTTCAGTTTACAAACTGTTTGATTTTTGGAATATTATTTTGATGGCTTTTTAATAATTTCCGATCTCAATTAAACATGATGGGGATAGTTTCTGATAAAAAAAAATGCGATACTTGACACACATTTCATGCGCGAGTTTCCTTTCACATTGCGTAACTTATTTTTGTATGAGCTTTAGGTATAAGCAAGACATGGCAATATATAGAATAAAATAAAATATGGAAAATTATATCTTTAGCTCCATTTGAAGGTATATATATGTCTTTTTTTGTTTTTGTGAACATATATATTTCGCTATTAAAGTATATTTTTTAAATAAAAATGATGTGAATTGACTATATATTTGTTTTATATTTTTAGTAATGGATTATCATTGAATTACATACATACACATAATGTTTGATGATAATTTTATATGTTGCATTAATGATGTAACCAGTGATCGTCATGGGCAGAGTCAGAAATTAGAACAAGGGGGGCCGGGAGGTCAAGAGACTTGGAGTTTTAAGAAGCCTAGATTTTAAGAAGAGGTTTTAATACTCAAATTCAAAAAAATCCAATAGATTCAAGGGTAATTAGCACTTTTAACCCCAAAAAAATGAATATTCACAAAAATAGCCCCACCCCTCGAATATTAGCAAAAACTAGCCCCGGAAAGAGATTATACTGAAGGCGGAATATATATAATCCGTCTCCCGTGTTAATTTTTTTAAAAAAAAACAGAGAGCTGGGGTGTAAAATTACACATAAGACGGCATGTATACATGCCGTCTTAAAGGAGACGGCATATATACATGCCGTCTCCACGACTGAGCAGACATGGGGCTGTGGTGAGGGCTCTGACACATGGGCTCTTGAGGTCCACCATGTGCACCATCTCCACATGGGTTCCTCTCTCCCTCTCTGGTACTACTTGCATTGCCCATTTAATCAAAATTTTCAAAATGACACCAAACCAAGATCAAATTTTCATTTTTTTTAATAACAACCGGTTTCAAAATGCTGTCTCTAAGAGACGGCATGTATATACGCCGTCTCCTTGAGACGGCATGTATATATGCCGTCTCATGTGTAATTTTACACCCCCAGCCTTTTTTTTAAAAAAAGTTAACAGTGGAGACGGATTATATATAATCCGTTTCCAGTATAATATCTCTCCAGGGTTAGTTTTTCTAATATTCGAAGGGTAGGGCTATTTTTGTAAATATTCAGTCTCCTAGGATTAAAAGTGCTAATTACCCTAGATTCAAAATAGCAATAATGAAAAAGAAAAATAAGCAAAAATGTTCTCACTAAAAACAATGAAAGCTCCGAATTTTCAACTCCAAAATGGAGACCGAAAATCCTTTAATCCGAGGCTTTTGTTAACAATTTCAAAAATGCAGACCCACGCTTCAGATATCGAAATAATTTTCGATAGACACTGATAGAGTCAATATGATTTATAGCCTCATTTGCAGCCACGTCACTAATGTAGTACATGAAATATATTGACTAGCGATTAGCGCAGTATACGCTTCATTATTTCAATATTCTTTTATCACAAAATATATAATAAAAAATATATGCATTCAATACATATGAGTATATTATTTTTATAAGAAATATACTTAATTAGTTAAGTATATACTTTAAAAAAAAAAAAAAAAAAAAGAAAATTAAGGAAAAACGTTCACCAATTGTCTCCGCCCATGGTGATGGTTGAAAACCAGATTGCAAAATTGACTTAGGACATCTCCAATGAGGGTTTTCATTTCCAAGACTCCTATTGGAGATTTAATATTTTTGAAAACCCTTGAACTCTAAGGGGCTGTTTGGGTAGCGGAATTAGGGTGGAATAGGGGTAGAATAGGGAGGAATAGGTAAATTAGGTGTTTGGCTAGGCGGAATAAGGGGGTATAGCTATGCGGAATAAGGAGAGAATAAGCTGGTATTTGTATTCCAAGTCACCTATGGAATTGTGTTATTCCTCCACTAGAATAAGGAAACTCACCTATCAAATCACATATCATCACATCAAAT
Organism: Acorus calamus; assembly: GCA_030737845.1. Taxonomy (NCBI): domain Eukaryota; kingdom Viridiplantae; phylum Streptophyta; class Magnoliopsida; order Acorales; family Acoraceae; genus Acorus; species Acorus calamus. The sequence continues at coordinate 11,612,956 of CM060872.1, forward strand.
CACCTGTCATCACCTTTTATACATCAATGGGGCCCACATGTCAAATCAATTTTTTACACTTTATTCACATCTTATTCTTCATCAACTAAACACCCCAACCTTTATTATTACGTTTCCCAATGAGAATAACAAAAAACACAACCAAACACAAAATCTCTTATTCTATTGATAAAGTCAACAATTCCTGGAATAAGTATAAACCCCAGAATAGCTTATGCCTCTATCCAAACAGACCCTAATGGTGTCCTCAATTTGAATATTTTGCTGTTTTAAAGATACGTAAACTCCAATTGTGGATCTTTAAAATTTTTTGTATGAGTCTTCAAATCACTATTTTAAATTGTTAAAATTATCATTCTATCATTTGTCTCTTTCATCTTTATTGTTTATTGATATTTATGTCTTAATTTAAATGCAAATATCCAATTTATATTAACTCTATATTCACACATAAATTTATTTTTAAAAGTTCGAATTTAAAATTTTTGAAAATTTTTCAATTTGAAATTTTAAACCTCCAACATTTGAAATTTAAAATCAGGTTAACACAGTTGCACCAATGACTCTTATCCCATTCATTTTTCTGGTTCAATAAATAGTTCAATTATGAACATTTCTTTTAAACTTTAATAATTCATTTTTGTTATTATTCCATGACAATGTTACAATTCAAATCCGGTTAACCCACCAGTTGAACCAGTGACTCTTATCTCATTCATTTTTCCGATTCAATGAATTATTTGGTTTTTGAAACATTGCTTTTGAACTTTAAATGAAATTTTATTTGTGAAAAAATTTAACTCACATTTTTCAAAATTCCATATTTTTATTAAATACTTATAAAAAATTAGGAATTTATAATTTTGTAGGAGTTAAGTGTTATTTATCAAAAGTTGTTCTAAGTTAACAAAGACATTTATAATATTACAAAACATTGATGTGATATATGAAGACTCAAATAGTGGATCTCTAAATATAGAGCTCAAAGTCTTTTTGAAGACTTAGTCTTCATTTTCAAGCATTATTGGAGCCGGAACCATTTTTGGGGTCTTCAGATCTTGAAGCTCCATTGGAGATGCACTTAAGATCATTTAAATGTTCAATTCAACCGCGTGAGATATATATAATCTGTTCTATTTTTTAAAATTAAGTTATGTTTTGAAACGTACAAATACGATGCGCAAAGTATGATTAAAAAAACATTAAAAATTATTTGGATCCACGTTTAGTTTATGAATCATAAAATTTTCTAAAACGCAAATCCAACCTGTTTTTCCCACAACAAATTAAATCATGCAATTGAGATGACGTTTTGAAATTTTCTTCATGAGATTTGACTAGGGAAGGCACGTAAATAAAATACAAATAAAAAAATGGCCTTTCCAGAATACCTTGTTAACCACACGTGAAAAAAGAAACTTCAGATTCAGAATACATTGTAAACCACACGTGAAAAAAAAGAACATCAGATTATATAATAGTAACTTTATCCAATTTTGTCAATGCTAACTTTAATTGGTATCGAATATTCTTACGTCATCGACCATGACCGATAGGGATGAGAATCAATGAGGACGACACGTGTATCAAGCCTTCTCATATTTAGTTTACTCAAATCTTAATTAATTTAATTTGTTTACTTAATCTCTCTTCAATTAAGTGACCCGAATATACACTTCTCTGCAAAACAGCTACCTCATCTGTATTTATCTCTCGAATGGAATTTTTAGAATGTCTGACCACAAGAGATACATGCATCATAGTAATAAAGTACTCTGTATTTTTCTGAATATTTGTTACTCTGATTAGACGTCAAACGTACAAAGCGTACCGTACCAAATATAATACATACTAAATTCATTAATACATATTAATGTTTAATTTATCTAAAAAAATAGTCTAATTACCACCGTACTTTTCTGTATTTATCCCGTATGATTTACGAATTCATTGATATTCGGGATAAATATCGATATGGGATAAATAGAGAAAATGACACGAACCATACTCTAAGAATTTTCTGTTGCCATCCATGTCTGCATTGATTTATGCCTAATTAGCAGAGAATTCATCGATATTGTCAAGCAATTTCAGGTAGTCCTTCCAAGCATCATTATCTGTTCTAAGGTCCCGTTTGGTTCGTATCATTTTTTGGGGTGGAATTACTTTACCAGGAATTATTTTATCAGAAATCTTGATTCCATCATACTGTTTGGTTCGTTAATAGATTTCTCCAAGGAATTATTTTTGAGTGTTTTGTTCATACATGAAAAATAATAAAGAATTTGATTTAAATGTACCTAAAATACCCTTACTATTATATATACTTGCAAAATTTATTTCTTTACACATATCACAATAATAAAAAAAATGAGTAATGTTTTTATAAATATTTAATGAATGGAAATAAATAAAATAACCGATTATATAATTAAACATATAATAATTGTAATCTTCTTAAACTAGTTGAATATTATGAACTCTCCTAAAAACTTCAATGACTGAATATTAATAATCTCAAATAAACATTTTTACTAAAGTTAAAGACTTTACTGATATCGTTAAAAAATTATGAAACAATTTTTAAATTATCTTGAAAATGCAAAATAATTAACTAAAATACATCACACATAACACATACCAATTATACCAATATCTAAACCCATCTATAGTAATACTCTTAAGAAACATATATACTCATCTAAACCCACGTAACATCAAATATACCAAATCACACCACACATCTATACGAATATTATTTAAACCGATATCACACGTCACACATCATCTAACTCCAGCAAAAAAAAATCACACATCACTCATAATAATATTATTTTAAAAAAACATATACAAATTATAATAAAATTTAAAAATCCCACATCACATCACACATATAAAAATAATTATTATATTCTTTAAACTCACATCTCTATCACTCATGTATACAAATAATAATATTATTTAAAGGAAAAATTACCAAAAAAATCTTTTAAAAGTTTGAAATACCCAAATCAGCTATTTTTTTAAAAGTAAACTTAAAAAAGTCTCATTTCACAGTTTTAAAAACATAAAAGACTAATCTATGATTATATAATTAAATATATAATATTCCTCTTTAATCCACACTAAAAACCTATTTTTTCTACATGACAACAACATCTTTATAAAAATCAATCAGGTTTTGTTATTTTATATTATACTGTGTGTTTCTATATATATATATATATATATATTATATGATATTGTTTATTATTTTTCATTGTGTATAATCATAATATGTAAATTAAATCTGTGTTGTGCCATAATGCAGCAGTTGATATTTTAATATTCTAAATCTTTATTCACATTTTTTATTTTTTTGGCTATTTACATATTTTTATGATATCATTTGTACATATCTATTTTTTTCAAAAGCATCAACATTTAATGGAGTTCATCATAACTCAAATTATATTGATACATATTTCACAAAATCTACCTAATCACAAAGAATTTACAATAAAAAAAAAATTGATCTACATGAAAATATGTGAAATATATTAATAAAATTAAGAGGTTGAAATATTTTAACAAAGTTAAGAGATATAAATGTATTAAGGATCTAATTACATAAGGGTAAATTAGTCTTTTGTGTTTCTAAAATTGTAAAATGAGACCTTTTTAGGTATTATTTTATAAAGTGATCGATTTGGGTATTTATAACTTTTGAGAGATTTTTTTAGTCATTTTTCCTTATTTAAAAACATGCATGCCACCTTAATTTGTGTTGAATCGGTGGAGGCTTAATTTTCGTTGAATCGGCGGGATCTTTCCACCAGTCGCTTACACCTTCTATTTTACTAGTTATAGATTCAGAGGTATTGTTTTAGGCCTAAACCCATATAACACATCACATATTATATCAATTATAATAATATATAAACTCATCACATATAAAAATAAAAACTAAATTTAAAAACATACATTAATATCTAATACACAGTTAAGATTTTTCACATCACATATAAATCTTATAACATAAATTTTTAGTTAAAAAAATCAAAATTACTATATAAACCCATTATATGGGTGGTCGTCGATAAAAAAGAAAAGAGAAGAAAATGAAGCTATTTATTAAAAGAGATGTATATAGTAATTTCATTAATTTGTAAGGGGTATAATAGTAATCTAATTTAGGATTCTTGTTGAATTTAATATTACCACACCACAAAGGGTGGGAATCTGATTCTACCATATTTTCTTACATGCATAGATTTTAATTCCAGTAGATCCCATAATTACCATCAAGATTACTATTAACCAAACACTAGATTTTATACACTTTCCTGGGTATCTCACATGGAATCAAATTACATCCTAAAATGACACAAACAAACGGGGCCTAATAAGAGCGAGGTTGTGGGGATCTATGGAGCCTGATATATGTCCGTAGAGTATTGTTAGCACTTCACAAAATTAAAGGGAGGTCGAGCATTGGGTATTTGTGTGCATTTGCCTATTGACATTTCTGTCCTTAATTTTTTTTTGATAAATTTGTGTGTTGACATTTATGCTCTTAATTTGATGCTAGTATAAAATGACATTTTATATTTTTATTGGGTTATAGGATTTTTTTTTTATTTTTCAGTGTAGCCATTGTAAAAACCTCTCATTTATAGTGGATTGCTCTATGATGTACTGATGTAAAACGGACAATCGATATGTTATTGGAGCGATAAGATCATCAAAAGAGATCAATGAAGAAAACTGTAAGAATAGCATGTGACAAAAATAATTGAGCCATCTCAGAATCCCACGATATGCTGAATTATTTCATGGAGATATTTAATTTTGCTAGATTTCATCATTAAATTAATTAAATAAGAAAATTTATCATTTATGGTAAGAATTTGCCTGGTTGTTTTTCTTTTCACAAATATCAGAATTGATTGTCATTGATTATGATTTATTTGTGGGATCTTAGAATAAATGGCTATTATATTTATTTAATATTTTTTAATTTTAGTAAGTTTATAATTAGGTTTAATGAGGTTCCTCATTGGTCCTTATTGAGTCCACATAATAAGACTTGTAGCCTAATGGCATATTCAACTTTTATCTATCAATAATATTGGGTTATTTTAATTTTCCTTCTCTTTGAGAGAGGTTGTCTAAGATCTTGACACAAATAAGATCTTATATCGTTCTTTTGTTGCGTTAGGTGGTATTAGAGCGAGGATTCACCTAGCTTAATGGCACATGATGACGTAGAGAGCAACCACCCTATTGATGTTGATCGTGGGGTGCAAAAGCTGTGTCGAAAGTTGCAAGATGGAAAATAATAGCATCAACAACAATTTCTTGACGTTCAACGACAACTGCAGGAGATTCACGAGATGTTGGTTGGTGTAAATCTCTACATTGACATCAGACGACCTGGAAGGGACGGGGTGCGAGCCGAGGGATTCACCGAAAGCCAACATATTGTCCACAATGTTGCCCGACAACATATCGTTTTCATCCTGACTATTAGTTGAAGCGGTGGCAACAATAGAGTAGTGATTATCGATTGAAGGTGGATATCTCCTTCTTCAATGGTAATCATCACATTGAGGATTTTCTCAACTGGATCTCTGAGATTGAGCGCTTCTTCGAGATGATGGAGGTCCTCGAGGAGAGGATGGTCAAGTTGGTGGCCTTCCATTTGAAGAGCGGTGTCGCCGTTTGTTGGGATAACCTTCAAAGGACCAGACAACACCAAGGAAAGACTTGTATTCATATGTGCAAGAGGATGAAGCAACTCCTCATTGGTCGATTTTCTCCACCAGACTACGAGAGTACATGTTCCAATTGTATCAAAACTGTCATCAAGGTAATCAATCCGTTTCGGATTACATTGCTAAAGTTTTTATACTTTCGGATCAGAATAATATTGTAGAGATTGAATCACAACGGGTGGCCCGATAGCGTAAGGGGTTAAGGCCATCCATTTGAGATTGGATTGATATACACATGGTGTGGAGGGTAGACGATGCACATAATATGGCGTTAAAGGGCAGAATTAATGGATCAACAGGTGGGAAGTTCCTCAATCTTCCGTAGGAGTACCTCAGATACATATTTTCCTCATAATTGGAAGGATGTTGCATCTCCAAGTCTTCCCTACCAATCCAAAGGGGCATTGGACGTAAATGGCAAATGAGGAACCAATCCAGCAATGGTTCCAACAAATCATATCATCCCAAGGACTCAAAATCCATATGCAAGACCAACGCCCAATACCTGTTTTCGATGCACAAAGTCAGGACATCGCTCCAACGAATGTCCTGGTCGAAGGTCGGTGAACCTCGTGGAGGAGGAGGATAACGATGTCGTGGGAAACGACACAGTTGACGATGATGATCTATATCATGGTGCCGAGTTGGCAGTAGAAGAAGGGAAGCAAGTCAACTTCGTTGTACAACGAGTCTTGTGCTCGCCGAAAGAGGAGTTATCCAGTTAGCACCACAGTATTTTCCGATCCTGTTGCATGATCAATAAGAAAGTCTGCAATTTAATCATGGATAGTGGGAGCTTCAAAAATTTCATTTCAAGAAAATTGGTGGACTACTTAAGGCTACCAACGAAGATAAATTACGCGCCTTAATCTATTGGTTGGATCAAGAAAGGCCAGTCCGTGAAGGTGTCAAAATTTTGTAGGGTATCTATCTCTATTGGTAAATATTATAAATATGAGGTGCTTTGCAACGTGGTGGCAGTACGACATTGACATCACCTATGGAGGCCGCAAAAACACTTATGTAATTGTCTGGGAGACACAGAAGATCGCAATGTCCCCCTTGGAACAACAACAGGTCTCTAAGGCTCTGAAGGCTGAGGGCAAATCTTTGCTAACCAGCCCTACATCCAAGATGACAGACTAGATCAAATATCAACCTCCAAATCTATCAAATTACTTTCATTTGAACTTGAGGTCGAGTTCTTCTCAAGTGGAGGAGACTGATGTAGAATGGACGATCGATATGTTATTGGAATGATCAGATTGTCAAAAGAGATCCAAGAAGAAAACTGTGAGAATGACAAGTGACAAGAATAATTGAGACCATCTCAGAATCTCACAAAATGTTGAATTATTTCATGGAGATATTTAATTCTGCTAGATTTCATAATTAAAACCATTAAATAAGCAAATTTGTCATTTATGATAATAATTTGCATGGTTGTTTTTCTTTTTACAAATATCAGAATTGATTGCCATTAATCCTGATTGATTTGTGGGATCTTTGATTAAAAGACTATTATATTTATTTAATATTTGCTACTTTCGTAAGTTTGTAATTAGGTTTAATAAGGTTCCTCATTGGTTCTTATTGAGTCTTTATAAAAAGACTTGTAGCCCAAAGGCGTATTCAACTTTTATATATCAATAATATTGGGTTATTTTAATTTTCCTTCTCCTTGAGAGAGGTTGTCTAAGATCTTGAGACATATCACATCTTCTATCATTCTTCTACTACGTTAGCTCCATGAATGTATGCAATGTTTGCCAAACCATGTAATTTTTTGAGTATTTCTTTGTGTTTGTGTACTTATTCAATAGATTTATTGGTTCTCAAGATCCTCAATTTATAACATGGCTGTCTAAGCAAAATTTGATTATGAGTGCAATATCTTGTACTCTCCCAAAAACAGCGGAGTTCCATATTTTTTGGGTTATTTGAAAACTTGTTTTGCTGGCCTTTTGCTTTCACAGAAATTGAGAAAGTCAAACGTATTTTCAAATTGTTCTAAAAAATAACGTAGTTGCTTCAGTTTTTAACATAAAAAATATTTTTTATTAGAAAGTAAAAGAGTTTTTTTTGGGTATCATGTTATATTAATATACTTTTAAATATAAAAAATTATACATTAACGATCCCTTAGTTTAGTTTGGCTTTTGTTGCCTTCAGCTTTTGATCGAAGAGTGAACATCTTTGTATCTACAGCCAAGGCGGTGTATGTTCAATGCATGGGCAACTTGTCTTAGGAAATCCGTTTGTTCTGATGAAAAAAAAATTCAATCTAGTTGTGTAATTGGAAAAAGAGCCCTCATACTTTCCGTTGGTTTTACAGCCTATTTGCAACTCAGAAACGATCCCCTTGCTATTTATACACTGTGGTAGGACTATCATTGTGATAGCCCAAACCCTCTTATGCCGGTTTATGCTAATATTTACATGTTTGGATTGCAGAATATATTAATTTTATGTTATTGACCTTTTGATCCTTATTATTCTTAAAGCCTTACATTTGGTTTCATTTTCAGAAAGCACTTTCGAGGCATATTTGTGATTCACACTAAATAGATGAAGTCTTCATTTTTGAGTCACCTTTCATATAAAATTGGTTTGGCATTAGTTGGAGTTCTATTAGAAAATTTATGGCTGTTTTACCATTCCTGCCCTTTGAAGAAGAAATCGTGAGGTCTTCTGTTCGTCGCTATTTTAAATATAGTTGGAGGCTTCTTCTGATCATGACTTAAACATAGAAGTTGTAGATATTTTTGTCAGCTTTCCAATAGTAATTGTATCATTTGAAGTAGACTTTTCTAAGGGAAGTTATAACGGTTTGAGTTAAGGCTGCACAGAATTCTAAAGGAGGGCCCTTTTGTCATTTGGCGGAATCCAAAGTCGGTGGGGGCTGTTTATATGGTGTGAGTAAGAGAGTCATCCGTGCCATGATGCATTTTGAATGGCAAATAAAAAGGGGAAATCAAGGGAAAATCAAGGAAAATTGGGAAGAGCTTCGTGGAGTATTTTTCGTGCTACACTGGGTAAATATTCTTGTTCTTTTCATCGTTATTCTTCACATAGGGTTGTTCTATTTAAGTTTTTAATCAAATTTGTGATTTGGGGTTGAAATATGAATATATTTTTGGGACTGGATAAATATGTATTTGAGAGTTGATTTTACTATATCAATTTGGGGTTTGTAGTGGGGATATTATATTGTCTTGGTGGATTTAAGGATTGTTTGATTAATTGGGTTATATTTTAGTATCTGATTGAGGTTATATTTTAATCAATGAGTTCCTTTCTGCATGGATTAGGAGCTGGAATAGGGTGGGTCCAGCTTGGGGTGTTGAATTGTGAGGTAAGTGACCCGATTGACTTTTTCTTGTTCCATTCCATTCCACCCTCTATTGTTATTGTCACTAATTGGTTTGCTGTTTGGTTATTCGAGATTCTGTAATTGATCGAGATTCTGAATATTCATATCATTGGGCTATTTATTTTGAGATTCCAAGGTATTCCTTATTTGGTGACCCTTTTATATAATCCATTTTTGATTCTCGTAAACTTAATTGACATGTTAGTATGGTGAGCCTTGTTTGATGTTATGATATACATCCTAGTAATTTCTTGGCATTCTATGATCAGCGTGGTTGTGTTGTCCGACCATGGAGCCTTGTGGTGTACTTGATATCGCTGCTTCTTATAATACCTTTTTGTTTGCTTAGAGTTGGATGATCATAGACCTTACATTTGGGTTGTGGATTAGCTCCCCATGAGAGCGCATGTACGTACAAGTCCTGTAGGGGGACGGTGGTGGACGTTTTAAGGGCCACGCGCGAGGTTTGTGTGTTGTGGACATCTCGGATGGCGGGGGCCGAGATGGGGTCATGTAGATGGTCAATCTATGCTCTGGACGTTCTTAGGTCAAAGTTGCAATTCCTTATCATTCAAATTGGGGTGATTTAGCTTGAGTTGTGATTTTAGGGTATCTGTTCTCAGTCCATTGGTGATGCACCTTGATGTTATTTGTTGACCTTATCGATTGTGATGTGCTATTCTGAGCGATTCATTCCTCTTTGATGGGTGAGTTTATCAGCAATGTTATTTATGTTCTCTGTTGATGACCTTTCAATGATTCCATTTGCTATTCCTACTTCGACCTGGCGTTTATTGAGATTATTGTGCTTGATTCTATTACAATATTAATGTCATATCTGGTTTTCATCTGTGTGGAATGTCTGGGTTACATAATGAGCATCTTTCACTTATTCTATCCTATTTTTGATATTGTTTTTGCATAGTAGAGGTGAATAAGCCTGTCAATTGGATGGATACGGATTGGATATGCCCATATCCGTATCCGTATCTGAACTAGATATCCAAAAAAATTTCTGTATCCGATATCCAATGGATATTATAAAACACATATCCGTATCCAATCCAAAAATCTGGATACGGATTCAGATAATATCCAAAATATTCGAACCAGATTAAAAATAAAAAAACTGATTATATCAAAAGAGAGAACTCAATATAAACCCCATTAAACAGTCAATCGATCTATCCCCAAACAGAGTTCAGACTCTCATATGCAAGTAACAAAGTATAACAAGGCCAGAATCTTTGAATGCTCCTAGTCTATGAATGTAGCTTTATTGGTTTGAAGTTGGGGCAACATAATTAAGTCTAGAACACCCTAGCTATTCTAAAGAGTATCTATAACAACTAACAAGAAGGAATAAAAAGAGATGAAGTGCCTACCATATAAAAATGTCAGACAATGAACAAATCTATTTTTGGTGAATGAGGAGAAGGAGCCACAACCGAGGAGGAGCCGCTACCCGCAGGGATGAGGAGCCGAGGAGGAGATGCGAAGGAGGATCCACGATCAACCGCGGTCGACCACGATCGGCGACTTGCAGATGTAAAGAGGAAGAATGGGTTTTCAGTGAATGGGTTTTTGGTGATTTATTTTGTTTTTCTTGTTTTTAGCGGATGAGAAGAACTATGATTTGAATGGGTTCTGGTGATTTTTTTTTGTATTTGGTAGATGAGAATGGTAGAACAGTAGGAGATGAATGAAAGTAAAAGTGTGAAACGGTGCCAAAGAGGGTGAGTTGGGATAAGTAATAATTGGTTTATGTTTTGCCCTAAAAAAGTTGGTGAATGGTGAGCCATTGGATCTTGATCAAAGGGTTAAAACTAATATTAATATATATAAATAAAATAATAGTTCAGATACGGATATTTTTCGGATCGGATACAGGCTATATCCGATCCGATACAAAAATTTTCGGATACAGATTATTTGGTTCGAATACGGATACAGATTTTCAAATATTGGATATTTTCTGCATTTTCGGATACGGATTCGGATCGGATACAAATCTTTTTTTCAGAAAATTGACAGGCTTAGAGGCGGGGGTTCCTGGGCATTAACTTTCTCTCTTTTTGGTGTCACGTCCAGTTGGTGATATGTGTGTGTATGTGTGTGTGTGTGCATATTTGATGTTTGGATCTGTACATGATTATTTTGGTAGAGGCTGGTCTAGTGAACCAGACCTGTGTTAAAATGCTCTGTATATATGGATGACTATATATGAGGTGTGCTAGATGCTCTGTTACTTCTTAAACTTTTCTGCACGTGTTGTGATATAGGTGATTATATATATATGATATTGATTATATGTTATCCCAGGGTTATTATCATATGTGATTATATGGCGTGGATATTTTTATGTTTTAGAAAAAGAAAAAGACAGAGTTTTGGGGCAGGTGACATGCTTGTGTCGGCGGTTTGAGCGCGGATCGCCACAGTTAGTATCAGAGCTTTAGGGGCGTGAACGTGTTGACAGTTTGGGACACGGGCCGTCACAGTTGGTATCACAGTGTAACGATTGTGACTTTTAGGACATAATTAACCTGCTTTTGTGGTGTGTCTAGTATTCCAAATTCTGATAATTTGGCATGGTTGTAATCGTCATTCTGTTAGCTTTCCAATGCCTTTTATGGATTGTGAATCGGTTGAGTATCGATCAAGTAATAGGCTAAACTGTGTTGAGAGGTCGGGCAGAAGAATAGTGATGGCTCTAGGGGGAGGCGTCGATTTTTTGACGGATCCAATAGGTGTCGTTAGGCACCAGCAAATCCTTTCTCCGGCAGTTCCTCTAACTGAGCTTTCAACTCCACCATATCTGTTGGTGCCATATGATAAGGGAGCTTTTGATATCGATTCAGTACCGGGGATTAGATAGATAGAAAATTCAATTTCACGATCGGGCGGCAATCCCGGCAGGTCATCCGAAAAAACTTATGAAAATTCTGCGACCACCGATGTACCTTCTATCGGTATCGTCGGGAAGGCCTCCGAGGCTGTGTGTCAGTGCTGTCGGAAAGGATCCTGATGGTGCGCGGGTGCGCGCGTGTGTGTGGGGGTTCTTCGGGGATTCGGATCAGATGCGTGCCCTGGCGGGCTCGGTCGAATCGTCTTCTCGGAAGGGTGAGGGGTGTCGTTCCTGGTTGAGGCGCCCGATAGCGGCTCAAGAGGATTCCAGGATTTGTGTGATCGCCACCTACTTTTTCTAAAAGCAGGAAAAGGGTCGGGTTGGATTTGATCGCCTACGTGGAGAGTTTGTGGGGTCTCCGCTCTGAGACACGGATATACCGTACACAGATGTGAAAAACAGGTAATCATATTCTGCTTCCGGGGCTTGACTAAAGGAGTCTTGGGACATAGGGGTTTAAATGGGGTGTGTATAGGGGGGCGGCTAGTGGGATCAAGCCGTCTGGTCAGGGGCGGCTAATAGGTTTTAACCGTCCGGGGCCTGGTCTGGTTTGGGCAGAACTTCGGTAGGAAATGGGTTTAGTTTTGGACAGGGACTAAGCTAGGTTTAGCCCGGGTTTCAGGAGGGTGGAATGAGAGGGTATTTTATGTAGGGAAATGGGTATTTATCTCACAAAAGGGTCTCTCTCTCTCTCTCTCTCTCTCTCTCTCTCTCTCTCTCTTGGGATTTCTAGTGGGGAAAGGGAATGTGAATTGTGGGTTGTGGATTGTTGATGTGAATTCATGATGGGTTTAAAGGCTTGGGACCTCCTCTATTTATAGTAAAAGAGAGGCAGGAGAATGTCCAGGGGGTAATAGAGAGGCTTGGCTAATAGTGTGTGTGATTAAACCCATCATTAATTCTCTGGTTCTTCTGTCAGGACCAGGTGAAGGGCGGCTAGATGGGGTGGCTACTTCCTGGTAGTCGCCCCTATCATAACATGCCGAACGTCCCATCTCTGACAGGCGGTGGCTTGGGTCGGTTACTTGGGTTGATCCGGTCAAGATAGGGTGGCTAAAGACCATCACCCGCCGCAATGATCAGCATTTAATATTGCTTTATGTCCCATCCAGGGGACTGGTCCAAAGTCGGCCAGGGGGTCGGCTAGTTAGATCTAGCCGCCCCTAGCCAGGGACTTAGGGTTTTTTGGGGTTTCTGGATTTCTGGTTTTTAGCTTAGGGCTAGGGTTAGGGTTTTTTTGGGTTTAGGTTAGGGCTAGGGCTAGGGTTAGGGTTTCGGTTTCCGGTTAGGGCTAGGGTTAGGGTTTCCGGTTTAGGGTTAGGGTTTCCGGTTAGGGCTAGGGTTAGGGTTTGGGTTAAGGATTGGGGTTTTCGGTTTCCTGAACTTTGGTTCTCTATTTAAATGTCCAAATGTGAGATATTTCCGGGTGTTACTTGAAGTATTTCTGTCTCTCTGAGCGGTCAAAATTGGGGTATCTACACCTTCGATACTTGCCTTTTCTGCCTTAGTGTCCACAATACTTGCTATGTACCCCATGCAGTAGCTCTCCAGTAGATGTTGTGCTTGTAACGCTGAGATAAGACCCAATGGTCCTACACCTCCATTGCCGACAAAGCGTAAAGTCCGCAATCCCGGAATCTTGAATGACACGGTCTTCGAAAAGCAGTCCACGTTAGAATGATAGACAGAGAGTCAATCCATGCAAAGGATGACATCGAACTTTTGAATCTCCAAAAGCAAGAGGTTCGTCACCAAACATTGGTCTTCTATCTGAACTATGCACCCTCGGTAGATTGATCGAATGACGACTAATTTTCTAGTAGGAGTCATGATAATAAAAGGTTTCTCAAGAAGACTCGACACTAGATTCGCACGATTTACAAATTCGGTAGACACAAAAGAGTGCGAAGCTCCAGAATCGAATAATACGAATGCATCATAACCAATGACAGTAACAGTACCTTGAACGACTTCATCAATCACGTGAACATCTCCCACTGACAAGGCATGAACATGTCCACACAGCTGCGGATGCAGCTGACCACGAGAACTCGAAGCTCCTTGTCCACCAGTGTTTTGCTATCTTGGCGCTCCGCCTTGCACCTTTCTTGGTACAGTGTAGTCGGCCTGACGATGTCTCAGCTTCCCGCAATTGTAGCATGCATGATTGTCTCTCCACTTCTGATGACATTCATTAGACTTGTGTCCCGGCTCCCGACAGTTGTAGCAGATGACTCTCCCACACACCTCTCATCCACGATTATCGTCAGCAAAGTTCCTCCTTCGATTATCCATCCTCTGGCCACCGCCGAAACATTGATTATTCCGGTTCTTCGCACAGGCCTCATTCTCCTTCTTCCACTCCAAACAGTCCTATTCAGTAACTAGTGCACAATCCTTCAGCTCCTCATAGACACGGATTCGGAGGCTCCGCAGTCTCTGACGAATATCGCTCCTTACCCTTCTTAGAAGCGACGACACTTTTCGCTCTCTACTTGAATGTATTGAGGCGCAAACACCGACAACTCCAAGAACTTCTCCTCATATTAGGCCACCGTCATGTCTTGAGTTTGATGAAGGTCCAGAAATGCTTGAACAATGCGATCACGCTCTGCCGGAGAAAAGTACTTATTATAAAAAATCTTCACAAACTCCTCCCAGGTGATCTGCTCAATTCCAAGGGTCAGAGATTGTTTATGGACGTTCCACCATTGAATAGAAGTTCCTCTCAGTTGATGAGCTGCTAGAGAATACGCCGGCCATCAGTCAGTAACATGGTCTTGAAGATCTCTTTGAGCTCAGTGATCCAGTGTTTCGAAGATAGTGGATCGGTGCCAACGCCTTGGAATATTGGCGGATCCATCTTAAATCTCATCACCAACTGCTCGGGTTGGTTCTAACTCTCTCCTAGTCGACGCAACGCCATGTCATTTTTGTGCTGAAACATCTAGGCCACCAGGTTGGTCAGGGTCTAGAGGTCCTGACGCAAGGTGTTGGTATTTCCCGCCATTTCTGATCTCCCCTAATATGAATCGACGCACAGTTAGAACGTATCATATATGTATGCAAGCTTATGCCTCCTATTCCTATTCCTTAGCCCTAACATGAAAACCTAGGCTCTGATACCATCCTGTAATGCCCCCATACCCATTATCCTCAATTAAAGCATGTGATACAATGTGTTACGTAAAAGCCATCTACAATTTACTGAGTAATATAAATAAGCTCATAAACTTTCAATTAAAAATCATAAACCAACCCCAGGATCTCTATAATTCATTATTAAGTTTGAATGAAATACACGAGTTCTTTATTTAATACTAATAATCATTCATCTGGTTTTGTTGGTAAGGCTAAGGACGTCCACTACATGCCAAGAAAAAGGCTTATTTAACACCTATGATGCAGCGAAGATAATACGCAAACTAAATCATCAATGTCTTACCACGAGCGAAGATCACCAATAGCTACTCTGAAAAGTTGAGAGAAAAGAGGGGTGAGCTACCACACACTCAGTGAATGGACCTATAGCGTTCTAATAATAATAATAATAATATTAATAACAATAATAATAATAATAATAATTTAAAGAAAAATCCCAAAATCTGAACTACAGAATATAACATATACATATAATTTTCACGAATATAACGATGAAACATAATGCATCTCATTAGAGGAATAACCACAATCTCATGCTAACTACATGATGCATATGATGCAACGGACACGCATGCCCGTATGCACGCAGATGAAAGATGCTCCATCTAGAGCCTGGTTACGCAGACCGGTCGTCACGCAGACAAAGTCCCACTGGACTGGGTCACGTAGACCGATCGTCACGCAGACGATGTCACGCAGACAGGTATCACGCAGACGGATGATATGCATACAAGATTAATTTAACAATTCAAAGTTTACATGCAAGAATAACATATTATCCAACATATATTTCATACATAAAATAATATCTCAAAACGTAATGTCATGCTCATGTATTCCATACTCAAAATAACAGTTGTATTCATAACATAGGCATGATGCGAATATGATATAAATATAAGTAGTTTCTAAATCCACATAGAGACTAGACCCACTCACCTTTGGTCCAATGATTCAAAAACCAAAATCTTATAGTAAATCTGATCTGGCAAGAAACGATACGGCTAGGTCACAACATGATCAAACAATTCAGGACCTGACGGGGTCCATACTTGTCGAAAACCTAACGGCTCTAACTAGGGCTGTCCTAAACAAACCTGACGGCTCCTACTGGGGCCGTTCCTTAATAGACCGATGGCTCCTAGAGGAGCAGTCCCGAACAAGCCCGATGGCTCCTATCAGAGCCGTCCCGAGGCAGAACATGAAACCCTAAATTATTATTATTATATATATATATATAATTTATATAAGAAAATACTTTAGCACATTCTATCATAAAATACCTTATGTGAGTCCTGTAAAACAATGTAAACTAGCAAAAATGTACTTGTTTAAAAATCAATTCCACGCGTATGAAAAATCTATTAAATCCAAATAAAACTCACTTAAATTCTTTTAAAAGTACTAGATCTATCATAGTCATATATTAATATAGATTTATGTTTAACAATGATAATAATATATGCATAGATTCGAATTTATGCGTATAAGGTTTGAAATAATGCTTAAAGATCATAAAAACATGATTTCTACCTTAAACAAATTAACCTAAACATGGTATATAAATAAGCATATTTATTTTTACATGAAAGACTTATAAACCATCTTTTAAAAGAAAACTTAACATCATGGCTATATCATACGATTCCACACCCT
The DNA here is from genome assembly GCA_030737845.1 of Acorus calamus. NCBI lineage: Eukaryota > Viridiplantae > Streptophyta > Magnoliopsida > Acorales > Acoraceae > Acorus > Acorus calamus. Next base: position 11,629,811 of record CM060872.1, read on the forward strand.
ATTAAAATCATACGAAAAAAATTCCAATAAGAAAACCTAAGAAAGCATAAACTCCCAGTATATACATGTGATACATAATACTATCATCAAAGCTTACAAAAATATCACAAAATCATCATTATATCATTGATAAAACGTAACAATTCAAAATCATGCGAAAACACCCAAGAATAAGAAGAAAATTATCCTCTTTATTTTGAAAAAACCTTGAAAACGAAATCATATTGAAAGAACATCTAAAGGGGATCATTATAAACCAAAAACTCTTCAAAACTCTTTAGAAAACTCACCTAAACCCTTGCTCAGGTTCCCTTCCCGAGCCCATCAACAATGGTGCCGAAACAAGAAGAAGAAGATCTTTTAGGGTTTGAAATTTCTAGGGTTTCAATGCATGAGAGAGATAAAGAGTTTCATAAGCCTCTCATACACATGGGGATATAATTATGACGCCAACGATTCACATTAATCCTGATTAATGCACCTGTTCTTTCTAAAAATGGATCCTATTTTTAAAAATATGATTTTTCAGATCGACGGCTCCTATAAAATCTGTCTCCCAGGTGTCCGACGGCTCCACCAGGACCCGTCAGACAAGTGCCCGACGGCTTCCTAGGAGCCATCGTGTGTCCCTTGGGGTGCACCAGTATTGTTCATCAGGAAGGAGGACGGTTCGTTGTGTCTATGCATTGATTACCGTCAGCTGAATCAGAAAACGATCAAGAACAAATATCCCCTTCCAAGAATAAATGACTTGTTCGATCAACTCCAGGGAGCTACGGTCTTCTCCAAGATCGACTTAAGGTCAAACTATTACCAGTCGAAGATCAAGAAGGACATTCTGAAGATGGCTTTTCGCACTCGTTATGAGCATTATGAAATCTGGTCATTCCATTTGGTTTGACAAATGCCCCTACAACATTCATGGACATGATGAATCGGGTTTTCAAACCTTTCTTTGACAAGTTCGTTGTTGTCTTCATCGATGACATTTTGATATACACAAAGAATAAGGAAGAACATGTTGAACATCTTCGTTTGGTACTCCAGAAGCTGAAGGAGCATCAACTCTACGCAAAGTTTAGCAAGTGTGAGTTCTGGTTGAAGAGCGTTACGTTTCTTGGTCATGTTATCTCAGAGACCATAATTTCAGTTGACCCCTCGAAGATCAAGGCGGTGATGGTGTGGAAGCAACCGATGAATGCTACAGAAATTTAGAGTTTTCTGGGCTTAGCGGGTTACTATCGGAGGTTCGTTCAGGACTTTTCAAAGATTACAGTTCCGTTGACCCGTCTAACCTAGAAGAATGCCAAGTATGTTTGGTCGGAGCAGTGTAAATTTTTTTTAAGAATTGAAGCAGAGACTTACGTCTGCTCCTATTTTGACCATTCCATCTGGTCCTGGTGGGTACATGGTGTATTGCGATGCTTCTCATTGAGATTTGGGTTGTGTGCTGATGCAACACGAAAAAGTAGTTGCATACGCATCTCGTCAGTTGAAAGTGCATGAAGTAAATTATCTCACTCATGACTTGGAGTTGGCAACGGTGATCTTTGTATTGAAGATTTGGAGGCATTACCTTTATGGCGAAGAGTTCGAGGTCTTCACAGACCACAAGAGCCTAACGTATCTTCAGTCTCAACCAGATTTGAATAATCATCAGAGGCGATGGGTATAATTTATGAAGGACTACGACCGCAAAATCCAGTATCACCCCGGCAAGGCTAACGTGGTCGCAGATGCACTAAATCGTCAACCTTTGGAGTTTTGTCATACTTGATGGTTGGCCAGTGGAAACTTTTGAGTGAAGTTGTCAATCTCTTCAGTGTGATACATCCATCAGAGAAAGGTTTTATTGCGCGGCTTGTTGTTAAGCCAGATTTCAATGATGAGATAAAGATGGCACAAATGGTGGATGAAGAGCTGAAGAAGATTTCATCTGATAAGGAACAAGGGTTGAGGCCGGACTTCGCCATTCGGGCGGATGAAGTCCTTTGTTATCGTGACCGTGTTTGTGTTTCTGCGGTTGCTAAATTGAAAAGGTAGATCCTTGATGAGGCGCATAGGTCTCGATACACCATACACCTTGAAGGTACGAAGATGTATCAGAATCTTAAATTAAACTATTGGTGGAATGGTATGAAGAGGGACATTGCTGAATTCTAGTCGAAATGCCTGGTGTGTAAGAAGGTTAAGGCAGAGCATCAAAGTCCTGCTGGAAAACTACAACCATTTGAAATCCCAGAGTGGAAGTGGGAATATGTCACCATGTACTTTATGATTGGTCTACCGAAGTTAAAGAAAGGACATGACGCAGTTTGGGTCATAGTGGACCGATTGACGAAGTCTGCTCATTTTCTGGCCATGCACGTGAACGATTCACTAGAGACGTTGGCAAAGTTATATATCCAAGATATTATTCGTCTTCACGGAACATTGGTTAATATTGTTTCAGATCGAGATTCACATTTCATCTCGTGTTTCTAGAATGTTCTTCAAACGGCATTGGGGACAAGGTTAAATTTCAGCACATCATTCCACCCTAAATCGGATGGACAGTCTGAAAGGACGATTCAGATTTTGGAGGATATGTTGAGGGCTTATATGATTGACTTCGGCGGAAGTTGAGAAGATCATTTAGCCTTGGCCGAGTTTGCATACAACAAAAGTTTCCAAGCGAGCATTCAAATGTCACCTTTCGAAGCATTGTATGGGAGGAGTTTCCACACACCACTATGGTGGGATGAGGTTGGCGAGAGAAGTTTAGTTGGGCCAGAGTTAGTCCATGATACTTTCGACAAGGTGAAATTAGTTCGTGATCGGCTTCGATCAGCACAAAGTAGACAGAATGCTATGCCGACAATCGGTGACGAGAGTTGGAATTCACGGTGGGAGATCATGTGTTCTTGAAGGTATCTCCATCAAGGGGCATGGTTCGATTCGGACAACGGGGAAAACTAAATCCGCGTTTCATCGGACCGTTTGAAGTTTTGGAGAAAGTTGGACCAGTGGCTTATCGTTTGGCACTACCACCACAATTGGATTGAGTGCACAATGTATTTCACATATTGATGCTAAGAAAATATATTCATGACCCTTCACACGTCATCAAACCGGACTTGGTCCAAATACAAGAAGACCTATCTATTGTCAAGCAACCGGTAAAGATCCTAGATTGAAAGGAACAAGTCTTGAGCAACAAGACCATTCCATTGGCCAAAGTACAGTGGAAGTACCATCCGGGAGTGTCTGAAATGACCTGGGAACGTGAAGAAGAGATGCGTGAGAAGTATCCGGCATTGTTTGCATCTTCCGCAGGTATGTCTTGAATTTTGGGACTAAATTCCTTCAAGGGAGAAATGATGTAACGACTGTGATATTTAGGACATAATTAACCCGCTTTTATAGTGTGTCTAATATTCTAAATTCTGATAATTTAGCATGATTGGAATTGTCATTCTGTTAGCATTCCAACGCTTTTCACAAATCGTGAATCGGATGAGTATCAATCAAGTTATGGGCCAAACTATGTCGAGAGGTCGGGTAGAGGAATAGTGACGGCTCTAGGGGACCGTTGATTTTCTGATGGATCCAATAGGTGCCATCGGGCACCTGTGTGACTGGTCCTAGGGGAGCCGTCGGACACCTGTCTGACGGGTCCTGGTAGAGCCATCGGACACCTGGGAGACAGAATTTATAGGAGTCGTCGATCTCAAAAATCGTATTTTCAAAAATAGGGTCCGTTTTTGGAAAGAACAGGTGCATTAATCAGGATTAATGAGAATCGTTGGCGTTGTAATTGTGTCCCCACGTGTATGAGAGGCTTATAAAACTCTTTTTCTCTCTCATTGCCTTGAAACCCTAGAAATTTCAAACCTTAAAAGATCTTCTTCTTCTTGTTTCGACACCATTGTTGAGGGGCTCGGGAAGGGAACTCGAGCATGGGTTTAAGTGAGTTTTCTAAAGAGTTTTGAAGAGTTTTTGGTTTATAATGATCCCCTTCAGATGTTCTTTTAATATGATTTCGTTTTTAAGGTTTTTCCAAAACAAAGAGTATAATTTTCTTGTTCTTGGGTGTTTTTGCATGATTTCGGTTTTTATGTTTTAGCAATGATATAATGATGATTTTATGATGTTTTTGTAAGCTTTGATGATAGTATTATGTCTCACATGGATATACTGAGAGTTTATGCTTTCTTAGGTTTTCTTATTGGATTTTTTTTCCGTATGATTTTAAAAGGGTGTTCTTTTAAAAGATGGTTTGTAAGTCTTTCATGTAAAAATAAATATGCTTATTTATATACCATGTTTAGGTTAATTTGTTTAAGGTAGAAGTCATGTTTTTATGATTTTTAAGCCTTATTTTGAACCTTATACGCAAATCCGAATCTATCCATATATTATTATGATTTTTGGATTTATTAAACATAAATCTATATTATTATATCTCTATGATAGATCTAGTATTTTTCAAAGAATTTAAACGAGTTTTATTTGGATTTAATGGATTTTTCGTATGCGTGGAATTGCTTTTTAAACAAGTACATTTTTGCTAGTTTACATTGTTTTATACGGCTCACATAAGGTTTTTTATGATAGAATGTGCTAAAGTATTTTCTTATATAATAATAATAATAATAATAACAATAATAATAATAATAATAATAATAATAATAATAATAATAATAATAATAATTTAGGGTTTTATGTTCTGCCTCGGGACATCTCTGATAGGAGCCGTCGGGCTTGTTCGGGACGGCTACTAGTGGAGCCGTCGGTCTATTAAGGGATGGCCTCAGTAGGAGCCGTCGAGTTTGTTTAGGACGGCCCTAGTTAGAGCCGTTGGGTTTTCGACGGGTACGAACCCCGTCTGGTCCCGTACTGTTTGATCATGTTGTGACCTAGCCGTATTGTTTCTTGCCAGATTAGATTTACTGTAAGATTTGGGTTTTGGTTTGCAAATCGTTGGACCAAAGGTGAGTGGGTCTAGTCTCTATGTAGATTTTGAAACTACTTATAATTATATCATATTCGCATCATGCCTATGTTATGAATACAACTGTTATTTTGAGTATGGAATACATGAGCATAACATTACATTTTGAGACATTATTTTATGTATGAACTATATGTTGGATAATATGTTATTCTTGCATGCAAACATATGAACCATCTACGTGACACCTGTCTGCGTGGCATCGTTTGCGTGACGACCGGTCTGCGTGACTAGGCTCTAGATGGAGCATCTTTCAGCTGCGTGCCATACGGACATGCATGTCCGTTGCATCATACGTATCATGTAGTTAGTATGAGATTGTGGCTATTCCTCTGATGAGATGCATTATGTTTCATCGTTATATTCGTGAAAATTATATGTACATGTTCTATTCTGTAGTTCAGATTTTGGGATTTTTCTTTAAATATTATTATTATTATTATTATTATTATTATTATTATTATTATTATTATTATTGGGACGCTATAGGTCCATTCACTGAGCGTGTAATAACTCAACCCTCTTTTCCCCCAACTTTTTAGAGTAGCTGTTGGTGATCGTCGCTCGTGGTGAGGCATTGACGATTTAGCTTGCATATTATCTTCGATGCATCATAGGTGTTGAATAAGCCTTTTTCTTGACATGTAATTGACATACTTAGCCTTACCAGCAAAATAAGAGGAATTATTATTAGTATTAAATAAAGAACTCGTGTATTTTCATTCAAACTTAAGAATGAATTATAGAGATCCTGTGGTTGGTTTATGATTTTTAATTGAAAGTTTATGAGCATATTTATATTACTTGGTATATTGTGGATGATGTTTACATAACACACCGTATCGCCTGCCTTAATTGAGAATAATGGGTACGGGGGCGTTACATAGAGCTTATGTGACGTGCTCGTGCTGATGTTTTTGGACGCGGGCTGTCACAATCATAGTGTATGATTATTATTATTATTATTATTATTATTATTATTGTTGTTGTTGTTGTTGTTGTTGTTGTTGTTGTAAAAATATAACGATGTAACTCAACGTTTACTTTACTTTACTTTTTATAACAATGAATATTTTGATGTACCAACGTATATTTTTTAAAAAACGAAAAATGATTAGAGTTATGGACGAGGCTACATGACATAGCTAGACATATCATTTTCCATTGAAAATTTCACATCATCTTGGTTATTAAAATACAACTTAACTTTGGGACTATATTTGTTACAATATGAAATGCTTGGAGATCTGTCTTAAGATCATGAAATTATCAAATTAGAGTAATTGAAAAATAAAGACAATAAACCAAAATTTCCGTGATAAGGTAAAATAAATGGAAATAATTGTATAAATAACTTTAGGGTTTTTTTTAGTTCATGTAAACTATATAATTTTGTATATTATTTATTTTTCTATGAATAATGAGGGACTAATAAGGAACATACCCTTTAAATATAGGGACTTAAACTAAAATATGAAGAAGTGAGAGATCGATCAATAAATCATATAATTTACATGGATTTAAAAAGAAAAAAAACCATAAATATAATAAGAATAGAAAAAACCTGATTAAAAATAAAATATATATAATATCCACGTCGTGCAATTCAAAGACAACATAACATGATTGTAGTACCTCAAAATATGTTTAATGAGAACCTAATAGAAAATCTTAAAATAAAATATGACCAATGCAAAAATTGCATTGAGTAGAGTGGGACAAAAAATTCAATTTTTTATTATTATTATTATAATTAGTGAACATGGCTCTATAGTGAAAGGGTGCAGTTATTCCCCCTTATCCAAAAATCACAAGCCCACGACCCAAAATTTTAGGACATGGGTCTGAAAATTTGGGAGGGAGAAGGGAAAGAGAAGAAGAGAGAGAGAGAGAGAGAGAGAGTGGAGTATGGAGGGGGTGGTAGCGGTGGCCGCTGGGGGATGGCGGTGAGGGGGTTGGTAGAGTTTAATTAAGAGAGAGAGAGAGAGAGAGAGAGAGCCAGCGAAGGGGCCGGTGGGGCGGAAAAAGGAGAGTGGTGCGACACTCTCTCTCCCTCTTACTCCTATTTCTCTCACTTTATCTTTACCCCCACCTCTCCTATGTTTTCCGGTCGCCATCACCGCCTCCTTTGGCCGCCACGCCCTCCACCGTCTCTCTCTCTCTTTTTCCCTCTTCTCTTTTTCTTCTATCTCTCCCAAATTCTCAAATCGACAACCTAAAATTTGTTTGGGGTTGTGAGTATGTGAAATTGGGTGGGGAACATAACTGCACCCAAAATTTTTATTTATTTATTAGTAAGTATTTTTTCTAATCAAATATTTTCTATCAACAAGTGACTACTTAAATACAAACTGTTCACTAATGATGGAATACTTCTACCTTCCTACCAAGTTTGATAAACGCACCATGTTGGAATCCTATGAGTCATCATTGGTACCCTTGAGCTAGACTGTGTTGTACTCTTACGTGGGTGTCAGGTGTGGCTAGTGATGGAACACATGAGGGCCTCATTGGCACTTTTTCTTTTTTATGTTGGAATATACAAGGGCCTCGTAAGAAGCTCGTTCCTGTTCCACATATTTTATATCGAATGCATGCGGCTTGATCATCTGAGGAACATTGCATTGTTCTGATTCGGTGGTGGAACAGCGGGTCACATGTATGCACCACACCTTGATATTTACATGGTTTTCATGGCAAATGTTATATCTAACCATCATTTACAAACGTGTTTCGATTGAGTTGATAAGCATATCTCATCTCTATAAATGAAGTCAATGGATCATATCCTAGACAACACAATTCTTTAAAAAATTATATAACCATCCGTACTTAGAAATGAATCCAATGAAAAATGTATTACAAAATTAAGTTAAAAATCAACCTAAAATAAATATATTGAATGCATCAATAAACTCTTTTGATTTTTTAGTACATTGCACATTTTGAGAGAGAGATCAGTTTACCAAGAGAGGGGATCTATGGTGCATAGACTTTCATTTAGGTCACAAATTAATTTAAACTTGACTAATCAAAATTTTAGTCAAATCATGAATTACTCGTCGAGTTACCTGTGTTGAATGGAAAATTTTGGTAAAAGAACATGAGACATTCGATTGAGCAGATCCACTGGATAGAAAAAATCAATCAAATCAATGGTTTGATCCGATCACGAATTCGATGCACTCTAAGTTGAATCTGGAGGAGCTTTTTTTTTTTTATTAGGCAAAGGTTTAATTTTAGGGTTTTTTTATTTTTAACTCTCTGCAAATCATTGTATTTAGCTATCCGTCCCTCACTTATTCGTATTTGAGTTTTACTCTCTGAATTTAAAGGATAATTCCCTTTTACTCCCTACGAGGGACTTATCTGTAAATTATTTAATTTTATTTTTAGTCCCTGATAGGGAGTAAATGAATTATTCTTTAAATCCGGGAGTAAAACCTAAATACGAAAAAGTGAGGGAACAATCACTAAATATGATGATTTGCGGGGAGTTAAAAATAAAAAACCCTTAATTTTAATCTTTCTTAAAACTCGAAAAACTCAATAACGCGAGACATCAACTCAAAGTTTATCACTTCATCAACCGACAAATCTTATCAGCAATCCGGTACGAAAATATTACAAAAAAAAACAATGAAATACAAAATTATATCAAATACATAAAGCATAGAAAAGTACATTATAACAGGCAGATAACACTTTTGATAGGTAACAAAGAAGGTGACCAATTCATGACAATAAAACCAACAAATTAAAATATGCATTTGTCATCATTTGAATTGAACTCCAATACAGAAATATATTACAAAATTAAAATATAAATCAATTTACACATGAGAGGAGAGATCCAATTTGTTTCAATTAGGCTTTGCTGATTAAGCTTCTCTAATCAAATATTAACTTTATACAATTAATAAATATAGGGTTTTTTATTTTTAACTTCCCGCAAACCATCGTATTTAGTTATCGCTCCTCACTTTTTCGTATTTGGATTTTACTCCTCGGATTTAAATGATAATTCCTTTTTACTCCCTATCAGGGACTAAAAAGAAAATTAAAAATGATAGGGAGTAAAAAGGAATTATCATTTAAATTCGAAGAGTAAAATCCAAATATGAAGAAGTGAGGGAGCGATAGCTAAATACGATGGTTTGTGGGGAGTTAAAAATAAAAAAAAAAACCTTTTATTTTTTCATGGTTGTGTCACCTCAGTTGAATCAACGTAATTAATCCAAGATCGACCAATCCACTCGAAATGACTTAATTAACCCAACCCTTAGAAGGGAAATTTACTAATGCCAGTCGAATCAATCACCAAACCTAACCACGAAATTGACCATTCCAATCCACGTCGGCGGCTGATTCTCTAGTCAGATACAGAGGTTTTACTTTACACATCTCTCTCCAGTGTAAGTTAAATGGTCCCATTCAATCGTTTTTTCCAACTTATCTTACCTAGCTTTAACTTTTTTGTCCTCTTCATTTCCACATCTATTCAACCTCCCGACTTTTCATCCAAGAAACAGTATACTCAAATCAACATCTTAACCAACAAGCAGTTCCTCCACCTCTCTATTTCTTTTTCAACAACACACATTATGGTTATATGTACAATGAACCAACAACAACATATGCAAAACAAAGATAGAAAAAAAAGGATAGTTATTCCGCATACATGCATCTAAAACCCACTCATTAAAATTTAAACTATCAAGTGACTCTAAATTATTATATATTATTTTTCTTCAAAAGTAATTCAGAATCTCTCAAGAAGGGCAGCTCTCAAGGACTTGCCGTCCATGCTGTTGGGCACCCGGACCACCACGTCCTGCAACATGAAATCCTTCACCGACGACACGCTCGCGTGCTGCACGTGCATCCCCATGTCCCTCAGCGCGCCCATCAGCCTTGCCGGCGGGTGCCCCGCATTCACCGACTGCGCGCGTATCACCGCGTCCCCTCCCATCATCACCCTCACCTCCACCTCCGCATCCGCGCAACCCCCCCCACCATCCGTCGTCCCATGCGCGCTCTCGCTCTTCACCCTCTTCACGTCTCGACCAACCTCCGCCTCCAGCTCAGCCACCCTCGCCTTCAGCTGGTTTATGTACGTCACGGCGTCCCCCAACAGAGACGCCTTGTCCATGCGTGACACGTTCGGCACCGCCGCGCGCAGCGCGTAGAACCAGTGGTTCAGCTTCTCCCTCCTCTGCCTCTCCGCCTCCACGTGGTTTATCGGCGTTGCCTTCCCATTGTTGTTGTTCCCCGGCCTCCTCCCCCTCCACCTCGTGCGCGCCGGCTGCGCCGCAGGCACCGGCGCGTCCGCCTTCTCGGAATCGGAGATCTCGGAGTCCATGGACGACGAAAGGCGAACGTCGCCTTTGGGGATGAGGAGGGCCTTGGCTTGCTGGATGAGGCCCCAGTTTTCGGGGACGACGTCTGATGAGCCGAGTTCGAGAACGCCGCCCCACGCGGGGACGAACGCGAGAGTCTGCACACCGTGCGAGTTCGCCTCGCGCGCGCGGTCGCAGAAGCTCTCCTGGAGGTCCCTGACCCCGGCGAGCCAGATTGGGGTCCTCGAACCGAAGGCGCGGCCCGGGGAGCCGTCCCCATCGGCGAAGGAGCGGGTGAGGGACACCACGTAGAACCACTCGACGTCTGAGAAGGCTCCGTCGATGGACTCCTCGGTTGGGTCGTCGTTGACGCTGAAGATTGAATTGAAGCCGGAGGATTTCTTGGGGTGGTGATGGGTGGCGGAGCGGGACTTGGAGCCGCGGAAGTGGCCGTCGCCCCATGAGAGGAGGGGGAGGCGGCCTGCGGCGGAGGAGTCGGGGGTGGCGCGCCAGAAGATGGCGTAGGACCACCACTCGGGACGGCTGTTGAGGAGGTATTGGAGGCGGAGTTGGAGGTCTGAGGGGATCACTGTTGTTGTTGGGGTTAGAATGGGAGGAGAGCAAGAAGAGGAGGGTGAGAGGATTTCATCCATCTTTTTTTTTTTTTTTTCTGTCACAGATGGTTTGTGTTGATTAAAAGTTCCTTTTGGGTTCGCCTATGTATATAGCATTCGTCACGTGGTCATTAAGGGAAGCCAATCTTGTGGACCTTGAAAAACATCCTCACATCTTTCCGTACAATGATTGCTGGGTTGATTATTTATTTATTTATTTTGTATTTTTATTTTTTACGAATTTGAGAGAGACATTATTGACCGAAGGGTTATGTTGCATTCATTGCATGCATGATGCACATGTCGATGACACGTAACACATATCCAAATTTGAAGCGAGGTGAAAAGGACATAGAGGGCGCGGGGACCGCAACACTAACACTATCTAGGTTGATGCTGTCGATCAGTACATATGATTTGGACATTAAGAAACAGTGTCAATTGTCAAACATTATTATTATTATTAGTTATTTTTTATTATTGGGGTCGGATCAGATACAACAGGCGTTACACAATTTATCATCTGATTATATCATTTTGAAATATACAATCGGATTGAATTTAAAAAAAACATAATGTAATTTAATTGAATCTTAATTTTCATTTTAAAATCTAATCGAACATCTTAATCACAATACCAATCTCATAATGATAAGATCGAACAATAACAAACGCACTGAACAATTAAATTATCTAATGCGAGTTAGGCCTAATCTGAACCCTTCTTCTTCTTATTATTATTATTATTATTATTATTAGTAAACAACTTTTATTATAATTGTGATGACATTTTCATGACATTTGAAGTACATTTTCTTTTGCTGGGAATACTAGAGTGGAAAATTGGTCGGGTGGAGCTCAGTGGGAAGGTTATTTTGACCCCTATTTTTGATAAGTCCATCGTACTAAAAAAACACAAATTCCACATAGGAAAATACTATTTTCAACATTGTTAAGCTCACCACATGATATATCCACCCCAAACATCAATGAACCCGCCCCATCTCACCCCCAGAAAATTTAACACACCCTACAATACAAAATAATAAAGACCGTCAATTCCTGTCCTCTATCCTTGTTCTCAGATATTACCCCCAGTCTCTAGCTTGTCCCTAGCGTCCTTCCCCTCCACCACCATCTATAGCTTTACGATGACCTTCCCCTCATCCACCATGCCCTCAAAGTGCATATGGTGTGATGTATTCAGAGTGTCCAAAGTTTGTACGTGTAATTAATTTGTTTTAATGTCCAAAGTGTATCCGTGATTTTGTTTCTTGTACATATTTGATCAATGCAAGGTGGCATATGGTTTGATGTGTTTTTGAGTGCCCAAAGTGTATATATTTTGATGTTTCTTTGTTTGTTTCTAGACAATGATATTGTAAACTATTCTATTTTAGCACGACACTCACATTGTCAACCAACTATATTCTCAGTTCGATTTACCATACCCCCTTGCATTAATCCCTTTAGACAATCCTATATGAGTGATACTATACTACTAGACAACGGATCTGTTGATGTGCTGACCTACTGAAAATTCCACCATATATACATACCCCTATTGTCGATGACCTACCTACATATTGTTCCATAATGTGCTTGTGGATTAGGAATCGACTACGACCTATCAATCGATTTTTATTTATTTATGTATCCTCTTGCATTGATCACATTCGACACCTTATTGATGAACCCTGTATTATTAGACAATGTGCACGTCGATCAATCTCTTGAAATTCAACAATCGCCCTATAGATCCTTTTTTTAGCGTACTCCCTTACATTGATTGCATTTGTCACCCCTATATAATGTTGATCAAATTCATACTGTTTAATGGGATGTGATCTGTCAAATAATTTTGCCTAGTTCAGACCACATAATTTTACATGTTCAATATTGAAATTCGAAAAACTTGCAGATTATTAATGGGATTGAGAGAAATATGAATAGAATTGAGGAGGTATTTTCCCCTTCAGTTAACATACGCAAACGGAGCCCCCTTCCCAAATTCGGGCCGCACTGAATATGAATCCCGCACTAAAAAAAGAATCAAGGGGATACCAGTGTCTGCCAACCCAAGGGACTCTGATGCTTAAGTTAGTAAGAAAATTTAAAGAAGGATAATCACACTCTTCAGGTAACTTGTTAACAAAATAAACTCATACGTCTTACTTGACGTTACCTCCCTTTTTATAGGGTTCGTTGGGCCATATAGCCGTTGTAACAGCTCTCCCCCTTAATGGTTGTTAGTAGGCCTTAATAATCAACCTGACAGTTATTAGTCGGGACTACTCGATATGTGACTTGGCATTCATTCATGAGGTGTAAGACCATCTCACCAGACCTGATTCACAGCGAGAGGACATCAATCTAGTCATGTCTCACCTATTCAAGAGTGCCTGCTCATTGCTTTATGGTTTTGTCATCATCAAATCGGGTCATCAAATATCGGACGCGGTGGTTCACGTTTCCAGACATGTGTCACCTTTTGATAGGGTGCATATTTTTAAGGGAATGGATTTTAATTATTAAGGGAAGTGACCATTATTCGAAATTTTGCTTAGTATCGGACAAAAAGTAGTAAATAAATTTATATATAATACTAGTTTTATTATACGCGCGTACGCGCAAGTTAATAAAATATATTTTCAAAATGATAAATGAAGTTTATATATGTTTTTTAAACTTCAAAGTATATAATGATATCAAAGTATCAATGTATAGCTAAATGATGTTATTTTTGACATTAATGACTAAATTGTGAAGAAACGTCATAATTCATAAGGCACATTAAGAAAATGTATACATATATATTATTTTAAGCTCATAGGTAAGCAAAATTAATAAGATTTTATCAAGTAACGTCATAAACGATTTTGTAAGCTTCACTTCTCTAAAATAACATAGTGCAATTAAAAAACTTCAATAAAGAAGGAGTAAAATAAAATTTAAAAATAAACTGATATTCTAATATCTAAAATTGTTGAGGCCTCTGCTCTAAATTTTGTTTTACTGAGATATATTATATTATAATATTTTTAATAACAAATAATTAATAATATTTATGACCCTAATTATTCAATAAACTGATTTAAATTTTGTATTGAAAGTCAAAATCCCCTATTTAATATTTATAAAGGGAGAGGGAGGAAGAGAGAGAGAGAGACAAGAACCAAGTGGATACACTTCCTGCGTGAAATTAAAAGGATTTACAAAAATTTGTGAAATAGTTAATTTTATGATAATCACTGTAAATATGAAAGTGAAAATTGAAATAGTAGTAAAAACTTCTTATAAATAACTTTATGCGCTTAAATAATGAGACTAAAATATTTATTTTATAATTTTATAGGTATCTTAATGGTCCAAAAAAGAAATTGTGGATATGATTTGAAATTCGGCAAGTCATGTTTTGAGATCAGAGACCTTGTTATAAATCTAGAAATCTAAATCATGGATCTCTTTGTATCGTAGATAGAGGCTGGTTGTAAAACTGGTTGAAACTGAGGGTCGAAATTCAAATATCTCACAAAAAGGATAAAATTAGCCCATTTTTGTCAGGGATTTTACTGTATATTAGGAACCTAGGGCACTATCTGCAAATAAACCAAGTAGTTGACAAAACTGACCGAATTTGTTTAGGGACCTGGTTATAAATCTAGGGGACCTGAGGGGTCTAACTGAAAGTAGTCCATCATATGAAAACTTTGACCTTGACCTGCTTATAAATATAGGAGATATAGGAGACTTAGGGGTTGAATTACAAATAGCCTATTAGATGAAAACTTTTGACCGAATGCTTTTAGGATATAAAATAATAATAAAAACGATAACCGCAGTCTAGTCCACACTTTTATTTGCCCCTAGAAATTGGATTCCATGGCTGTTTATTGAATAGTTATTTGAATTTGGAAGGAAACATAAGATATGATGTTGGATTTCGTAGAAATCTAGTCTACTCGGGTCATTCCGTCTATGTTGTATGTTTTTTTAAATTTAAATATTTCTTTATATTTTTTTATTTATGTTTTCTTTATTCCTCTCACTCTTTGGGACATTGTCTTTTTTCTACCCAATAGTGAAATAGAAATTAATGCCTCGACTTGATGGTCTTATATTTCGGAAAGTCATTTGAATCCCCTATATTCTACGTCTCCCTAGCTTACTCGTTTCTAGTAAGTGGTGATATCCAGGCCTCAAAATATAAGCCTCACTCACAAGCCCCATGAGTTGTCAACCTCTCATTGGTTTGTTTTTTCACTTTTCAAAAATGGTAACAAAGCAAAAACCGAAAATACCCTCCCATAAAAACTCATCGAAAACACACGCACGAATCAAAGAAATTTCGATTTAAAATCCAAACTAAAACATCACCGTCTCTTTCGGTGAGCCAAAACGAATTTTCAAATTCCTCCTCCCCCAAAATAATCACATTCGATCAAAAAAGGAAAAAAAAATCATAAATCGTTTCATCGAGACCCTGCGTTTCTATTCGTTTCTTCGTTTCAAACAGATTGGAACATCAGATCAAACAAATGATGACGAATAGTAAGAACCCTTGTTTCTTTTCTTTTCAGATTTTGTGTTTATTTAATTTTTGATCGGATGACTTGATTTTTTCGATTCGTTTCTTTGTTTCAAACAGATTGGAACATCAGATCAAACAAATGATGACGAACAGTAAGAACCCTTGTTTCTTTTCTTTTCAGATTTTGTGTTTATTTAATTTTTGATCGGATGACTTGATTTTTTCGATCTAGAGATTCAAAAATAATCATAGATTGAAATGTGCAAATTAATTTTTGATGAAATGCATGTAAAAGTTAAGATGTAACACTATTTATCTTTTCGAAATGAATATTTGAATTAGGTTTTTTAGGTTTTCACAAAAATTGTAACAATTGTATACATGTAAGAACATTCAAAAGAAATATAAATTAGTAAAACTAACTATTAAAAAATGAACAGCTCATAATGTAACAATGTTTATAACATGACAAATTGGTACATGTATTCATATTTCTGTTTAGATGTATAAATGTAGCAGAATTAAAAAATACTACATTTAAAAGTACATATTACATGTTAACACATTCAAAAGACATCCACAAATGTAAAACTATCAATGTCACATGTTACATGTGAGCACATCCAAAATAAATTCAAATTTAACTCATTGTTATATGAATGTAACAGTTTACATGAATGTAACAGTATCTTAACTATCAATGAAACAGTTATCTTAACAATTAGTGAATGTAACAGTCTTGATTATCTCACATTACAATACATGTAAACATATTCAAAAGACGCCCACAAATGTAACAGCAACAATGACACATTAATGTCACATGTTAGATGTAAGTACATCCAAAGAATTCAAATTTAGCTCTCTCTTATTATAAATGTAACAGTTTACATGAATGTAACAGTGTCTTGACTATGATCATTTGTCTTAACAATTAGTGAATGTAACAGTCTTTTAACAATATGGATTTATATGTTTTAATGCAGTATTAAATGCGGTGCAATTATCTTACATATTATGGCTCAACACATATATCAAGGACAGATACCGAAATAGATGACTCAATAGATGTGCATATCTATAAGAGCAGATCTCATAAAGAAATTCATCTCCGACAAAAGGCGGACATACACAGAAGAGGACCACAGATTATTCACAATTCAACTTGATGATTGATCTTTTTATGTTTTTTTTCAGTTCTGTTTGAAGAACCAAAGAGAAAAATTTCTCAATTATGTATACTAAATGAAACAATTGTTACATACGATTTTTTGATGAATGAAATGCAGATATTGAGACCAAAATTGATTTGCTATCTATATAAGTGTAAAATCATCTATGTAACATTATCTTTTGTTGTTGTTACATTAATAACCACTCGGAATTGTTACATTTACATAAAATTACTCATTAATCCATCCAACTTGAATGTAAACACAATACACATATCAATGTTATAAGTAACACAAAACAGACATCTGTGATGTAACACAATACACACATCTATAATGTAACACAAAACACATTGATCATTAAAAATCTGAAAAACACTGTTACATTTTATAAAAATATATCACATCAAAGTCTGCCTAAAAATATCAACCACTCAGAATTGTTACATTTCTTTTCATCCAACTTAAAATATAAACACAATACACATATCAGTGTTAGTTTAACACAAAACACGCATCTGTAATGTAACATAATACACAAATGTAACACTAAACACTTTAATCATTATAATGTATTGTTACATTGCATAAAAACAGATAACAAAACACGCAACTATAATGTAACACAATACACACATCTATAATGTAATACTGAACACATTAATCACTAAATAATCTGTCAATGAATTTACATTTCATAAAAAAAATTACATCAAAGGCTAAAACATAACACACTAAAACAATGTGTATTCATCACATTATAACGACTTTATTACACAAATTGAAACAAAAATACATGAATGTATCTAATTCTTTGGTACCAGATCTAAATTACTTCTGCAACATTCTGCATTTTACTTTCAGAAATCTTTTCATGCTTGGACTTTGGTTTGTAAACCTTGGCTGCCTTCCTTTTTGACGGTGGACGCCCTTTACTTCAAATCTTCTTAGGAGAGTGAACACTTACATCTTAAAATTTTCTTTCACGTGCAAAGCTGCAATTAGCATTCTCAGCTGTACAGTTCATCAACTCTTCATGCAAAGAATCCATGTATTGAGAACAAAATTTAAATTTCTCATCTGATGCAACTGCAGCCTCAGCAATAACTAAAAATTTGTAAAAGACTGTTACATTTATAATGCAAATGACTTTGTAAGTGACTGTTACATTTACAAATAAAACAATAAACTTACTTTCAAAATACCTATTGCAAAGGACTGTTACACTTAGTATGCAAATGACTTTGTCAATAACTGTTACATTTACGAATGTAACAAAAATAAATAAATTTTTAACATGACTATTTAATGATACACATATACATATATAAATGTTTCATATTGAATATAACGTACAATGTAACAGCCTATATAATGAAATCTGATATTATCAGTCAATGTAACAGGATTCAAAAGAACAAAAAAATTAAACAATGTGAAATCAACAACAATATGACGTTCAAAATAATAGTCTATATAATGAAATCTGAAATTATCAGTCAATGTAACAGTATTAAAGAAAACAATTAAACAATGTGAAATCAACAACAATATAACAATATAAATTAACCATGCAAAAGACTGTTACATTTAGTATGCAAATGACTACGCATATGACTGTTACATTTAAAAATATAGCAAAAATAAAAAAACAAATTTTCATAATGACTGTTGTAAAATACTGTTACATTTGGTTTGCAAATGACTATGAAAATGACTGTTACATTTATAAATGTAACAAAAAAAATAGAATTTCAGAATGACTAATGTGAAAACAGTTACATTATATATGCATATGACTATTACATTTATAAATGTGACAAACTAAAAAAAAAATATAACAATAACTGAAACAATGACTATTTAATGATACACATACAAATATAAATGATACATATTGAAATATGACATTCTATCTTCCTGCCAATATAATGAATTATGAGATTATGCAGTCAATGTAACAACATTAAAAAAAAAACGATCAAACAATTTCAGAAGCAACAACAAAAACATAAATCAAACACAAACATAATTGTGAAACCTGATAGAATAAATTTTTGTGGGATCCAAATTTAAAAAAGCTTCTGATCCTTCCGTGACCTCAAATATTGAATTACGATATGCTTCTACTTGTTCTTCATAAACAAGATCGATTTGTGTTGCTGATTGATATCATAATCGATTAAAAGGGAATTAAAAAGACTATAATGTCAATTAAAAGGTGATTAGATTGACTGTGTCAATTCCGAATTGATGAAGAAGAATGACGGGAATATATATGAAGAAGAATAATTACAGATTGATGAAGGAGAAAAAGCACCAAGATGATGAAGAAATTGAGGGGTCTTGCTGTTCTCAGAAATAATGAATAACAGATAGTGATCACAAGATCACAAAAAAAATGGTAAAAAATAACCGAACACCACTTAATAAGGAAAAAAAAAGAGGGTATAATAAGTAATGTCTTGATGCCACCTCATGAGGCCTATTTGGGGCCTGTGAAATTGGGGCCTAGGAATCATTATTGTTCTAATAATTCTTTTCTTTGTAGTGGAGAAAATCATTTGATTCCTTTACTTATAGTCCTAATTGCAATTTTTCTGTTACAGACGGTGAATTTGAAATTTCTTAACGCAGTGTATATTTAATTGTGTTATATATAATCTATTACAAAAAAAATATAAAAAAATATATATTCATTTCACATAACCAAGTAATTCATTTGTGATAAAATAATATATTTCATTAATGTAATTTATTTTTAAAAAAATCAAAACATGCGCAGGCTGATTTAGTGTAGCATTTTCCCCATCACTTGTATATACAACTCTGAGAAAGTTGTTGGGAAAAAATACTAATATTATCAGATAAAAACAAGAATAAGAAGACAATTATTTAGGAGAGCATGGAATGGAGTTATATGGTAACGCTGCCTTCATAATAAAGTATGCCCCCTCGATAGCACATGGTTTTTGATGATTTGTCCCCAAGATAAAATTACTCAGCTCTTGCTGTTCTCTTTTTGGTGCAAGCAGAAAGAGAAGTCAAACTGGTCACAGACTTGATCCACCTAAAGAACAAGAAAAATAAGAATTCTTTTATGGAGGATTTCTGTTGGAACACTTTGTTTTTTCACATACTATGAATCTCTGCAATGTTAACCTTTTTATAGACATGGAGATACAATTGTTAGATGTGTATGCTTTTAATATTTACACGCGTCAATTATGGTAAGCGTTTTCAGTTATGCTAATTAAAGCCAATGTTTAAAATTCAAACGTAGCTAGCCGTTGTGAATAACATTACATTCCAGAAATATTTTTTCATTAACCCATACCCATACCCGAGCCAAGCCTGAGCCCGAATCCAAAATACGCAATACATAAAAACAAAAATAAATGGAAATGCAATAAACCAGCCCCAACTTCTACTTGGGTCCCTATCCAAGATCTTTACGCGGCATATTTAAAAACTATTGCACCGCATTCTTTAACCGATGTGGGACTATACATTTTAGAGGGAATTAAACATCACATTAAATTTTTAATCTTTATATGGAGACTAATTAATATTTTTTTTCATAGAAATATATTAATTTTCCAATAAAAGTGAGCCCTTGTAAGTGAGTTTAGCTTTGGGGTTATCCAAAGGCCGAAAGCCCGGCCCGGCCCGTTTTCATTGTGGGTTGGGCTCATGCTTGATTCTGGGGCTCGGGCCCGGCCCGTAGGCCTGTCTGAAATTGTCATGTTTGGGCTGGCCACAAGCCTGCCCGCGGGCCGGGCCCGTAGGCCCGTAGGGGCAATTCAATAAATGAGTCACATGTTGAGGTGGATATTTTTCCCTTTCAGTTAAATTTATAATTCTTTTGGGATATAAACTACAAAGGATAATTTTTGTAGAGATTTTGGTAGTAAAACAAACTTAAAAAATATGGATATTTGGCTGTGCTGTTAGAGTGCTTGGGCGACCTCTTTATAGGCTGCCTACGTACCCATGAGAGATCAAGCCACACGTAGTTCCTCAATTACGCTTGTAACCGTCATGCCACTAAGTGTTTAGTGAGCTTTTTTCAGGGATACGTCCCTAGTATTTATGCTCCACATCGGCCCTTAATTACCCACATTCTACTGGTACTGGGTTTTAAGTGCCAACTTGGCAGTTACAGGCGTTATTGGTCCTCTGACCGTTTCTTCATTCTGCTCGGGGTCTTTTGATGTACTCGCCCGTACGTTATATTTTTTAGTATGTCTACGAGGAATAAGGTCAACCGACCATACCTCTAGTCTGGTCGTGCCTTAGACTGTCCATTTAAGCAATTGTCCTGTGATATCCGCCTTTCACAACATAGCTTTGAGAGGCGAGTCGGTGATAGCATGGATCGTATGTGTTTGAAAGTAATGGCGCAGTTTTGGGCAGAAATGAGTAATGAGAATGCAAGTTTTTCTATGCGGGAATACCTGGTTTCTGCGCCGCTAAGCGCCTTACTTACATAATAGATTGCTCTATGCCCCCAGTCGATGTTCTTTAGTAGTGTAGAGCTAACATCATGATCGGAGGCTGCAATGTAAAGGAGCAGGAAATCTCCTAGGGAAGGGCTTACCAGAAGTGGCGGCATGCTAAGGTACTTTTTGATTACCTCGAACGCCTTTTGACATTCTGGCGTCCATTCGTACCTCTGAGCTTTTCACAGTAGCTGGAAGAATGGCTGACATCGATCGTTGGCTCTGGAGATGAACCGGTTGAGAGTGGCCAACCCCCCGGCTAGTTTCTGCACCTTCTTTTTGTTTCGCGGAAGTTCCATCTCCATTATTGTCTTGATCTGATCAGGATTGGCTTCGATTCCTCGCTGTATCGTTAGAAACCTCAAAAACTTGCCTGAGGTGACTCCGAAGGAGCATTTCATTGCGTTTACTTTAAGGCGGTACTTATGCAACACAACAAAAACTTTCTCCAGGTGGGCCAAGTGGTTAACTCGACGCTCGCTTTTGACCATCATGTCGTCGATTAGATTTTCACGGTCTTGCCGATCTAGCACTGGAAGACCTTAGTCACCAGCCTCTGATAAATGGCGCCAGCGTTCTTTAACCCGAACGACATTGCTTTATAGCAATAAATGCCAATGGGAGTTATGAACACCGTTTCTTCTGGTCGGGCTCATACATCAGGATCTGGTGATACCTTGAGTAAGCATCCATGAAACTTATTAGCTCATTACCCGATGAGGAGTCCACTAGCTGGTCGATCTTTGGAAGTGGATGTTGTCCTTCGGACATGCACTGTTCAGGTCGGGAAAGTCTGCGCAAATCCACCACTTCTTGTTCTTCTTGGGAACCACCACGGTGTTGGCCAGCCACCTCTGAGTATTGCACCTCGCGGATGAATCCGGCCGCTAAAAGTTTGTTCACTTCGTCTCGCACTACTTTTGCATGCACTGTGACCATTCGTCACTACTTTTGTCAGACTGGACAGATGGTGGGCGAGATGAACAACCAATGGTTGCCACTACGGGGTTGATCCCCGGAATGTCTTGAGGCTTCCAAGCGAAGATGTCCTTGTTCTCAACAAGGAGGTCGAGTATCGTCTTTCTGTCTTCTACAGAGAGCGAACTCCCGACAAAAAAGAATTTCATGGGGTCAAGGAGATCTATTGGGACCTGTTCAAGGTCTTCAAGAACCCTGTCTTCAGGATCAGGCAGGCTCATCGGCCTTGACTCGATCATGAAGTAATTGCTACCTTTTTGGATGAATCTCTCCCTCCTCGGGCAGGGCCGACTTCCTTGCCATTGCCGCCATGTAGCAACGCTTCACGGCAACTTGGTTCCCTCATATCTCTATTATCCTCTCGGCTGTGGGGAAATGGAGGCGTTGGTGGTAAGTGGACAGAATCGCCTTCAATGCTGCTAGAAAGGTGTGTCTGATGATAGCGTTATACGGAGACGGGAGGTGCGTCTAGTTCGCTACTCGAACTGGTAATGTAATACGCCTAGCGGGGAGGACTTGTGTTCCGTTGAAAGCAACCAGATGGTCCTTCGTTGGGGTGAGATCAGTAGCTTTTAACCCCATCCGAAGAAAGGGTTTGATGAAGAGGATGTCGGACGAGCTTCCTGTGTCAACAAGAATCCTCTTAACGTCAAAATTAGAGATACGCAAAGTGATTACCAACACATCCAAGTGAGGAGCCTGGACTCCTTCCACGTCGGCGTCAGAGAAAGTGATGGCTTCTTCATCACTACTTCTTTGTCTCTTCACGACCAACTTCGGCTCCTGGTCAATCTGCTGTTAGAGTAGTGTTCTAAAAGCAATGACTTATGTAATAAACTCTATTATTAATATGATCTTAGCATTTTGATGAGAAATATTATTGGTAAATACTTGCATTATATTGTTTGAAATATTGTGCTTGTTTTAATTTAATTATTTAATTTACATTGTAGATAATCAGGTGTGTAGAGTTTAGCTTATACACAGAAGATCAAATTATCAGTTCCTTGTGAATTATAAGTTGAGGTTCACAACTTTAGATGGATTTGAATAATCCATTGAATAAATGTTGTAGTGCAATTCATCTTACGTAGTCTATCTTGACTATAAAAGACCAGTTCATAGGTTTTTGGGTGATTGTGCTTGTACACCTTGTGTGTATTGAACTGACCAAGTTGGGGTAATTATTATTGTACCGATTAGATAAAATGATTTACACCCCATGTTTATTATGATTGCTTATGCTCTTAATCCTAAAATGGTTCTTAGACATGTGCGTTTTTTATTTGTCATTTTGATTCATTAAAGAGTGAGATTCTCCCATGGATCAATGGACTCGCTGAGTTGGGTGACAATAACACTTTTATGATGAATATTTATTATTGATGGAATCCACGTCTCATATAGGAGATTGATGATACTCTCTTGAGGATGTTTATGAGTTTTGGTCATGTCTAACCCGGCTGGTGGATTTAACTATCCGACATGTCAAATGAGTTATGCAAAAGATCTCATGGAAAATAAGATGTTGTGAAATAATATTGTCAGTAATAATTATTTCATAACGAGTATTGGAATCTTAGCGTGGGGAGATATTAAGCATATAATATAAGAAGCTTGAAATATTATTTTTAAGATTAGTATGTTTAGAGAGTGCAGTCATAATCCTTTAGTAGAATGAATTATGACTTATGGGCTTTTGATTTTAATTCAATGTTAAATTATGGTACCCATATGAGATAATTACTGATTTCTCTTTTAGGTCCCTGCCCTAGCCTATAAATATGTGGCTTCCTCTCTCCCTCAAACAACAACTGATTTCTGTCGAAATCAAAACCCTAACCCTAGAAACCTTTTGGGATCTCTGGATCCAGAAAAGTGAGGAATGGAGAGAAAAAGAGCGAAGGGATTCGCGGCTGCCGTTCGAAGCAAGGAGGCCACAATCCACCGCGGATCTACAACATAGGGAGGACGTATGGCAGAAGACCTGAAAGTTCCAATCGAGCAATCCATCATTGTCTATCATATCCGATATTCCTCTTCGACAGAACTTCAATCTTAGTTCTGAAGAAACCCTAATTCCGCCTCATAGGGTTTGCATGAAAAAGATTTAATAAATTTTTTTTGTTATTCGATCTATACCTCGATCGACGGATCTTGGCAGTCGGGATTTATTTTTTCCAACATCTGCATCATCTCGAAGGAGACCTGCATCCTCTACAAGTCTTGTCAGATGCTTTTTGCGTGAAGAAATGCGGTACGCCCTCGAATATGACGTCAATGACCCCTGCCGAAGTGTTGGGGTCAATATTCGTCACATGCTGCTTGCTGGGAGCTGTGGTCTTCTCCATAGGGACGTATTCCTTTAGATGCCCCTTTCGGACTTGGTTCTCTAGGAACCCTTTCGGACTAGTCGGTGGTATGGCCCACGCCCTTGTGATAGTCGAAGCGGAGATTTTGATCCCGTTTTGACTCATCGCTCTTCATGGGTGCAAGCCATCTGAACCACGGCTGCCCCTGGATTTTGGATAGGCTCTGAGACGGAGGGATCTTGAAGAACATCCCCCGTCCTTCTCGCACCTTGTTGGTTGAGGCACCATGCTTTTTGCCCTTCTCGCCCCGTTAGTCCTTCGGACGTGGCTCCTACGGGCGTTTTGTTACTGGCGCTGAGGTGGCGGCTGTTGGCGAAGACCGAGGCGCAGTCACCAGTTGCTTTAGGAGCTTAGACTCATCTTCCACCTTGGCGAACATTTCGGACGCCCATCAAATCGCTCAAGTTGGAAGGAGTACGCTTGATAAGCGACTCCTTGAGGTCATTTTCGGATGGCAGACCATTCCGAAAAAGCCATGATTGCAGCGTCCTCATTACAGTCTTCAACTTGAAACTTAAGGATGTGGAAGCGATCGACATACTGTAGAATCGTTTCTTCTGATTGCATTTAGATCTTCGTCAGATCCCCAAGATCCTTCTTCCTCCGTCGGCTGCAGATGAAGTGCTCAGCAAACATGGTACCGAGCTCTTTAAAAATTCTGATTGTCACAGGTGAAAGAAGATGGAACCAGGCTGGAGGGCACATCAGCCCATCACAGAGCTCGTACAACGCCATTAAATGTTAGAACGCCAAAATATGATCATAAGGATCCGTTGTGCCGTTGTATAGCTTGAATTTGGGCTTAAAGAACTTACGAGGAAGCCATTCCCTGAGAATTTCAGTACAGAACGGGGAGGCGAATCCCCTCAATGCATGCTCCACCATACCATGGTTTGGGGCCCGTCGTACCTCGGAGCGCAGGGTGTATCAAGGTTGTACGACAACCTCTCCGGTTTGTTGGTGAAACGATGAATCATTTTGATGTCCTTCAGATGTTTTGCACAAGGCCGATCCTCCTTGGTGTACCTGCCATCACAACGCCTTTCGTCGGGCGGCGTGTTCCATATGGGGAGAACGCCCGCGCCTCTGTTCTTCATGAGGCTATCGGCCCGCTCGAGGTGAGCGTGAGCGCCGACGGGACCGCTACCTTTGATTGGAGTAAGAAGTACTTCCCTCCGATCCTTCTGCAATGACGGCCGGAGGGTTGGGCAGTACAGGAAGCGGTGGCTGAATTCCCTCCTGATCTGATTGTTGTTGATGCATATTTGTATATAACTGTTGCATCGAAGCTTCGAACATCTACTGCATTGACCCCTGCAGACGGGTGAATAGAGTTTTCTGCGTGGACTCCATCTCCTACCTGAGGTCTGGAACCTGACTGACCAGGGTTCTTGGTTAGCCATCAACATCAGCTTCAGTCTGGAGGACATCTCTTTTCTGCCGCCCCCCTGTGTTAATGTTACTTGGATTTGACATTACGAACATTGGCATTTTGTTTCAGAATCCCACAGACGGCGTTAAACTGAGGTGGATATTTTCCCCCTTCAGTTAAATTTGTAATTCTTTTGGAATATAAACTATAAAGGTTAATTTTTGTAGAGATTTTGGTGGTAAAACAAACTTAAACAATATGGATATTTGGTTGTGCCATTAGAGTGCTTGCGCATGACCTCTTTACAGGCTGTTTACATACCCCTGAGGGATCAAGCCACACGTAGTTCCCCAATTACCCATGTAACTGCCTTGCCACTAAGTGTTTAGTGGGCTTTTTTCCAGGAAAACGTCCCTAGTATTTATGCTCCACGTCGGCCCTTAATTACCCATGTTTGCTAGTAGTGGGTCTTAAGTGCCAACTTGGTAGTTACAAACATTAGTGCTCCCCTGACCGTTTCTTCATTCTGCTCGGGGTCTTTTGATGTACTCGCCTGTATGTTACATTTTCGAGTATGTCTGCGAGGAATAAGGTCAACCGACCAGACTTCTAGTCTGGTCATGCCTTAGACTACTCGAGATGACATTCGCTCACGAGGTGTCCGACTGTCCGACTAGATTAATCAAAAGTTGTAAATCCTAGATTACAAGTCTCCATTTTATACTAATAAAATTACTAAAAATAGTAAAAATGTAACTTTTTTTAACTAAATTTCGGGTATCCTAGAAGATCCTCAGAATTGATAGAAATCAAATCTGAGTTGTTGTGATAAAGATATTCAAAATTTAAAAAGTTACTAAAAATATAAAAAATGTCATTTTGAGGGCATAAAAATAGAAAAATAGAAAAATTAGCGGACATTGTGGCGTAGCGAGAAGATCTTCTCGATAGCTACTTCTAGTAAAAATTTCAAATGATTCCGAGTTCAGAACACTTTTTATTTCTACTAACAGATTTTTTCTGTGAATACTTGAAAATTAGTGGACTTTTTTGTGTTCATCGCTCTAGGAACACGTCGACCACTCATTCTGCATTAGTTAGCCTAATGTTGGATACCAAAAGAAAACCGCTTAACTTGATCCTATAAAGATTTTGGAGTCTCTCTTCACATCTTGTATTTATAATCTCAATCTTCTAATTTAAGCAACATAATTAGTTATTTAATTTTAGAGTCACATGTTCCAATCAGAATTAAAAAAATGCTCGTAAAAAACTTTACATAGAAAACAAGCTAGTATCATCTGTTTGTAAAATATTACAAATTTGTTCAGAATACCTTTAATGAAAAAATTTTAATTTATTATTTAGAGATTCACTATTTTAACAAAAAAAAAAAACCCCTTCACAACCCTTTTTAACATTTTATCATATTATAATTTTGTTCTATTTATCCGACCAATTTTTATGATTAATCCGGAAAAATACTTATTGGTAAAAGACATGCATCTCTTATGCGCCTGTAGATGTTATTAAAAAAATTAAAATGCTATATATAATTAAGCTTAGAATTGATGTTTGTATAAGTTAAGATACTATAATTATTAAATTTCCTACATCATCCAAGAAAAAGACAAGCATGAGACAAAACAACAACATAAGAAAATTCTGTGTTGGAAAGTGACATTTTTTTGACATTTCTGAAGCATGTGAGCTGAAAGTTAAAAATTTTTGGCCCGCGATGTTGATTTTTAAGGTTATTTATCATGCTTTAAATTAATATATAATTGTTAGGACATATTATGACAGAATAAAAATTTCCTGGACTTTTCCTGCGAACATGAACAAACTATGTAATTAATTGGAGCGGTGGACAGCAGAGCCTTTATCTTTTCGGATATCCAATGGGAGGACGACATGATACTGGCATCGAAAATTTGATTTAGGTCCAGTACTAATTATGGCAGTCCCTTTCCATTGCATTAATTAATTTACTCAATAATATGAATCGATTCAGGGAATTTTGCATTTATACCCCTATTAAATATAGTATTTGCGTTATACTCTCATTTGTAAAACTAATTACTTCTATACCCCTGAAAACTTCTTTCGTGTTACAACTGTGCCCAAGGTTGAACATATAAATTATGTTGTTTTGTATTGTAGTTAGAATATGACACTCATGTTGATCTAATTTTTAGGTACGGAGGGTTTTGAAAGATTGATAAAGGCTCAGGAAAAAGAACATATAAGAACATATAAGAGAATATATGTCTTGTTGTATTTTTCAATGCTTATATATTTCACATATCATTGTGATTTTGTTTATTAAACAACAAAAAAAGTAGCTGAATAGACAAATATACATAGATCTTTTTTTTTCTTGAAACATTTGTAATATCAACTTTAAAATCAAGACAGTTGTTTAAACAATTTATTTAAAAAGTATTAAATTTTTACTTGGTGATCATTGTTGAGTTCCATATGGTTCCCATTATGCTAACTAGAGATTCTATTATCTTTTGATTTTTGTTCGTGGAATCTCAACATTGAAATAAAATTTGTGGTTTTTGACTTTTGTTCATCCTACAATCAATCGGTGTTTTTTTTTATCTCCATGTAGTGCATTATGCTAATTAGTGTGATCATCTGACATGAAAATTGTTTCAATCAATATTTTTATATTTTTTTCACTGTGATAGTCAGGATGATTATGCCATATTTTCTGGTATGATTATATGATTGAAATAGTGTTTGTTGATATTTTCTGTTATGAAAAATAATATCTATCAATGAAACCCAAATAACCACTATCTATCTTAGTTTTTTGAATAATTGTAAGGTTTTCAACATGAAGAATTTAGCTAGATCATGGTATATTTTGTTTTTATATTGAAGAAGATTCTAAAAAAGAGTTTTAATAGGTTTGTGGGTTACAAAACTCACTCTTGACATGATGTTCACATAAAATTAAAGATATAATTTGATATTAAAAGTCTTCAAACACGTTATATTTTTTTTGTAACATGTATTTTGATTATTTTATTTAATTCCTATTTAATGCTATTGTGTCATTTATACAGAAAGTTCAAATAAATAAATAAATAGAAATCCTAATGGTTAAAGTTTTGTATTATGTTTTTTTTATAATATTTTTTTAATTTAAATGTACAATCATAACAATTTTTTTATTTATTTTAGTAATGTTTTTTCTTTTGTTTTTCACTTTAGAATGAAATACTTAACTTATGGTTTCAAAAAGAATGAAAGGAACTGGAGTTAACACTTCATAATTTTTTAAGGGCAATTAGTCATTGCCTTTTTATTTCAAAATTAATTTTGTGATTATGTTCTGGTATGATTATATTATTGAAATAGTGTTTGTCGATAGATTTTCTGTTATGGAAAATAAAATTTGTCAGTGAAACCCAAATAAAAACTATTCATATTATTCTTTTGAATAATTATAAGGTTTTCAATAAATCATTCAAGAAGATGAGAGAAACAATATAAGCATTAGGCAGACACAGGGGCATAGATCAAATTTAAGATGGACACCGGGGTATAAATGTAATTTTTCAAGCCCCTACGGTCCAAATGGTAGTTTGGTCAATTCATTTTGTATTTAACGCCGTTAATGGAATATTCCCGGTATATTCCACTCTCATCCGACGAAACTTAACCTCAGGGGTACAGTTGCAACACGAAAGATTAAGGGGTATAGATGCAATTAGCTTTTTAAGGAGGATATAACGCAAAATACCATATTTAATAGGGGTATAAATGCAAAATTCCCATCGATTAATCGCACCGAATACGTATTGAGACTTTTTTTTAATCTCATGTTTGATTTTTAGGAGGAAGTTAAAAATATAGAATATTTTGGGAGATGTCTTTATGTTGGGATTATTTCTCAATTTGGTGTATCATATCGGATGAACATAATGAAATCATATTAGGTTGGACACTTAATAAGTAGAATATTATTTAAGATTTGATCTTAATTATTTAAAGTGAATCTCTTAAAATAGGAAACAATATTTGTTTGTTAATTAGGAGAGCCTTCCCAACACTTAACATTTTAACATAAGAGATATTGAACACTACTTGGCAAACCCAATTTTGAACTAAGAAAAGTCAATCAACCTGCATGGGTTAAGTGCATCATTCCCGACCTGATTATTTTTCAACAATAGTTTGTTATTTGTTTTTAATCTCTTCCTTATTAAGATCAAGATATATTGTTTTAGTGTGAGAAATAATTTTATATATTGGTCATTTGAATAGTGAATCGATTTTTCTCCACCCTTGTATATGCTAAGAAAATGTCGTCGAACAATGTAAAACTGTGTTCTATTGGGTGGTTTAGTTTTTCTCGTTATTGTTCTCCGGTTGCTAAAGCTGAACACTGGAAAAACACTTACCTGCCTCAATGAATAGCTATATATAATCAATCTCCCCCGTGAATATTACGAGTTAATGAGAAGAAGAAGAACAGGAAAATGAGAAGCATAAGATCAGTACGTTATTCAATAAATTAAGTTGCTATAATCATACATTTATACATGACATATTTCTTGTTGATGCTTGTAAAAGATGGCTTGGGCAAGCATAGGCTCTCTCACTTGGGAATAGATGCTGAGGTCCCATCTTAAGTTGTCTATTCACATGTCTATTCCCATATATGATCTCGGTCCCCCCACCCATCCCCAGAGTCACCCACTCCAGGTGCAAACATATTTTGGGGTGGTACGTACCATAAATTTGTTTCCACGTTTGCAATCCAATTATTCACTAAAATTTGAATATCAACTAGCTAATATTCTTGATGGACCACGCGGTACTTCATTTTCAATGAAGATAAGTTCTCCTTTCATTTGGTTTCATTAGCATCCATGCATGCATGCATGCACTCACCCAATCACATCACCCAAGTCATTAAGTGAAAAATTAATTTGATAATCCTAACTTTGTTCGAACGACAATTAATTCATTCAAATATGACAATCATTTGTCATTTAAAACAATCGGTTAAAAAAAAAATAATTGGATCACCGGATCAGAACTCCATAAGTAATTAATGGAAGGGCTGGGAATTACACTGCATATGAGCTATTTGAGAAGGCTGGCACGATCAGAAGAGGAAAAATGTTATATGTAGTCCTACCTTCAGTACCAAATATAGTCCATATACACACACACACACACATTGAAAGTATAAGATGTGGTCACCATATATTTTTTCCTTAGGTGTGGTCACCCTCTGATTATCGTCCGATTAAATAGATTTTAATAGGAAAGTTAAAATAACCACCCCATGAAATCCATATATGGCCAGGAATGGTGATCCCTCTTTTTTTTCCACATGATTTCCCCATTTTTCTCTTGTAATTTTTTTATGGTACATTTTTCTCACTATTCGATTAAATGCACCCAAATTGTACAATGATTACTAGGTGACCGCATATTAAAAAGAGGTACAATGTCCACAAAATATATATTGAAATGATAAGATGCAACCGTGCAACCATGCAGCATGAATCTGGGTCACCCAAATCTCTGATATATCTGGATGGCTCAAATCTGATATACATTTTCACGAACTCTAACCGGTAATAGTTTGATAAAATATGTTAACGATCTGAGTCGTCTAGATCAGGACGGCCCAGATTCTCGGCACACCTAAAGGGCGCTGGTTACACATTTGCACCCAATCGAATGATATAGTGCAATTCGTGCGAACCGTGTATATATAAAAAAGGCATATATGCTCATTGAGGCATATACATTACTGGACTATATGCTTTCTTTATCACACATACACCATTTTAAGGATTATCATTTTAACATATATATATAATAATATATATAAAAACTAATTTGTAGAAAGTATAAAAAAAATTCTATCGAGATATATTTCTCGTTACAGTGAATGCATGAGACTAATGAAGTTTATGGGACTATAAAATGGGCCGTTGCTATTTGGATAGAGACGTAAGCTATTTTGGAGTTTATAACAATTAAAAGTATAAATTATTATACCAGAAGAATATATAATTTTTTGTTTGTTTGTGTTTTTAGTTATTCTTGTTAAGAAAAGTAATAATTAAGTTTTGGTATTTGATTGATCATGGATAAGTTATGAATAATATGTGAGTAAAGTATAGATAATGATTTATAAAAGGTGAAAAAATGATTTGATTTGTGGGCCTTCTGATTTATAGGCGGTGATGGTAGTTGATTTGACAGTGTGATCCATTTTTATAAATATAATAGATTGGGTGGAATAACACAATTTCAAGTGAGACCTGGAATACAAATACAAGTTTTTTCACGCCAATTCTGACATAGTGATACCCCTCTTTCTACTTCCACCCAAATAGGTATATTTTAGGCCTATTCTACCCTTATTCACTCATATTCTCCCCCTATATCCCATTACCCAGAGTGCCGCACCTAGAAAGAGACAGCCGCATCATCTGAGGTTGACATCCCCAATACATGCATATTTCTCACTCGAGGTTGGTTTAAAGAGAAGGATAAAAGAGAACCCTGGCCAGATTCTTTTCAACTAAATATGATGGTGACACTCTTGATTTATATAGGCATTTTCCAAGTTTATTTGGTGGATGACAAAGCGTGAAAGTAGCTTGGGAATCGTAGGCTTTGTAGGCCTTTTAAATAAATAGTGGGAATATATATATATATATATAGGGAGCCGATTACATGCGGTTTACGGTCGGTGCGGTGCGCGATCACGAGCCGTCGATCACGGGTCCATCGCATCGGACGGTCGGGTGCGATTCACGTCGACCGTTGGATGCGATGGACCCGCGATCGAACGGCCCACGTCGTAAACCGCACCGACCGCACACCGCACGTAATCGCGACCATATAAAGATGCCAATAAAAAGGGCGAATATATATATATTGACGTGTGTGTTTCAACTACTTGCCAATAAAAAGGGCGAATGCCCGAAATAAATCTCCTTTATGAATGAGACTCAGGTGAGGGTTTCTTATTTATATAAAAAAATACTGGTGATATACAGTCTCTCATAGTTTAATGCAACATATAAATAGTTTAATTAACATAGTAAATACTATTAAATGTGTGTGTATATATATATATATATATACCCGAGTGATAGCGTGCGGCGGACCGCACGGTACGGATCCGACGTGCGTCGTCCGATCGCGGGTCTATCGCATCCAACGGTCGATGTGAATCGCACCCGACCGTCTGATGCGATGGACCCGTGATCGACGGCCCGTGGTCGACGCCGCACGCGACCGCATGCTGCACCTAATCACTCATATATATATATATATATATATATGGTCGCGATTACGTGCGGTATGCGGTCGGTGCGGTTTACGACGTGGGCCGTCCGATCGCGGGTCCATCGCATCCAACGGTCGACGTGAATCGCACCCGACCGTCCGATGTGATGGACCCGTGATCGACGGCCCGTGATCGCGCACCGCACCGACCGTAAACCGCACCTAATCGGCTCCCTATATATATATATATATGTGGGGAGGTTATTGCGTGCGGCGAACTGCGGGTGCGGCAGCAATCACGGGCCGTCGATCACGGGTCCATCGCATCAGATGGTCGGGTGCGATTCACGTCGACCGTTGGATGCGATGGACCCGCGATCGAACGGTCAACGTCGCGGCCACATCCGCCGTTCGCCGCACGTAATAATTTTCATATATATATATATATTGAATCGATAATATGCGGTCGTGCGGTCGCGATCGCGGGCCGTCCGATCGTGGGTCCATCGCATCCAACGGTCGACGTGAATCGCACCCAACCGTCCGATGCGATGGACCAGTGATCGACGGCCCGTGATCGACGACCGCACGACCGCATGTAATTGGAAGTATATATATATATATATATATATATATATATATATATATATATATATATAGAGTTGTGATATTATACGGTCGTGCGGTCGGTGCGGTCGCGATCACGGGCCGTCGATCACGGGTCCATCGCATCGGACGGTCGGGTGCGATTCACGTCGACCGTTGGATGCGATGAACCCGCGATCGGACGGCCCGCGATCGTGACCGCACGACCGCACAACCGCATATTATCGAATATATATATATATATATATATATATATATATATATATATATATATATATATATATAGGGAGCCGATTAGGTGCGGTTTACGGTCGGTGCGGTGCGCGATCACGGGCCGTCGATCACGGGTCCATCGCATCGGACGGTCGGGTGCGATTCACGTCGACCGTTGGATGCGATGGACCCGCGATCGGACGGCCCACGTCGTAAACCGCACCGACCGCATACCGCACGTAATCGCGACCATATATATATATATATATATATATATATATATATATATAGGGGAGTTATTGCTTGCGGCGAACGGCGGGTGCGGCAGCGACTACGGGCGACGGGTCCATCACATCGGACGGTCGGGTGCGATTCACGTCGACCGTAGGATGCGATGGACACGGACGCCCGCAGACTCAAAATATGCAGACGAGCAAAGGGCCATGATATGGACGACTATGATTCAATCAAAAAAATAAAAGATCCACTGAAAATTTTCAATCACTTAAACCTAACCCAACCCTTAACCAACCACCAACCCAACCCCAGATCACCTAACCTAACCCAACCTGTACTCTCTCTCTCCCTCTCACAGAAAATGAAATCAGAGGAAAAAAAATCCTCTCACCCTCCTCGACTGGAAACCTGAAATCGCTTCGTTCGCCGCTTAGCCTCCCCTACGCCGCCCCTCAACAGCCCGACATCGCCGCCCTCCCTGGTTACCTCCACGCTTAGACGCCGTCGCAGCCGCCGCCTCCCGCACTCCCCGACACGGCGATCGATCCGAGAAGGTTCGTCCTAGTCTCACCTTGATGATTTGTTTGGTAGATCTAGGGTTTTTAACTGAATCTATTTTTTTAGATTTCTCATGTAGGGATTTTCCCAATTTTTTTAGATCTAGGGTTTTTAACTGAATCTATTAATTAGTTTTCTCAATTTTTTTACCTCTCTCATTTAGGGATTGGAGGTGTACTCGAAGAGGATGGAGCTCGTGCAGGAGTATATCAGATCGATGCTCGATGAGATATGGTCGATGGGAGGATCTTAGTAAGTATAACTTGGTGACCTTAGATAATACAATGTGTCTGATTTAATTGTTGGGAGTAGTTTATATTTATTTTGTTGATAGAAAGGTGCAAAATCGTATTTAGAATAATGAGTTTGTTTTCTACTTTGAAGTTCCTTCATTTTTCGGTTCCACTTTCTTTTTCCAGTATGATTTGGTTCTTATCCATCCTCGTATGGTGTTTGTTTACTGGGGGGTACCAATAAAACAGAAAAGTGGGATATCATTATCTTTATGGTTTAGATGATTGTGCCTGCATTTAGTGAATATTGACAATGAGTTGGTTTCTTGTTGGTTTGTGAATAGATATTTTTATTTTTAGCTCCCTGTATTATTTGCAACCATCACTTATTAGATTCTTGACCTCTTTCATGTCGTGAATTTGTAGCTCGTTCTGAATTTTCATATGAAAAAAAGAAAAGAAAATGTGACACCAAGCGAGTGCACTAACTTCATTGATGATGAAATAAGGATGTTACTAGTGCCCACTTGTAGTTAAACTGAAATAAGGATGTTATTTCATTTTTTTATGTCACAATGCTGATGAGACATCTGTTATTGTGGAAATAAGGATATTATTAGTGCCCACTTGTAGTTAAACTGAAATCATGGAGAGAATGATCTTTGCTTTATCTACCCCCCGGTTAATGCCGTCCATTTCCAACCAACAATATCTGAGTTTCTATTGAACTATGAATTTTTATCCCCGTTTGGATACGGAATGTATGCAATTGTATAACTTGTTAATGTTGTCCAAACCTAGGTAACTGAATAGGGATTTATAATTGTGAATGTATGCAATTGTATAACTTGTTATTGCTCAATTCTTCACTTTTGGTCTTTCAAGACTGATTAATTCACATCAATATTGTTTTTAGGTAACACTTGATGGGTAGTAGCGAGAGGAAGAATTATAGGTGTATATACATCTAGTCTGAATGCGAACAACAAGTTAATTGATTCTCTGATGCAATGCATAGTGTGGAGGATTCTCCGGTGCAGTCTACAAGTTAATGATTGCGATTGTGGGGATCCTCCTGCTCATCTTGTTGTAGATGCAATTGCCAATCTGTTTTGTGGTCGTTAGACATATTTTGGTGACTTGTCAATTATTATTTTTTTGTTCCAAGATTGTGTAAAAAAATGATGTAATTGTGTTACCAGCTTATCTGTTTAGGAGTTCATTTACTGTTAACGATTGTGGTGATCCTTTGCTCATCTTGCTAAAGATGTAAATGACAATTTGTTGTGACTTTAAACATGTTTTGATAACTTGTCAATGATCTTTCCTGCTGTGTAGTTTGTTTGAATTGCTAGGATTTGAATAATGGTAATTGCTTTAAAATAAAACTCATCACTTGTTTCTTCAGCAACCCCAAAATGCATATCTAAGACTCCTGAGCAAATGAGACATCAACATCATCAGCTCTGGATGCTTTTGCCAACAAAAGTAGTCAATCAATCCTTTCTGGAAGCATTTGTACCATGATCATGAGTTTCACTTGTAAATGGCATGGGGGTAAAATTAATATATCAAATAGTACATATCAATAGATGAACATGAACATTGATGAACATGAATATGAGATCTAATTTGGCAAAACCACTATTAACAAGGGCATGTCTCACAATTATTAAATTGAACAAGGCCACAATAAAATAAAATCATTTTCCAGTACATGTAGAGACCATCAAATTTATGGATTCAATTAACAAAGTTGTAAAATAAAGATTACATCTATTTGCCAAGTCAAATTTTGATTATTATTGTTGTGTTTCTAAAGCACTCTAAATTGGGTTATTGTTTTCCCCTCTTTGCAATAGAGCAATTGTAATAGCCGGGACCTCCTTATACTGGTTTATGCTAATATTTATGTGTTTGGTTTACAGGAGAAGATAATTTTATGTTATTGGGCTTCTGGTCTTTATTCTCCCTGAAGTCGAACATTTGGTTTGATTTTTGAAAAGCACCTTCGAGGCATATTTGGGATTCACGTTCAACATATGAAGTCTTCATTTTTGAGTTACCTTTCATATAAAATTGGTTTGGCGTTATTTGGAATTATATTAGAAAAGTTATGCCTGTTTTACCATTTATGCACCTAGAAGAATAAATCGTGATGTCTTCTGTTCGTCGTTATTTTAAATATAGTTACAAGCTTCTTCTGATCTTGGCTCAAACATAGAACTTGTATTTGAGTCGAGGCGCGCAGATTTTAGTGGAAGGGCATGTTGGTAATTTGGGGAAACCTAAAGTTTTTAATTTTTGGTGAGTCGGTGGAGGGTGGTGATATATGTGCGGGGAGAGAGAGTGGCGTCCGAGACACTGTTTGAAGAGAAAAAAAAAGGGAAATCAAGGGAAAAATTACAAAAATTGGGAAAAGCTTCGTGGAGCATTTTTCGCGATACACTGGGTAAAGATTCTTGTTCTTTTCATTGTTATTCTTCGTCTAGGGTTGTTTTATTTCAGTTTTGAATCGAATTTGTGATTTGGGGCTGGAATATGATTATGTTTTTGGGGCTGAATAAATAGGTATTCAATGGTTGATTTTACAGTATCATTTTGGGGTTTGTAGTGGGGATGTCATGTTTGTCTTGGTGGATTTGGGAATTGTTTGATTAATGGGGTTATATTTTAGTATCTGATTGAGGTTATAATTTTATCAGTGAATTCCTGTCTGCGTGATTTAGGAGCTGGGTTAGGGTTAGTCCAGCTTGGATTGTGAATTGTGAGGTAAGTAACCCGATTGACTTTTGCCTGTTCCATTTCATTCCACGTTGTATTGTTGTAAGTAACTCGATCGATATTTGCTTGTTTCATTCCATTCCATTATTTGTTACATTCCGTTCCACGTGGTATTGTTGGTTCGATATATACTCATTCCATTCCATTCCCCACATTTTTATTGTTGTTGAGGCTATTCAATTGTATTTGATAATCCATATGATTTCCATTGTGAGTACTGTATTTAAATGGTCTATTATTGAGACATATTCCTTCATTGTTGTTAGACTGTGGTTGTTCGAGATTCTAAAATATTCTTATAATTGGTCTATTTGTATCTTGGAGTTGTTCTTTATTGGATTCTAGCTTATTTTCCTTATTTATATCTCGTGAGCTTATAATTGACTCCTTAGTATCGTGAGCCTTCCTTTGATCATGATATGTATCCATCTTAGTGTCTTTCTATGAACCTATGATCTGTATGCTCGTGTTGTTTGACCATGAAGCCTTGTAGTGTGATTGACATCGTTGCTTCTATATTCCTCTTGTGTACTTGGAGTTGGATGACCATAGACCTTACAGTGAGGGTTGAGGTTTGCCTCTCTAGCGCGCATAAGTACGTACGGTCCAGCGAGGGGGACTTAAGAATACCCTGCCGTGCCTGGATGTTCCGAGGGCCAGGTAGTGAATCCGCGTGGACGTTCCGAGGGCCACACGCGAGGTATGTGGATATCTTGGACATAGGGGCCAAGATGGTGGGGTCGTGCAGATGGTCAATCCTACGCTTTGGACATTTTGGGGACCAGAATTGTGATTTCCTTATCATTCTTGTAGCATTGTGACATTTCCACGGCCATCAGTGATTTCATTAACATCATTTTCATCGATGAGTAATTTCAGAGTACTTGCTTTCAGTTCAATTGTGATATAGCTTGATGATATTCATTGGCTTTATCAGTTGTGAGGTGTTAGTTGGAGCTATTCATTCCTATGTTTATATATCAGCGATATGATGTTATTGTTCTCCGCTGATGCTTATACAGTAATTCCATTTGTCATTATACTTTGACCTGGTGTTTATTGAGATTACTGAGCTTGACTTTGGATGTCATTCTTGTTTTCCTTGTGCGTGGAGTGTCTGGGTTACTTACTGAGCATCTTTCGCTCATTCCATTCTATTTTCTCTTATTTTGCAGAGTAGAGGCGGGGTTGGGGGACGTTGTCTTAGTCTTCTTTTGGTGCCACGTCCAGCTGGTGATAGGTATATATAGATGTGTATAGTTTGATGTTTTGGATCTGTATATGATTATTTTGGTAGAGGCTGGTCTAGCGAACCATACCTATGTTAAATGCTCTGTATATATGGATGACTGTATATGAGGTGTGTTAGATGCTCTGTTGACTGCTTAAACTTTCCTGGGTGTGTTGTGATATAGGTGATTATACATATCTTGTTGATTATCTGTTATCCCAGGGTTGTTATCATATGTGATTATATAGGGTGGACATTTTGATATTTGTTTTAGAAAAAAAAAAGATTATGGAGGGTTTTTAGGCACGTGGTGTGCTCGTGTCGGCGTTTTTGGGGTACGGGCCGCCACATTTGGTATCAGAGCCTTGGTGGCGTGCACGTGTCGGTGGTTTCGGGACACGGGCTACCACAGTTGGTATCAGAGCTTAGGTTAGGCCTTATTGAGTCAATTGAGGATTTAAGCTGAAGTTCAACAGAGCTATAGGATAAGGTTAGTTGTCTAGAGTATTATACAGAGCACTTGGAATAGGAGAAAGTATTTTTAATTTATTTGATGTTGTGTTTTGTAGGTCTTGATGGATCAGGGATCTGAATCGATGCCTACGGCTCATCCAGAATCATCAGATGCTGCTAGGGTGATCCATGCCATTGGGGATATGACAGGGACATTGCGGGAGCATATTAATGCTACCCTGGAGCTCAGGCAGACGAATGCAATAGCCAAGGAGCGGGGGATGTATGATACTTTCATGAGAATGGCTCCACCACTGTTCTATGGTACGACAGATCCATTGATTGCAGAGGAGTGGTTATTCTTGTTGGAGAAAACCTTCTGGGCGATCAAGTGCCAAGCGGAGGACATTCCGAAGACAGCATTTCGGACCAGATATGGCCATTATGAGTTTGTCGTCATGCCTTTTGGGCTGACAAATGCTCCTGCAGTATTCATGGCGTTGATGAACAAGATATTTCAACCATATCTAGACCAGTTCGTGGTGGTGTTCATCGACGACATCTTGATATACTTGCCGAACGGAGAAGAGCATGTGCAGCACCTGAGGATTGCCCTTGGTGTCCTACAAGCACACAAGATGTATGCTAAATTCAGCAAGTGTGAATTCTGGTTGGAGAAAGTGGAATTCTTAGGGCATGTGATCTCGAAGAAGGGAGTTGAGGTGGACCATGCTAAGGTGGAGGCAGTGATGAGCTGGAAGTGCCCCACCAATGCCACTGAGATTCGTAGTTTTCTTGGGTTGGCTGGTTACTATTGCAGATTTATCGAGGATTGCAGTTCCACTGACTCGTCTAACACAGAAGAATGCTAGATTTGAGTGGACAGATCAGTGCGAAGAAAGTTTCGAGGAGTTGAAGAGGCGTTTGACTTCAGCTCCGATTCTCACTAATCCTGATAGTACAGGAGGCTCTGTGGTCTATAGTGATGCCTCACAAAGAGGGCTGGGTTGTGTATTGATGCAACATGGCAAGGTAGTAGCTTATGCATCGAGACAGTTGGAGCCGCATGAGCAGAACTATCCTACCCATGATCTGAAATTGACAGCTGTACTTTTTGCATTGAAGATATGGAGGCACCATGTTTATGGTGAGAAATTTGAGGTATTCACAGACCACAAGAACTTGAGATATTTATTTTCACAGAAGGAGTTGAACCTTCGTCAGAGACGATGGCTTGAACTTTTGAAGGATTATGATTGCACCATTCAATACCATCCAGGGAAGGCGAACGTCGTTGCTGATGCTCTAAGTAGAAAGTCAGCTGTGAGTGTAGCGCACCTAATGGTTCATGAGTGGTGTTTGCTCGAGCAAGTTCGAGACTCTGATGTGATATTGCAAATGGGAAGGCCAGGAGTTTTGATTGCTCAAATGAGGGTACAACCGATCTTGTTGACTCAGATCGGAGAAGCTCAGAGGAAGGATGTCGAGTTTGAGGAGTTTGATCGTGTAGCTGAGTGTGAGGCATCAGATTCAGAGTGGAAGATGAGGACAGATGGATTGCTCTGCTTCCGAGGAAGGATTTGGGTTCCGTCAGATGAGGAGATTCGACGAGAGATCCTACAGGAGGCACACCATTCTGCATACACAATGCATCCTGGTAGCACAAAGATGTACCAGAATCTGCGAGGCTTGTATTGGTGGCGAGGCATGAAGAAGGATATTGCAGAGTTCAT
Source organism: Acorus calamus (assembly GCA_030737845.1). Lineage (NCBI taxonomy): Eukaryota > Viridiplantae > Streptophyta > Magnoliopsida > Acorales > Acoraceae > Acorus > Acorus calamus. The sequence goes on from CM060872.1 coordinate 11,671,013, forward strand.
TGGGAGATGTCTGACTTGTCAAAGGGTCAAAGCAGAACACCAGCGACCGGGAGGTCTGTTGCAACCATTGGAGGTGCCAGAATGGAAGTGGGAACATGTCACTATGGATTTCGTGTGCGGTTTATCTCGATCCCAGAAGGGGTGTGATACCATATGGGTTATCGTGGATAGACTGACGAAATCAACCCACTTTCTTGCTGTCCGAGCTACGTAGTCGATGGATAGTCTGGCGGCTAAGTATATTGATGGAGTTGTTCGATATCATGGAGTGCCTGTCAGTATCGTATCAGACCGTGATCCAAGGTTTACATCGCATTTTTGGAGAGGTCTACAGCAAGCTTTGGGGACCAGATTGCAGTTTAGCACATCATTTCACCCCCAGACCGATGGTCAATCTGAGAGGACCATCCAGACTCTTGAGGACATGTTGAGAGCATCCGTTCTTGAGTTTGAGGGTGGATGGGAAAAGAACCTAGCGTTGATGGAGTTTGCCTACAATAATAGCTATCATAGTAGCATTGGGATGACGCCCTTTGAGGCATTGTATGGTAGGCGGTGTAGGACTCCTATTTGCTGGGAGGAGGTGGGAGATCGACAGATGCTTGGACCAGAAATCGTGCAACAATCGACTGACACGGTTTGTATCATCAGGGATCGGCATAGAACAGCTCAGAGTCGGCAGAAGAGCTATGCCGATAACAGAAGGAGAGATTTGGAGTTTTGTATTGGGGACCACGTTTTCCTGAAGATATCACCGACGAAAGGGGTGATGAGATTTGGGAAGAAGGGCAAGTTGGGCCCTAGATATACTGGTCCATTTGAGATCCTGGAGAGGATTGGTACGTCGGCATACCGTCTTGCATTGCGACCGCAGTTGGGAGGTGTTCATAATGTGTTTCAAGTGTCCATGTTGAGGAAATATCATCCGGATCCGTCGCACGTCATTGATTATCAACCTTTAGAGGTTCATACGGATTTGACATTCGAGGTACGACCCATCCGTATTTTAGCACGTCGAGAGCAGCAGTTGAGGACTAAGACCATTCCATTGGTTAAGGTCCTATGGCAACATCACACATCCGAGGATGCGACGTGGGAGCGTGAAGCAGAGATGAGGGAGCGTTATCCTCACCTATTTTCATCATAAGGTATACTTTGCGGATTTGGAGGACCAAATCCTATTTAAGGGGGGTAGGATGTAATAGCCGGGACCTCCTTATGCTGGTTTATACTAATATTTATGTGTTTGGTTTACAGGAGAGGATAATTTTATGTTATTGGGCTTTTGATCTTTATTCTCCCTGAAGTCGTACATTTGGTTTAATTTTTGAAAAGCACCTTCGAGGCATATTTGGGATTCACTTTCAACATATGAAGTCTTCATTTTTGAGTTACCTTTCATATAAAATTGGTTTGACGTTATTTGGAATTATATTAGAAAAGTTATGCCTGTTTTACCATTTATGCCCCTAGAAGAATAAATCGCGAGGTCCTCTGTTCGTTGTTATTTTAAATATAGTTAGAAGCTTCTTCTGATCTTGGCTAAAAAAAAGAAGTTGTAGATATTTTCGTCAGTTTTCCAACAGAAGTTGTTTCATGTGAAGTGGATTTCCCTACGAGAAGATATGGCTGTTTGAGTCGAGGCTGCGCAGATTTTAGTGGAAGGGTATGTTGATAATTTGGCGAAACCTAAAGTTTTTAATTTTTGGTGAGTCGGTGGAGGGTGGTGACATATGTGCGGGGAGAGAGAGAGTGTCGTCCGAGACACTGTTTGAAGAGAAAAAAAAGGGAAATCAGGGGAAAAATTAGAAAAATTGGGATAAGCTTCGTGGAGCATTTTTCACGATACACTGGGTAAAGATTCTTGTTCTTTTCATTGTTATTCTTCGTCTAGGGTTGTTTTATTTCAGTTTTGAATCGAATTTGTGATTTGGGGCTGGAATATGATTATGTTTTTGGGGCTGAATAAATAGGTATTCGATGGTTGATTTTACAGTATCATTTTGGGGTTTGTAGTGGGGATGTCATGTTTGTCTTGGTGGATTTGGGAATTGTTTGATTAATGGGGTTATATTTTAGTATCTGATTGAGGTTATAATTTTATCAGTGAATTCCTGTCTGCGTGATTTAGGAGCTGGGTTAGGGTGAGTCCAGCTTGGATTGTGAATTGTGAGGTAAGTAACCCGATTGACTTTTGCCTGTTTCATTTCATTCCACGTTGTATTGTTGTAAGTAACTCGATCGATATTTGCTTGTTTCATTCCATTCCATTATTTGTTACATTCCGTTCCACGTGGTATTGTTGGTTCGATATATACTCATTCCATTCCGTTCCCCACATTTTTATTGTTGTTGAGGCTATTCAATTGTATTTGATAATCCATATGATTTTCATTGTGAGTACTGCATTTAAATGGTCTATTATTGAGACATATTCCTTCATTGTTGTTAGACTGTGGTTGTTCGAGATTCTAAAATATTCGTATAATTGATCTATTTGTATCTTGGAGTTGTTCTTTATTGGATTCTAGCTTATTTTCCTTGTTTATATCTCTTGAGCTTATAATTGACTCATTAGTATCGTGAGCCTTCCTTTGATCATGATATGTATCCATCTTAGTGTCTTTCTATGAACCTATGATCTGTATGCTCGTGTTGTTTGACCATGAAGCCTCGTAGTGTGATTGACATCGTTGCTTCTATATTCCTCTTGTGTACTTGGAGTTGGATGACCATAGACCTTACATTGAGGGTTGAGGTTTGCCTCCCTAGCGCGCATAAGTACGTACGGTCCAACGAGGGGGACTTGAGAATAGCTTGCCATGCCTGGACGTTCGAGGGCCAGGTAGTGAATCCGCGTGGACGTTCCGAGGGCCACACGCGAGGTATGTGGATATCTTTGACATAGGGGCCAAGATGGTGGGGTCGTGCAGATGGTCAATCCTACGCTTTGGACATTTTGGGGACTAGAATTGTGATTTCCTTATCATTCTTGTAGTATTGTGACATTTCCACGGCCATCAGTGATTTAATTAACATCATTTTCATCGATGAGTAATTTCAGAGTACTTACTTTCAGTCCAATTGTGATACATCTTGATGATATTCATTGGCTTTATCAGTTGTGAGGTGTTAGTTGGAGCTATTCATTCCTATGTTTATATATCAGTGATATGATGTTATTGTTCTCCGCGGATGCTTATACAGTAATTCCATTTGTCATTATACTTTGACCTGGTGTTTATTGAGATTACTGAGCTTGACTTTGGATGTCATTCTTGTTTTCCTTGTGCGTGGAGTGTCTGGGTTACTTACTGAGCATCTTTCGCTCATTCCATTCTATTTTCTCTTATTTTGCAGAGTAGAGGCGGGGTTGGGGGACGTTGGCTTAGTCTTCTTTTGGTGCCACATTCAGCTGGTGATAGGTATATATAGATGTGTATAGTTTGATGTTTTGGATCTGTATATGATTATTTTGGTAGAGGCTGGTCTAGCGAACCATGCCTATGTTAAATGCTCTGTATATATGGATGACTGTATATGAGGTGTGTTAGATGCTTTGTTGACTGCTTAAACTTTTCGGGGTGTGTTGTGATATAGGTGATTATACATATCTTGTTGATTATCTGTTATCCCAGGGTTGTTATCATATGTTATTATATAGGGTGGACATTTCGATAATTTGTTTTAGAAAAAAAAGATTATGGAGGGTTTTTAGGCACGTGGTGTGCTCGTGTAGGCGTTTTTGGGGCACAGGCTGCCACAGTTGGTATCAGAGCCTTGGTGGCGTGCACGTGTCGGTGGTTTCGGGACACGGGCTGCCACAACAATGGCAATTCTTCAAATTCTTGGCCTATTGGAACTAAGCTGTCTGATTAAAATTAGTGACCTGCAAAAATCAAACAGAAGCACTTAATCAGAAAATTAAACTTTAATAAAGCTCTGCATTTCAGGTGACAGAATTGAAGCAGAAATCTCAAAACCAATCACAAAAACGCTGAATCAACAAAGTTACTAATAAGGGCACATCTCACAATTGAGAGGCAAAGAACTACAGAAATGTTATAGGAGAAAACTTTCAAATTCACAAATTGAGAGGCTGAGAAATACTGAATCAACAGCTGAAACCATAAAATGTTACAAGGGAAATCAAACTCAGGGTTTTTTATAATTTTCTTGAAGAAGAACTATACTTCAAATTTTTTCAAAAATCCAGGTAAAAGAAAGAAAGAGGATGAATTAGATCTAAAAAAAATGGAAAAATCACTATATGAGAAATCTAAATAATAGATTCAGTTAAAAACCCAAGATCTACCAAACAAATCATCAAGGTGAGACTAGGACGAACCTTCTCGGATCGATCGCGGTGTCGGAGAGTGCGGGAGGCGGCGGCTGCGACGGCGTCTAAGGGTGGAGGGTGCCGGGGAGGGCGGTGATGTCGGGCTATTGAGGGGCGGCGTCGGGGAGGCCGAGCGGCGAACGAAGCGATTTCAGGGTTCCTGTCGAGGAGGGTGAGAGGATTTTTTTTTCCTCTGATTTCATTTTCTGTGAGAGGGAGAGAGAGAGTACAGGTTGGGTTAGGTTAGGTGATCTGGGGTTGGGTTGGTGGTTGGTTAAGGGTTTGGTTAGGTTTAAGTGATTGAAAAATATCAGTGGATCTTTTATTTTTTTGATTGAATCATAGTTGTCCATATCATGGCCCTTTGCTCGTCCGCATATTTCGAGTCTGCGGGCGTCCGTCAGAGAACCGGTCTATATATATATAGGGAGAGAGAGAGGGAGGGGGGAGGCGATTGGGTACATCCGTGAGGTAGGTGCGGCGGTGTTGATGGCCGTCCGATCTGGGTACATAGGATCCAACGGTGAAGATCAACCCACAGCCAAATCAGCGACCAGATATACCCGGTTTATAAAAAAAACATGAAAAAATTCGTTGCAACCGGATGTACCCGGTTTAAAAAAAAATCGTTCGAACAAAACCCAAAAAAAGTGTCGCCACTCTCTTCCCCTTCCCTCTCTGCCCGACCAAAATCAAAAATTCAAAACAACAAAACAACAAAACAAAACCAAAAACCCAAAAACAAAACCAAAAAGCACTCATGGATCCCTCTCTCTTCCCCTTCCCTCTCTGCCTGACCCTGAATCCCTCGAACCCCCTTGCGGCTCCTACCTGTGGCCACCATCGATGGCGGCCCCCCCTCGGTCACCACCACCCGCTTCAAAATCTGTACAGAAACTGGTATAGGGTTTGTTGTGTGTGTTTTTGTCAAAATCCAACTATTATTTATTGTGATCCATTATTTTGTGTGTGATGCCCTTTACATGTTTGTTTTTATGCTTTTTAGGCCATCAAAATGTGATGAAAGCCTTCTTTGTGTGTTGCAGATTCTGAAGCATGTTCTGAATTTTTTTTTGGTAAATCATGCTTTAGAGTAAATGATCTCTTTAGGTATGTATTCCTTTGGGGTTAATGATGTTTTTGAGTGTTCATCATCCTTTAGGGTTTTTTTTCTAGATTTGTAAATTATTTATTTTGTGTATTCAAATATAGGGTTTTAATTTTATTTTCATAATCACTTTCAGATGTAGAGTTTTATTTATGAATGCCTTTACAAACAGGTCAAATCTATTAAATATCACAGTGCCAATAGTTGTTCATGAATCATGATTCACGAGGTTCTTTTGAGCCACCACAGTTGTTTTACAGGCCCGAGGTCAATTTTAAAGGGCTGAATCTTTATATAAGAATCATGGCTAGCATTATGTGATTTAATTTTAAAACCATATCCTTTTTTTTTTAAATTTGATTTTGTAGTTTCTGTTGTTAGACAGATATTTATAGTTATACTAAAACATGAAAAATGCAGAGATTAAGACTGTATTGCTTCCTATGAGTGTAACATCCCACTCAAACAACCAACCCAGTGGCCTTTTTCCATTAAATAAACGTAGGCCTAATTTTCTGTTTGCTTATAAAAAAATCCATGGCTATTTTTACAGTTTTCAACATTTAATATTTTTAAATGATATGTATTAGTTAATGAAGTACATTTCTTTCTAAAGAAAATATATTAAAGTATGTGCTTGTATCACCTCCCATTTTTTTATTAAGTAGTAAACAAGGATATTATGTGCCTAAGATTTGTTGAAAAATCTTCCACTGCTTCCCCAGTCTGCATTTAATTAAAGTAATCAATTAAAGCCACCTTTGATAATGATTTCTTGGAGGTGAATTTATATATAATCACACACACACACACACACACACACACACATAAGAAATACAATTTAACCAGTTATAAAAAAAATTATAACCAAGTATGGACAGGTTAGTAGAATGTTACACTTTTATTGTTTGGTTAATGAAAACTGAATCAGAGTTACAATGAAAACATTGTCCAAAGACAACATGAATATGAACATTATGCTACATTAAGTGATATATTTTATGATTTTAAAAATATGTTGCATTAATCTTTAACTGTGTAGATGGATCATTCCAATACGACATCCTCTGATGGATTTACGTCCCAACAAAACTGTTATTGTGGGAAGAACGTGGATTTAAAACAATCACGAACTGAATCTAATCCAGGGAGATGGTTTTGGGCTTGTCCAATTAGAAAAGTATATATTGGTCTTGATTATTCTATTTTCAACAGCCCTTATTTTCATTTCATTATTTATCTATGTCTATTTGAAATATTTGAACTTTTTAATATCCTCCAATTAGTCTAAGAACGACATGAACGAATGCCAGTATTTTGAATGCCAAAATCACACTACCAGTAGCTCTAGAGGAGAACGATATGCTCCAATTAAGGAATTTCTCTTGTTACCAAGAATTCAAGCTATGGAGGAGATGCTAACTAAGGTTGAAGCTCGACAAGAATGTGTCGAAGAGTTAGAGCAAGTAATTAAATCTCTAGTGGAGAGGTTAACAGAATTCCAAGCTATACAACAATGTGCAGAAGAGTTACAGGACCAACATAATTTTTTCATGAAGGTTTTGGTGGTGCTTTTCATGTCGTTCGCAGTATTTGTAGGTTCTAAGTTAAGTGGAGCATAAATAATAGCTAAGTAGGATCAATGTAGAACTTCTTGTAATGGTTTAACTTGTTGAATGTTATGTTTGAACTTGTTGTAATGGTTGATGTAAAACTTATGTAACTTAATACAGGTGCAATGTAGATGTTTTGGTAGATTACATGTTGTTTTAGATGAGTAAAGCCTTGACTAAAGGGTAATACCATGTGTTGATGTCCCATTTGTCTGCACAAGGTTTACTTTGACTAGGATATGCAGCCTTTCAGATGATGAACACAATCACGTTGAGTGTAGGATTAACTAATGAAAGAAGTCATTCTTGTAGGCTACTGTCTAAATATTAATTATTTGTTTGCTATCTAAAAGAGCAAATAATTCAGCTGTTCCTTATATCTGGCAGGGCATCACATATTAAAAGATAAAATATATAAGAATTGCACAATTCATGACATTTAAACAATCCCAACTACATTGTGAAGTTGTTGAATTATATAGAAATTAAAGGAGAGAATATTGGCAATCCAATCTTAGATGCATTTAATTTGTCACAATTGGAACTCATAATGATTTAGTATAGTACGCTTAAGCCTTTTATTATGAGGAAGAATTATTTAGAAGACCATAAATCAAAATCTGACATTTTTATTTTTAAATATAAAGAAGTTATCAAGATCAAATGCTCCAAAAGAATGCAATCTAGACTACAGAGGGAAAAAATAATGAACAGCATAAGGATTTTAATATATGATGAAAAGAAAATTCAGCAAAAATTTAATAACCCATCCTGCAACATCCAAGCAAGGATTTGTACAAGCAAACTAATCAGGAAAACTGAGATCAAAATTCATGCAATATTCAAAGAGCTTTAGGCCTTCTGACAATGCTTGGGAGAACCAACACCCAAACAAGACATAAACATGTTCTGCAGCCAGTTTAAATCCTTCCGATGCTTGAAGTGTTTATAAAGACCTATCGATACCAAGAGAATTGCAGAGCCCATAAAAGAGCTATGTATCCAATTAAACTCCAAAACCAAGAGAATTGCATATCTTCATCACATGTCTGGCCATGATACCACACCTAGCAATATACACATTCCCTGTATCAATTACAACACACTTTGTTCCTCACAAAAAAAACATGGAGAGTGATATGCAAAGCCCATATTTCCCAAAACACAAAAAGACATCCCTAATTCGTCTTGAGAATCCTTTTCCACATGTCCAGTATACCTGTAAACATAGCCCAATTAGCGACTACACAATAATAATATGGGACAAAAATTTTCAAATAATGAGGGCATCAATGCAGTCACTAGATAAATCACTTGTTATTTAGGGATTGCTTTTTTCATGAATTCCTTGGAGCATTCTATCTTAACAAATGACATATGGATGTCACATATGAACAAAAAAGTGCAATGCATTCGTCCAGTACCACAAAAACAGATAAGATGGCATACTTGGTACAATGTAACATAATTTTTTTTTTTTTGCTTGGTACAATGTAACTTTTTGACACACAAAAGAATAATGTTTTGGACACACAAAGAAATGTACTTCATTAACAAATACATATCATTTTAAAATATTAAAATGTTGAAGACTGTAAAAATAGCCATGGATTTGTGATAAGCAAATAGAAAATTAGGCCTGCATTTATTTAATGGAAAAAGGCCACTGGGTTGGTTGTTTGAGTGGGATGTTACACTCATAGGAAGCAATACAGTCTTAATCTCTGCATTTTTCATGTTTTAGTATAACTATAAATATTTGTCTAACAGCAGAAACTACAAAATCAAATAAAAAAAGGCTATGGTTTTAAAATTAAATCACATAACACTAGCCATGATTCTTATATAAAGATCCAGTCCTTTAAAATTGACCTCGGGCCTGTTAAACAACTGTGGTGGCCCAAAAGAACCTCATGAATCATGATTCATGAACAACTATTGGCACTGTGATATTTAATAGATTGACCTGTTTGTAAAGGCTTTCATAATAAAACTCTACATCTGAAATTGATTATAAAAATAAATTAAAACCCTAGATTTAAATACACAAAATAAATAAATTCATAAATAAAGACTTTGATGAACACTCAAAAACATCATTAACCCCAAAGGAATACATATCTAAAGAGATCATTTACTCTAAAGCATGATTTATCAAAAAAAAAAAAATTCAGAACATGCTTTCATCACATTTTGATTGCCTAAAAAATATAAAAACAAACATGTAAAGAGCATCACACACAAATTAATGGATCACAATAAATGATAGTTGGATTTTGACAAAAACACACACAACCAACCCTATACCAGTTTCTGCACAGATTTTGAAGCCGGTGGTGGTGGCCGCAGGGAGGAGCCGCAAGGGGGTTCGAGGGATTCAGGGTCGGACATAGAGGGAAGGGGGAGAGGGAGGGAAGGGGGAGAGAGAGGTGATCAGGCAGAGAGGGAAGGGGGAGAGAGAGTGATCCATGAGTGCTTTTTGGTTTTGTTTCTGGGTTTTTGGTTTTGTTTCTTTTGAGTTTTTGGTTTTGGTCAGGCAAAGAGGGAAGGGGAAGAGAGAGGTGAGACTTTTTTTGGGTTTTTGTTTGAACGATGTTTTTTAAAACCGGTTACATCCGGTCGCACAGAATTTTTTCATGTTTTTTTGTAAACTGGGTATATCCGGTCTCTGATTTGGCTGGGGATTGATCTCCACCATTGGACCCTATGTACCCGGATCGGACGGCCATCAACACCGCCGCACCTGCCTCACGGATGTACCCAATCGCCTCTCTCTCTCTATATATATATATTAGGGTTAATGGTAGATTATTCTTTTCCTCTTTTCTCTTTTTGTACTATAAATATTGGGTACAAACCCTAATAATATTTTAGTTCATTCTTTCCAATGATTCTAACATGGTACTAGAGCTTGAATCAATTTTTTCTTTCATTTGATTTTCTGTTGATATTATTCTCTGTTCGCGAGATCGTCGACAATCCGTCGTTCGTCGCTCCGTTCATAGCACAGATCCGTTGCCCCCGCGCGGTACCGCTGCCCCCCGCGCAGTCTCGCCGCGTTCCTCGTGCAGATCCGCTGTAGCTGCCGCTGTGCCGTTGTGCCACCACTGCGCCACCCAGAACTGCCCCTGCCACCCTGCTGTACTGCCCAGCACCGCCCTGCCGCACACAGTCACGCGCGCCACGTCCAGCGCTGCCCTACTGTGTCCAGTCATGTGCACCCTGTTAGCGCCACATCTACGCACTGTCCATACGTGCCCGTGATTGTGCCTGGATATTTTGGGATTCATAGCATCCGTGAAATCCGGTTCAGCGCCTAGTGCCCAGCCTCGCGCGTAGCCCAATGCCCGGTTTCCCCCGACCCAGCTGCCCAGCACCCACTCGCGTGCACAACCCGGTTCCAGAACCTGTTGCCCGACCCGGTTCCACGACCTGACCCGGTTCTGATTTTTTGGTATTTTCTTTATCCGGTCGCTACGGGCTCATTCGGACACCAAATATAGTCATATTGGTACTCGTTTTACTAAATTTTTCATTCTGCACGTATCTTGACCTTATTTTCTCCATCCGAGACATTTATGTTTTGTTATTCTAGTTGTTTGGCTATTATGGATACAAATAACACTCAGATCATTGATGTCAAGTTTGATGGTGAAAATTACAACACCTGGTCTATCATTCTTGAGCTTCAGCTTGATTATCGTCATCTATTGGGTCATGTTACTGGCACCACTCTGACTCCTGTACTTGAACCATCTTCGCCAGGTTCCGATGAGACCACCAAGGCCACAGCTATGGCATATGCTAAGGCATTGTTGGAGGAGGCCGATGCTCGGGTGAAAGCCTATATTGCTTTTTTAGTTGTTCCAAATATCCGTAAACATTTGAAGCTGTTCATTACAGCCAAGGAATATTGGAACTTTCTTAAGAATTTCTATACGCAGATCGATGGTGCTCAGGAATTCTATCTACATCAGGCCATCTCTACTTCTTATCAAGGGGAGCTTTCTATTCGTGATTTTTATTCTATTCAATTTGATTATTGGAATCAACTCACGCCTATGGATCCTCAGATGGAGGGTATTTTTTTGACACTCTATTGTGAGTATCGTAATCGTCAACGGCTATACCAGTTCTTGATGCGTCTTTGTCCTAAGTTAGAGGCTATTCGTAGACAGATTCTTCATCGCTCTCCTAGACCGTCTCTTGATATGGTTCTTTTTGAGTTGGTAGCTGAAGAGACGCGTCTTCACACTGTTGCAATCCACCTATCGTTGATCACAGTTCTATCAACATTGCACATCGTCCAGACAATCGCTACACTTGGGTCACTTGATATTATTGCCATAAATATGGGTACGCAATCTGAATGTTGTAAATGTGCTTGTGATGGTTCTCCTCTTGTTTATGTATCTTGCACTTCAGTTCCTGGAGCAACTCCTCCAGCATCTTGTCCACTAGATCCTGGAGCATCCCGCACACCAGCACCTCGGGCACCATCTATAGTTCCTCCATGTCGTTTTCAGCTTCGAACTGCAGCTGTTGTTGCATCTGATTTTCCTAATGACCCACCAGCCTTTTCTCCCTCTCAGATTACTGTGAATCTTGTGCAGCTCTACCTCCAACAACAATAGCTTCGTGATATGCTTCGCTCATTGACTAGTAGTGACTTGTCTGCTTCTGCTTCTACTACGGCCACAGGTAACCTCACTTCCTCATGGATTCTTGATTCTGGGGCTTCACATCATATGACTTCTCAGACATCCTTTATTAGTCATCCTACTCGTTTATTTTCCACTCTTGTTATTCGTACGGCAGATGGCACTCCTCTGTCTATGTCGAGTTCTGATTCTCTGGTTGTTCCTTCTCATCGATTTTGACTTCCTGAAGTTTTTCATGTTCCTGGCCTTTCATTAAATTCGCTTTCTGTTGGTAAATTTGCTGATCATGATTGTCTCATTACTTTTGATTCTTCTACTTGTTCTGTACAGGACCGTCGTATGGGAAAGCAGATTGGAACAGACTCTAGACGCGGTGGGCTCTACTACATGGATCATTTTCATATTCTTTCATCTTCTGTTGCTTCTGCTCGCTTGATTTCCTCTTCTCTTTCTTCCTTTGATGTCTGACACTGTCGTCTTGGTCATCTCTCTTCTCCCAGACTTCGTTATCTAGTAAGTATTGGTGTTTTAGGTTCTTTTTCAAAAACTAAGCTTCAACCATGTGTGGGCTGTAAGTTGGCAAAACACTTGGCTCTTCCATTTCCTACTAGTAATCTGCTTCTCCTTTTGATTTAGTCCACTCTGATATTTGGGGTTCCTCCCCTATTCCTTCTAAAGGGGGTAACCGTTATTATGTTATTTTTATTGATGACCATAGTCGGTCAAAGTTGTTACCCATTTATAAATCCTTTGCTATAATTATTGAAACTCAATTTTCCAAAAATATCAAGGTGTTTCGCTCTGACTGTGTGGGAGAGTATTGCTCTCGTGCTTTTCATGATTTTTTATCCACCCAAGGCACTCTACCACAGTTTTGGGGTGAGGCTATTCTCACCAATGTGTATCTCATCAGTCCCACTCCTTCATCTATCATTGTCGACATCTCCCCCTTTCAGTGCCTTCATCATAGTACTCCCAATTATTCTCATCTTCGTGTTTTTGGATGCACGTGTTTTGTCCTCTTTCCTTCTGTTGAGCGCACCGGGTTGTCTCCTCGTTCAGCTATGTGTGTCTTTCTTGGGTACAACAATGAACACAAAGGACATCGATGCTATGTCACATTCTTTGAGAATCATCCGTAATGTTCCTCTTCCCCCATCTATGGTTGAGGAAGTTACATTTTTGTATTTTTTCATTTCGGATTTCTCATCTTCATCTTCTGTTCTGAGTCGTCCATTTCGTATGTACCTGATGCAGACATCATAATCACACAATATATGGACGGCCGAGATCAAATGGAACAAAAGAAGAGAAGACATCTTGATCGTTTGGGAGCACCGTGACTTCAAACAGCCATAACTTTTGAACTGTATATCAGAATTGCTATTATAATATGTCCACGCGTTCGTATCGATGAGTCCTACAGGAAGAGTGCCAATGCCCTTACACCATTTTTTGGAGCATTCTGAGACTGTCTTTGAGGTCAAATCGATGGTTCAAAGTTCTTTTTACTATTTTAGGTTGTTTTGAGTTTGTTAAGATTTTATGCATTTGTTATGATTTATTATATTTAGATTTGAATTTCAAATATCATGATTAGTTTATATTGGAATAATCAGTTGAGATCCTAATTTGTTAAGGATTCTTTTCTATAAATATGCATGTAACTCAAATGATTATTTAGATTATTGATTATTTGAAGTTTAATTATTTTATCTATTGTAGTTTGTTAGGAGTACTAACATTTACATATAACTACAAAAAATCAGGCATTTCATTGGAAATCAACAGATCTTTGAAGTCCAACCTCCCTGGCATCCTTCTATTGAAGAATCAACAACGTTGTTGGAGCCTATAGACCTCGCATCTCTGAAGGTTGATCGAGTCAGTCGAAGAGCGTGATCTTCACGCTTCATTAGTACTTGACCACTCTTCGCCATCTGTGTCTTCTTCACCCTTGCCATCTTCATCATGCTCTATTCCGGATGGTTCATGTGGGATGATCCCATCTGCTTCTACACCTATTCCTGATGTTGCTTCACCAGAAGACGATTCTGCTTCTGCACCAATTGCTCCGCGTCGCAATCCACCTTGCGCTCATCAACCTCCTCAATGGCTTAGCTTGGTTGCTTCTGATTCTTTTTCTTCTAGTTTTCAGTCTTTTCTTTTAGCCGTTTCAAATCATTGGGAGCCCCAATCATATCGTGAGGCTATCGATATTCCAGAATGGGAAGATGCTATGGCAGAGGAGCTTAGTGCATTACAACGCACTCATACATGGGACATTATACCACTTCCTCCAGTGAAGACTCCTATCAGCTGTAAGTGGGTTTATAAGATCAAGACCAACTCTGATGGTTCGATTGAGCGTCACAAGGCTTGGTTGGTTGCCCGTGGTTTCACTGATCAATATGGTATTGATTATGATGAGATATTTGCTCCTGTAGCGAAGATGATGACTGTTCACACTTTAATTTTTGTTGCTTCTCTTCGTTAGTGGCCTATTTGTCAGCTTGATGTCAAGAACGCATTTCTTTATGGTGATTTATCAAAGAAGGTTTACATGACTCCACCTCTGGGCCTTCCTCATCCATCTGATCACGTATGTCATCTTCGTCATGCTCTTTATAGTCTCAAGCAAGCTCATCGCGCTTGCTTTGCTCGATTCACTGATGCTATTCGTGCTGCTGGATTTGCTCCGACTTCTTCTGATCCAGCTCTATTTGTTCACACCTCCGATGCTCATCGTATTATCCTGCTACTTTATGTTGATGACATGATTCTTCTCATATACAGTTAGTCAAGCAACATCTTCAGCGTCAATTTGAGATGAAAGATCTTGGCAAACTTTGACCTTTTCTAGACTTGGAAGTTGCTTCCGCTCCACGTGGCTATCTTCTCTCATAACGTAAGTATACTGTTTATTTGATCAACCGTGCATGTCTGACTGATGATTGCATTTCTTCCACTCCTATTGAGCTTCATGCTAAGCTCTGGCTTGACGATGAGGAACCCCTTTTTGATGCTACTTGTTATAGACAGCTTGTAGGGAGTCTCATATATCTCATTGTAACTCATCTTGACATTGCCTATGCTATTCATATTGTCAGTCAGTTGATCGCTGCCCCTCATACTGTTCATTATGCAGCAGTTCTTTGGATTATACGCTATCTATGTAGCACTATATCTCGTGCTCTGCTATTACCGTCTTCTTCTACTCTTGAACTTCGCTCTTATTCTGATGCTGATTGGGCAGGAGATTTCACAGATTAAAAATTCATGACCGATATCTGTGTTTCTTGGTGACTTTCTTGTATCTTGGAAGGTCAAGAAACAAGACATTGTTTCTCGTTTAAGTGCTGAGGCTGAATATCATGCTATGGCATCTGCTACTGCGGAGGTTGTTTGGCTTTGGTGTCTCCTCTCTGACATGGGTATCATTCTATCTGCATCTACTCATCTATATTGTGACAATAAGAGTGCCATTCAAATTGCTAGCAATCCAGTTTTTTATGAACATACGAAGCACATTGAGATTGATTGTCACTTCGTCCGTCATCATTTTGTTGCGGGCATTATATCACTCCCATATATTTCTTATTCTCTTCAGTTATCTGACTTTTTCACAAAGTCTTATACACTTCAGCGGCATAGTTTCTTGTTGAGGAAACTCTCGGTGTATGATCCACCATGAGTTTGAGGGAGGGGGGTGTTAAATGTATATAAATGTTAGGGTTAAAGGTAGATTAATCTTTTTCTATTTTCCCTTTTTGTATTATAAATATTGGGTACAAACCCTAATAATATTTTGGTTTATTCTTTTCAATGATTCTAAGAAATACTTTATGATTGCGTTATTATATACTTGATGCAAATAAATATGCATATTTTCAACAATCAAGATCAAACCAACAATTAATATTTTATGAAGTAATACATCATTCTAGGGGTGCCCTAATTCAAATTCATTTAAATTGAGTCGAAGATTTGCATAGGGATTTGTATAAGGAAGTTACAGAGAAGGCCCTACAAAAGTTTCTCAAAAATCTAGGATTTCCAACCACTTTTGAAACACTTCAATATTTGGTACCGTAACCATTTCTGATATCTTTGTTCTCAAATTTGTGCATACTCATTCAACACCCCAAATTTAGTATTTATAACCAATTCTGAACTCTATAAATACCTTCGACTCTCAATCTAAAGAGGCATCAAATTTTTAACTTTGCGTTATTTTACGTATATATATATATATATATATATATATATATATATATATATAGTGAACCTTGTGAACTCCAAATTATTAGTTACTAGTTGTTTGCATTTCCATGTTAGTTTGAGAGTTTATTTTTTATTTCATCGAGTTTCCACCACAACTTCCATTTTCATTTCAGTTACATCATCATCATCTACTAAATAACGTGAGAATAAACTCATGGTGTGGGAACTCATCACCTTATTTACTTTCCCTCACACTCACCCCATCCGACTTTCAGTACTCTTGGACCTCTTAGTTATCCTCTACTCACCACCCACTTAACGGGTCAAAGTTGATAACTGTTAAATATTATCATTATGTGGAATTTTAATGATACAATTTTGATGTATAAAAAACACAGCGAATTTTTCCATAACAAAATTACACAATATATTACTAACATTGTTCCATGATACCAAGGTGAGTCGTGTGCCAAAAGTACTGAAGACTTGTCCTTCTTTGGTTGCGATCTTCAAGTCACTACTCTCACCTAGCTTAATGGGTAGCAAATGTGGTGTAGGAATTTCTTACACAAGATGTGAATGTGTAAGTGTGTAAGTATGACTTGGGACCTCACCCTTATATAGACATCTTCATCAACCTTTGGTCTTCTCATCAAAGACCATTAATATTTTCATAATTTATTCCATTAATTCATGAATTATGCATGGAATTAGTATTTCCATTAACCCATAATTTACATAAGTTTCCAATGCCCTTTAGTATTTCCATAATCCATTAGTTATATATGGAGACATGAATATCCAATTGTAATGCTCCCGTACCCATTATCCTCTATTAAAGCATGCGATACGGTGCGTCACGTCAACCTCAATCTTTTTCAATGAAATAGACTAACATAGTAGTTCAAAACACATAAGTTCTTAAAACATAAACCAATCAACAGGATCTCAATAATTCATTCTTAGACGAATGAATACACATGTGTACTTTATTTGCAAAAATAAAACATCTCTAGGTTTTGCTGCTAAAGCTAAGGACGTCCACTACATGCCAAGAAGAAGGCTTATTCAACACCTACGATGCAACGGAAAGGAAAGAACTAATTCTTCAACGTGCTCCACGAACAACGCTCGCCCACGACTACTCTGAAAGGTTGGGAAAAGGAGGGGTGAGCTACCACACGCTCAGTGGATGGACCTTAGCGTCCCAACAACAACAACAACAACAACAACAACAATAATAATAATAATAATAATAATATTAAAACCTTCAGAGTAATTTCCAAAATATCCAAACCAACAGAATAGAAATTTTAACAAATATCTCAATAAAATAGAATGCATCTCTTTAGAGGAAATAACGACCATCTCATGCTATCTACATGATACGCATGATGCAACGGACACGCATGCCCGTATGGCACACAGCCAAAATTGCTCCAACTAGAGCTTGATCATGCAGACCAATCGTCATGCAGATACGGTCCTACTGGACTGAGTCACGCAGATCCTCGTCACGCAGACGATGTCATGCAGACGAATGATATGCATGCAAGATAACCTCAACAATTCACATATTTGCATATAAGAATAACATAGTAATCAATATATAGTTCATATGTAAATAACGTCTCAAAACATGATGTCATGCTCATGTAATTCCATACTCAAGATAACAATTCTATTCATAACATAGGCATGATGCGAATATGATAAATATAGGTAGTTTTCAAAAACTACATAGAGAATAGACCCACTCACCTTAGGTCCAACAATTCTGCACAACACCAGATGGTCTAAAGCACCCTAACTCGACCTGAAAAGATACGAATCGATCAAAATACGTACATGACGTATGGAACTAGATGTACCCGCACACGTAGAACCCGACAGATCCCACAGGGGCTGTCACTGACCTACCCGCCGGATCCCGCAGGAACCGTCAGAAGCATACTCAACGGTTCCTACTGGAACCGTCGCTTATCCACCTGACGGCTCCTCTGGGAACCGTCCCAAATCTATCCGGCGGATCCTATGGTAGCCGACCTCAGACAGAACACGAAAACCTTAGTTGTATTTTTATAAGCATAATACTAGTCATTTCAAAATGGTATAAAAACCTTTTATCACTTAAAACATAATACTAGTCATTTCAAAATGGTATAAAAACCAGTGATTAAACTTATTTGAAATCAACTCATATATATCGAAATCCGATTGCAATCAAATCAAAACCCATTGAAACATCTTCAAAACCCTAGATCTATCTTGAGTGAAAATACAAATATGGATCTATGTTAAACCTTCAAAATCATGAAAATACTACACTGGTTTGGACATAAGTATACAAGGTTTTAAAACAAGGCTTAAAGGATTAAACACATGTTCCTTCTTAAAATAATTAGATCTAAACATGATATATACATACTTAAATATATTCCTTTTTCACATGAAAGACTTACAAAAATCTCATAATATCATAGTATCATCTCTATAACATCAGATCTGAAAACTCAATTAAATCGGCCTAAGTATTATACAAAACTAATAGAAAAACTAAGAAAACACTTTAAACTTTTAGTATATACATGTAAGACATAATATTATAATTAAAACTTGCAAAACACCATGAAATCCTTATCATATCATTGTTAAAACGTAATAACTCGAATTCACGTGAAACTATTCAAGAAACGAAAAGAAAACTATTCCCTTTTGTTTGAAAACTTTAAAAAATGAGATCACATCAAAGGAATAACATAAGGGAACCATTACTATATAAAAACTCTTCTGAAATCTTTAGAAAGACTCACCAAAAACCCTTAGATCAACCATTCCCAAGCTCCTCAACAAGATGGCCGAAAACAAGAGAAGAAGGAAAATATTTTTAGGTTTGAAAAGTTTAGGGTTTCAATGCCAAAGGAGAGAGAGGGAGAGATTAATAATCTCATACGCACGTGGGGAAAAATTTTGTGATACAATCAAGCCAATTAATCACAAATCAATGCGTATGCCCCTTCCAAAAATGGACCAAATTCGAATTCGAAAATTTTCAAATCGATAGCTTTAACTGAGCCCGTCGCATGCATGCCCGACGGCTCGATGAAGAGCCGTCGCCCAAACATCCAACGGTTCCTCATGGACCTGTCGCCCACTAAACCGACGGATCCTCGCCCAAGTGCCCAACGACACTTATACGATCCGCCAGGCACTGCCTGAACTGGTTGAAAGTTGCAATTGTTACACCAATGACCTTTGGTATTTCTGTAACTCACTCCAATGGTTTTTGGTTTTCCATAATTCATAACCATCAAAGGCATTGAATTTTCTCATTATTCCATTGAACATTATAATATGGAATATAATTTTGTACATGAGTGAAGGAGTAAATTTCTCAAAATGCAACTAATGTTTTATTTTGGATGCCATAAATTTTGGTTCACCTTCCAATTATTCTCATATTTATTTTTCTTATGAAATAATATTTAGTATCTGATTAAATATAAACATGTAAATGCCACATAACATACAAAATGTTAAAAATAAATACCCTTTAATAGGCCACACATCTTGTTCAGGGTCATACACACTATTGTGTGTAGTGGATAGGTTTTGATACTAAATTGTATGGCCAAAACATTATACAATAAGACATTGTTCGTTTTGCCCTCAATCGGCTCACGGTTTTAATACATGTCTTAGTGTGAGAATTGTTCTTTATATATATAAGCACATACCATCTTCTCTCACTACATATTATATGGTACTATATTCTTGGTGCAGGAATTCACATCATCCATACTCTCACCCCATCCATAGGCCTTTTGGAATGGGTGATTCGGCCGGAGTAATAAGCCAAAGTTGTTGACAATGAGTTGTTCGGCCTGAGTAACAAGAATCATGCTTTCCACATTCAGAGTATTAAGATGATTCACAAATGAAGAATTGTAGAAAACCTCACCAATGACTACGTACATCGGAAGCTGATGATAGAGATTTTTTTGATCACCATATATAACACATCAATGTGGGAATCAATGCATATTCAAAACGACGAAGTTGACAGTTTAATTCGTGCCGATACAAATCGTCTAATTTTTACAAAGAGCTCTCTCAAGCGTGAAAAGAATGATGCAAATAAAAATGCTTTAAATAAATGGTATTCAATAGTCCAATTAAAAGCCTATCCATCTATGAAGTCCACCATCACCCCTCCACCATTCAAATTCAAACCGAGTCAAGGATTTCGTGAAGCATTTGTGCAATAAAGTTACAGAAAGACCGAATAAAATTGCTCAAAATTTTAAACCTGCAACCACTTTGAGATCTTCATCTTCATATTTCTCTATACAGTGTGAGAGCCAGAAATTTATTTGAGCGGGGGCAATAATTAACTAAATTTTTTATTTTCTTAATCGACAATTTTCATGTACTACTTTCTTAATCAAGATCCAATTTGATAAACATAAAATAAAAATTCAATATTACAAGATGCAAATGAAATAACATAAAATAAGAAAGCTAATAAATCTTTTATAATTATTCAAAATATAAAATATAATTATATGTGAATATGATAGTGTTATTTTCTTTTCCTACGTTGAGACAGAGAGAGAAGATATACTGAACAAGAGACCAGAAAGAGTGAGTGAAATATTTTCTTGTTTGCTATATACATAGATCAGAAAGAGAGGGAGGGAGGAAGAGAACAAAAATCAATCTAAAAAATAAAATATTGTTACTATATAATGCAAAATTGAGGTCAAGTCAACAAATATTTAGGTTAATTACAATAAAAAGCAGTCGCGCAACCTTGCTATACTTTACGCTCTGAAGTGCATCGCATTTTGAGTGGTGAAATTGTAGAGCATGCGATACGGGGATTTGATTCCCCATTCTTCACAGAGGTCCTCAGGGAACGACTGCCGCATAGGATTGTCCAACCCAAATTCAAGCTGTACAACGGAACGACGGATCCATATGTTTACATTCTGGCATTCTGTCACTTAATGGCATTGGACAAACTGTACAATGGGTTAATGTACCGCCTCTTCTCCTCCAGCCAGGAAGGGGTTGCATTGACTTGGTTTCATCTCCTTCCGCCCACGATGATCAGAAACTTTGAGGAGCTCGGAACTATGTTCGTCGAGCACTTCATTTGTAGCCGGCGAAGGAAGAAGGACCTGGGGGATCTTATGAAAATCCAAATGCATTCGGGTGAAACGATTTGGCAATATGTTGATCGTTTCCGCATCCTGAAATTCAAAGTTAAAGACTGTAATGAAGACGCAGCAATCATGGCCTTCCGGAATGGCCTGCCTTCTGGAAACTGTCTCAAGGAGTCGCTTATCAAGCGAACTCCCTCCGATTTGCAAGATCTGATGGGGCATGCTGAAAAGTATGCTAAAGTGGAAGAGGAGTCAAGGCTCCAGAAGCAGGTGGTGGCCGCATCCAAGTCATCACTAGCGGCAACCTCCCCATCATCGAAGCGCGCGCAAGAATCTCGTCCGAAGGACCAGCGGGACGAGAAAAGCAGGAGATCGGGTGCTATGACCAACGAAGTGCGTGAGGGGCAGGGGATGTATTTCAAGATTCCCCCGTCCCAAATCTTATCCAAGATGCAAGGGCAGCCTTGGTTCAGATGGCCGGTGCCTATGAGGAGCGATGAGTCAAAGCGAGACTAGAGCCTCCGTTGCTACTATCATAAGAGCGTGGACCATACCACCGACAACGACAAATGCCTCATCCTCCGGTCGTTCCTGGAGAACCAAATCCGAAAGGTTCACATGAAAGAGACACCTCGGCAGAGAACGCTCCAGCTTTCGGTGATCAACAAGTGACGAACATCGGCCCCAACCCTGCAGCAGGGGTTATCGATGTCATATTCGAGGGCATTCCTCATTTCACCTCACAGAAAAATGCCCGGTGAGATTCGACGAAGATGCAGGTCTCGTTCGAGATGATCCAGATCGATCAGGAGCCAAAACTGGTCGTTAAAAGGCCACGAGGTGATGATAGCTGTGTCATCACCTTCTCTGACGCTGATGTCACGCCCCAGGGCGGCCGTCCCTAAGACATGTCAATAATATAAATATCAGCTATCAAATACAGGAGGTCAACAATGACACCAATAAATAATACACAAGACTAACAAACAATGATAACTGATAACTCAACTGAGATGCGAAAGCATAAAAATTATCAACAATGTCTATAAACCAAAAACATTATTACAGACTCGAATACACAATCATTGTCTTGTGAGAGCCAAGTCTAGTCCAAATAAAATGCATCAAATGCCACACGCATGACTTACAAATACACAAGACTCTAGGACTGCTGACAGTCTCGCACTCGCCAACCGTAGGACGAAACGCTCCACGCACACAAGACCACAACACAGGGAAGCTCCTGTTCCTCGGCCACCAATGTCACGCCCCAGGCGTCCCCAAGGCGCGGCAAATATATAAAGTATCAGCTATCATACAAGAGGTCAACAGATGACTCCAATAATTAATACACAAGGCTAACAATCAATGATAACTGATAACTCAAATGAAAGGCGGAAGCATAAAAATATCAATAAGTCTGTAAATCAAAAACATTATTACAGACTCGAATACACAATCACTGTCCTGTGAGAGCCAAGTCTAGCCAAAAGAAATACAACAAGTGCCACATGCACGATTTACAATTACACAAGACTCTAGGACTGCTGACAGCCTCGCACTCGCCAATCCGTCGGACAGAACGCTCCACGCACGCAAGACCACGCCACAAGGAAGCTCCAGCTCCACGCCCAACAACGCCCCTGTAAAGGAAAACAGTACGCGAGGGGTGAGCTATAAGCTCAGTGAGTGGTCAGAAACCAAACACCAACATAATCATTCGATACAAGGCAATCGCCTATCAAGGAAAACCATGGGTAGAAACCCAACGGTTAACAAGGTCACGCGGCGGTGCGACAATACCCCGCCCTCGCCCTCACTCCCAAGGGTGGAGGCTTTTGGGACTCACAGGGAGGAATAGTCGTTAACCATTTGGTGTTACCGCGTAACAATTACAAGAGTCCATCCGCTTACGAGGTAGAAATATAATTCGACACCTCAAGCGTTTGGAGGTATACCCATAGTATACTCGATGGGTACAACTCACATTCGCCCTCACCCTAGTCCCCACAGGGGTGAACCTAGGGATTTGAAGGACAAAGCTTGTTGTTCTACACCGTTCGTCATCCGGTAGCGCTCTCCCGGGCAGCCTCTACCTGGAGCCGGCCACGGTCAGTACGCTGTCGAGCGCATCGATGGTACCTATAGGTGGGGGCTCCACCCAGGGTGGCTCAACCTAGGCAGCTTCAACATAGATCCGACGAAGGGGAGAACTATTCACGCTCGCAATATCATTCGGTTGCCCACCGCCATACAATCTCTAACTGGTATGGTCCCATGATCAGTACATCTGCCGAATGCATCGGGAGTACCTACAAGTGGGAGCCTTCTGACCAAGTAGCCCCAACGTCACGGCCACGACATAAGGCGATATTGGGAGGAGCCACTACTTGTTCGCAGCGCGAACCCTATAAAAAGCCAATTACTCTAAGCTGGTGGGTCGAGTATCAACTCGAGCCCACCACACTCATACTAACACCCTCACCTCCGAAGGGTGACCTAGGATCTTGGGAGCAATACCCTCACCCTCACCCCGACGGGCGACATAGGATCTTGGGAAATTGCACAACTGGCAGATCGAACCAACGCCGTCCCACCACACCCTCACCCTCACCCTCACCCCCTTCTCGGGGTGACATAGGCCTATTGGGGAAAAGGGGTCAACTGGTCTACGCCTTTCGTCATCCGGTAGCCCTCTCCCGAGTAGCCTCGACCTGGTATCCTCCCATGACCTCTACCTCTACCGTATGGGCGCACCACCCGGCGTCATGAATAGTGTCTGGGAGAGCCTAGCAGGACAACTAAACCCGGGTAGCTTCGACACGGAAGCGACGAAGGGGAGAGCACTTGACATACGCGGTTTTGATCCTCATGGATCCGTCGTCATCGGTTACCAAACACCGATAAGCGCAATGAATTCTCATGAATTCCCTCCAGGGTGCATAACTCAGATGCGGGGAAGACATTTTATTCTAAGTGTCAAAGCCATGGTATGACCCCATAGGAGGTCATACACTTGTCTAACACATTAGACAAGAATCATGATCATATCGGCATATATACAATATGAAATTAACTAAGCAAGTAAATCTTACTTAAACATGAATACAAGACATAATAACCATTCAATCACACAAACTACAACCTAACATACATTGGAGGATATCAACCTAGAGGGAAGGGTTAAGCGCGATTTGCGCAACAATAGGTGCATGCCAATAATTCCAAGCAAGCCCGAGTCAAGTAGGAACTACATCTACTCACTCGGTTCGCGAAAAGAGGGAGGGCGAGAGAGAGGGAATGCCTCATCCTCTCTTGAGCGGGTCATAGTTTTGCCCCAACTAGATGGGTGCAATAACTACACCATACCCTCGAGTCCTAAATCAGAGGAATATTGCGCATACACCAGTTATTAACCCATGTTAAACATGCTTGATTAATAGGGGTAGTATTTCAAACAAAACTACCTAAATCATGCCATATTCTATACAATACATGTGCAAGTATAAGGTAGAATAGGGGTTCTACACAATATACGAGCTATACAACCTAGCATGCATGATATCTAGCATATTTAGGGTGCAATTAAAGCCCCATGGAAGCGCGGAGCACGACTACGTGCATCGAGCGCTCCCGGAAGGGTTGGAATCGAACCACTCACCTAACGAGCGCACGGCTCGCGAAACGCAAGAGAGCGACGAATTGAATCCGAAGCCCGATACCAATCCGCCAAGGATCATCCAATGGTTGCATTTGGCTATAACAAGCTGCTCAACACCACGAAGCACTCCGAACGCGTCTGAGCACCGCAAGCACGCCCTCGAGTACCCCATGCACGCTGCCCATGCACCCTGCACGCATCAAACAACGTCAAGCACGTCCTCGAGCACCTCGTGCATGCTTCCCACGCACTCCGCACGCATCAGGCAAGGCCAAGCACGCCCTTGAGCACCTCGTGCACGCTGCCCGCACACTCCGCACGCATCGAACGACGTCAAGCACACCCTCGAGCACCTCATGCACGCTTCCCGCGCACTCCGCACGCATGCGAGCACCTTATGCATGCTTCCCGCGCACTCCGCACGCATGCGAGCACCTTATGCATGCTTCCCGCGCACTCCGCACGCATGCGAGCACCTTATGCATGCTTCCCGCGCACTCCGCACGCATGCGAGCACCTTATGCATGCTTCCCGCGCACTCCGCACACATGCGAGCACCTCATGCATGCTTCCCGCGCACTCCGCACGCATGCGAGCACCTTATGCATGCTTCCCGCGCACTCCGCACGCATGCGAGCACCCCCGACGCCCCGCACCTCCTTACAAACAACACACCTTCAAATACATTGGAAGAGGAGACTTCATCACCACCTCCACCAACAACCAAGCACTCCTTATATGCATAAGAACCACAAAAAGAAGAGGGAAAACTCACCAAAGGAGAGGGGGGAAAAGGAAAGGAAAGGGGGGCGTAGGGGCTCGCAAGCGCACCCTCGGCCACCCCAACCGCAACCACCACAACCACCACCTCTTCCTTGCTCTTCTTCTTCAATGTGGCATTACAACAAACACATGGGGGGCTGCTGTCCAAAGGGGAGGGGAAAACAATGAGGGGGAGCTTGAGGAAGATGGATTAAGAAGGGAGGATAACAAAGCACAACAACAACATAAACACACCTTTTCCACTCCTTTTTGATCTTCTTCTCCACCACCATCACCTCCTCCACCCAAAACACATACAAAAGGGGGGCTGGACCAGAAAAGAGAGGAGGAGAGACCCAAAGTCGTGCACATTTGGGGATTAAATAAGCAAAGGTCGAGTAAATGACCAAGTCATCCTCGGACTTAAAATCTCTGCGCAGCCTTCACTTAAACGGCCATAACTTCCTCAATACAGCTCAGAATTGCACGATTCCAGTGGCATTTGAAAGATAAGACGATTATCTACAACTTTCATGTTTACACCTAGATCAAATTACCTCTCCAGCTATTCCAAAATCTAGGCTAAACATCTTACAGGGCTGCTGCCTGGATTTCTCAACTTTGGGGTATACTCGGAAAAATACCCATAACTTTTAATATACGAATCCAGTTGATCCAATTCCACTTCTATATGGAAGCTATCTCAAAACTGAACATCTCGTAATAATATCGGATTTTTATCTCTTCGTCTTGGATTTTAACAAAATCAAATCCAAATATCAATCCGAAACTGCATAATTCCAAAAACGTTATCGGAATTAAACGAAAATTTTATGGGCAGTATTAAACTGTACCAAGACCCATAATACGCAGTTATATTTCAATCAGAGTCCTCAAACACCAGCAAGTAGCTAAAAACCAAAATTTTAGCGACTCCGATCGAAAATAGGACTCTAAATGACACAGGCCTAACATTCTCCCCCCCTTAGGAAATTTAGTCCTCGAAATTTAAGGAAACCCAAAGGGAAGACCGAACGTAGAAGTGTCACCCATAGAGTCCCTTGGCTCCCGAGTGGTCCGGCCACTAAACTGGTGCTACCACGCACTTTAACCGAAGGAACGGTATTGGTGCGGAGCCTCTTCTCACATCGGTCTATGGTCTCGATCAACTGCTCCAAGAACGACCAATCCTGCTCGAGGATGAGCGGCTCGAACGGAATGACATGAGCAGGATCGTGGACCTAGTGCCTCAGCTACGAGACCTTGGATGACGTCACAGGCACGAGTCAGCCACGGGGGCAAAGCTTCATGACAGCCACCTCCCCTAATCCACTCAAGGACGAAAACCGGTCCGATGGAAGGCCGACTCAGTTCGCCCTGAACGTCAAAACAGAGGATGTCCTTAAACCTGGACACCTCATGCCAACATGGTCGCTGAACCCGTAGGTAGGCTCCTGGCGACGATGACTTGCGTAGCCCTTCCGACGGTTCTAGGTGGTGCAGAGGCACGCACGAACCATCTCGGCCACCGCAAGGTCAATTAAAATAACTTGCGGCCACTCCAACTGGCGCTCCACAACCGTCACAACACGAGGGAGGTTTAAAACCGCGCCCGTAGAGTGCCTCTTTCATTTCATCTGGGTGCTCAAATGGCAGTCGTTACACAGGCAGACCCCTACCCAAAGGGTGGTGCCTCATCCAACTGCCTCAAGTCGGGCATGCAGGCAAATAGCATGTCCTCCAAGCCTAAATCGTCCTCTTGCCTGGCTATCCATCAGCAATGAAACGCTATACTTAAATGAAGGCTCACGACAAAGCCTACCAAAGGCTGTGCAAGCACCTCAAAGTAACACACGCGTCTCGATCCGAAATAGCGCCGACCGGAGTGCCATGAAGACGAACAATCGCGAAGGCTCAAACCCGCGTCGAAGCGTCCAGAGACTCAGTTAGTTGGATAGGGAGGAAGGTGCGGACTTAGTCAATCGGTCAACGATCACTCAGACGGCGTCGCAACCCGAACATAACTTTAACGAGCCCGCAACGAGATTCGTGATAACTCACTCCCACGTCCACTGAGGAATCTTGATGGACGAACGCATTCCATCGCGACGATCCACAACTTCGCCTGAGGGCATGCCAACCAACATCCTCAACGAAGGCTACCTCAGAACAGCCCACGGAGGTCCAATAACATTTGAGATCCTTGTAGGCATCTGGCGCATTCGTCTACCCTGACGGCAGTAACTCAAAATTCGTAGTGCCCGAAACGGTCACGAAAGGCCAACTAAAGAATGCCCAACTCCCGGATCTCCAATTAGGGTACCCTGCGCGAAGATCGATCAACAGAAAGACACTGGCTCCCAAAGTTGGTCTAAACAGATCATCTATTCGCGACAAGGGGAACTTGATCTTCAGCCCCTATGGGGAGATCAAAATCATTCCTAGGATGATTAAGTCCAAATTCTGCTCCTCAAGCAAGGCTGACGCTCATGATGACCCTTACGCGCTGGGTAAGCCGCTCGACCGCACTTAATCTGCAAGACACGCAATAGGAGGTCGTCGATTCCCGACAACGCCTAAGCGACGTCATCTACCTGATATGGCGGTTGGGTCCCATCACGAACGCTTAGCGTCGCGTCTCCTCCTTTACGACCAATGTGGGGGGCAAAACGCGACAGTACCGCGAACTGTGCTTCACATGCTGCCACCAAAAAGGCCGCCCAACTATAACATTGGAACTCCAGCATCATGCACTCAATGGGCATATTCATCACGGGGAGTCCAAGCTCTCGACGTCATCCAGTAGCACTCTCCCGGTGTGGCCACTACCTGATAGCCTCCTAGGTCCCTATCTCTGCTATATGGGCACACCAACAAAGCGTCGTGGACAGTTCCTAGGAGCACCTCACAGGACTCTGACCTCTACCGGGTAGCCTCCCACGTCCACTACGTCGGCCGTATGGGCACACCAACACGCATTACGAGTAGTACCTGGGAGCGTCTCACCGGACTCTGCTACACCGGGCAGCTACTATGCACGATGATATATCGAAGCGACTCCAGATGCCACTATGGAACCCTAGTCCATAACCTATCGCCCACCAAGCTGTAAAAGGACGCACTCAATCCCGATCATATGCATCACCACCCGCTATCGCACCTTCCAAGTGAGGAAAAATCCATCATCAATTTGATGCTTCAAAGGTATTCCTTAGCTGGGAAAAGAACCTTGGGAGGGCCCCATGAGGTCCCGATATAGGATATCCCGACAACCAAACAAGGAACACGGAGTACCCTAGCCCGGGTCTCAACGCTGACCCTTCAAGGCCCCTTATCCTGAGTAGGAAGGCTGGAAGAAGACATCACCCTTTAATGAGCAATACACCACATCCTCAACACTTGAAACTGGTGCCGCACACGAACTCCATGGTTACTAGCAATACCGATGTCCGGGAACGAAGCTCCATAATCGAGACGCGATCCAAACCACAATCACACAAGTCTATCAATACGACACAACCGGGTTGGAAACTCATTTCCAAGCCTTAGTCAAACAACGGGGAACCCAACACTGACCCAGATCAGTCGACTCAGTCGACAACTTAAGGGAAGTCCAGGGGTGGCCACGTCCACGTCCACGGATGCGAGGAGGCATGTCAGCAACCTAAGAAAACTTCTAAACCAGAGTACTCGGATAACAATCCTACGACTCATCTATACGACTCGACTTAGGCTCTGACAGGACCAGGCTCTGATACCAACTTTTTGTCACGCCCCAGGCGTCCCCAAGGCGCGGCAAATATATAAAGTATCAGCTATCATACAAGAGGTCAACAGATGACTCCAATAAATAATACACAAGGCTAACAATCAATGATAACTGATAACTCAAATGAAAGGCGGAAGCATAAAAATATCAATAAGTCTGTAAATCAAAAACATTATTACAGACTCGAATACACAATCACTGTCCTGTGAGAGCCAAGTCTAGCCAAAAGAAATACAACAAGTGCCACATGCACGATTTACAATTACACAAGACTCTAGGACTGCTGACAGCCTCGCACTCGCCAATCCGTCGGACAGAACGCTCCACGCACGCAAGACCACGCCACAAGGAAGCTCCAGCTCCACGCCCAACAACGCCCCTGTAAAGGAAAACAGTACGCGAGGGGTGAGCTATAAGCTCAGTGAGTGGTCAGAAACCAAACACCAACATAATCATTCGATACAAGGCAATCGCCTATCAAGGAAAACCATGGGTAGAAACCCAACGGTTAACAAGGTCACGCGGCGGTGCGACAATACCCCGCCCTCGCCCTCACTCCCAAGGGTGGAGGCTTTTGGGACTCACAGGGAGGAATAGTCGTTAACCATTTGGTGTTACCGCGTAACAATTACAAGAGTCCATCCGCTTACGAGGTAGAAATATAATTCGACACCTCAAGCGTTTGGAGGTATACCCATAGTATACTCGATGGGTACAACTCACATTCGCCCTCACCCTAGTCCCCACAGGGGTGAACCTAGGGATTTGAAGGACAAAGCTTGTTGTTCTACACCGTTCGTCATCCGGTAGCGCTCTCCCGGGCAGCCTCTACCTGGAGCCGGCCACGGTCAGTACGCTGTCGAGCGCATCGATGGTACCTATAGGTGGGGGCTCCACCCAGGGTGGCTCAACCTAGGCAGCTTCAACATAGATCCGACGAAGGGGAGAACTATTCACGCTCGCAATATCATTCGGTTGCCCACCGCCATACAATCTCTAACTGGTATGGTCCCATGATCAGTACATCTGCCGAATGCATCGGGAGTACCTACAAGTGGGAGCCTTCTGACCAAGTAGCCCCAACGTCACGGCCACGACATAAGGCGATATTGGGAGGAGCCACTACTTGTTCGCAGCGCGAACCCTATAAAAAGCCAATTACTCTAAGCTGGTGGGTCGAGTATCAACTCGAGCCCACCACACTCATACTAACACCCTCACCTCCGAAGGGTGACCTAGGATCTTGGGAGCAATACCCTCACCCTCACCCCGACGGGCGACATAGGATCTTGGGAAATTGCACAACTGGCAGATCGAACCAACGCCGTCCCACCACACCCTCACCCTCACCCTCACCCCCTTCTCGGGGTGACATAGGCCTATTGGGGAAAAGGGGTCAACTGGTCTACGCCTTTCGTCATCCGGTAGCCCTCTCCCGAGTAGCCTCGACCTGGTATCCTCCCATGACCTCTACCTCTACCGTATGGGCGCACCACCCGGCGTCATGAATAGTGTCTGGGAGAGCCTAGCAGGACAACTAAACCCGGGTAGCTTCGACACGGAAGCGACGAAGGGGAGAGCACTTGACATACGCGGTTTTGATCCTCATGGATCCGTCGTCATCGGTTACCAAACACCGATAAGCGCAATGAATTCTCATGAATTCCCTCCAGGGTGCATAACTCAGATGCGGGGAAGACATTTTATTCTAAGTGTCAAAGCCATGGTATGACCCCATAGGAGGTCATACACTTGTCTAACACATTAGACAAGAATCATGATCATATCGGCATATATACAATATGAAATTAACTAAGCAAGTAAATCTTACTTAAACATGAATACAAGACATAATAACCATTCAATCACACAAACTACAACCTAACATACATTGGAGGATATCAACCTAGAGGGAAGGGTTAAGCGCGATTTGCGCAACAATAGGTGCATGCCAATAATTCCAAGCAAGCCCGAGTCAAGTAGGAACTACATCTACTCACTCGGTTCGCGAAAAGAGGGAGGGCGAGAGAGAGGGAATGCCTCATCCTCTCTTGAGCGGGTCATAGTTTTGCCCCAACTAGATGGGTGCAATAACTACACCATACCCTCGAGTCCTAAATCAGAGGAATATTGCGCATACACCAGTTATTAACCCATGTTAAACATGCTTGATTAATAGGGGTAGTATTTCAAACAAAACTACCTAAATCATGCCATATTCTATACAATACATGTGCAAGTATAAGGTAGAATAGGGGTTCTACACAATATACGAGCTATACAACCTAGCATGCATGATATCTAGCATATTTAGGGTGCAATTAAAGCCCCATGGAAGTGCGGAGCACGACTACGTGCATCGAGCGCTCCCGGAAGGGTTGGAATCGAACCACTCACCTAACGAGCGCACGGCTCGCGAAACGCAAGAGAGCGACGAATTGAATCCGAAGCCCGATACCAATCCGCCAAGGATCATCCAATGGTTGCATTTGGCTATAACAAGCTGCTCAACACCACGAAGCACTCCGAACGCGTCTGAGCACCGCAAGCACGCCCTCGAGTACCCCATGCACGCTGCCCATGCACCCTGCACGCATCAAACAACGTCAAGCACGTCCTCGAGCACCTCGTGCATGCTTCCCACGCACTCCGCACGCATCAGGCAAGGCCAAGCACGCCCTTGAGCACCTCGTGCACGCTGCCCGCACACTCCGCACGCATCGAACGACGTCAAGCACACCCTCGAGCACCTCATGCACGCTTCCCGCGCACTCCGCACGCATGCGAGCACCTTATGCATGCTTCCCGCGCACTCCGCACGCATGCGAGCACCTTATGCATGCTTCCCGCGCACTCCGCACGCATGCGAGCACCTTATGCATGCTTCCCGCGCACTCCGCACGCATGCGAGCACCTTATGCATGCTTCCCGCGCACTCCGCACACATGCGAGCACCTCATGCATGCTTCCCGCGCACTCCGCACGCATGCGAGCACCTTATGCATGCTTCCCGCGCACTCCGCACGCATGCGAGCACCCCCGACGCCCCGCACCTCCTTACAAACAACACACCTTCAAATACATTGGAAGAGGAGACTTCATCACCACCTCCACCAACAACCAAGCACTCCTTATATGCATAAGAACCACAAAAAGAAGAGGGAAAACTCACCAAAGGAGAGGGGGGAAAAGGAAAGGAAAGGGGGGCGTAGGGGCTCGCAAGCGCACCCTCGGCCACCCCAACCGCAACCACCACAACCACCACCTCTTCCTTGCTCTTCTTCTTCAATGTGGCATTACAACAAACACATGGGGGGCTGCTGTCCAAAGGGGAGGGGAAAACAATGAGGGGGAGCTTGAGGAAGATGGATTAAGAAGGGAGGATAACAAAGCACAACAACAACATAAACACACCTTTTCCACTCCTTTTTGATCTTCTTCTCCACCACCATCACCTCCTCCACCCAAAACACATACAAAAGGGGGGCTGGACCAGAAAAGAGAGGAGGAGAGACCCAAAGTCGTGCACATTTGGGGATTAAATAAGCAAAGGTCGAGTAAATGACCAAGTCATCCTCGGACTTAAAATCTCTGCGCAGCCTTCACTTAAACGGCCATAACTTCCTCAATACAGCTCAGAATTGCACGATTCCAGTGGCATTTGAAAGATAAGACGATTATCTACAACTTTCATGTTTACACCTAGATCAAATTACCTCTCCAGCTATTCCAAAATCTAGGCTAAACATCTTACAGGGCTGCTGCCTGGATTTCTCAACTTTGGGGTATACTCGGAAAAATACCCATAACTTTTAATATACGAATCCAGTTGATCCAATTCCACTTCTATATGGAAGCTATCTCAAAACTGAACATCTCGTAATAATATCGGATTTTTATCTCTTCGTCTTGGATTTTAACAAAATCAAATCCAAATATCAATCCGAAACTGCATAATTCCAAAAACGTTATCGGAATTAAACGAAAATTTTATGGGCAGTATTAAACTGTACCAAGACCCATAATACGCAGTTATATTTCAATCAGAGTCCTCAAACACCAGCAAGTAGCTAAAAACCAAAATTTTAGCGACTCCGATCGAAAATAGGACTCTAAATGACACAGGCCTAACAACCAATGCCCCTGTAAAAGAACCAGTACGTGAGGGGTGAGCTACAAGCTCATTAAATGGCTAGAAACCAAACACCTACACAACAATTCAACACTAAGGCAAATTCCTATCAAGGAAAAGCATGGGTAGAAACTCAATGGGTAACAAGGTCACGCGGCGGCGCGACCATACCCCTCCCTCACCCTCACTCCCAAGGGTGGAGGCTTTTGGGACTCATAGGGAGGAACAACTATTAACCATAACACTTAGTGTTATTGCGTAACAGTTACAACGAGTCAATCCGCTTTCGAGGCAGAGATATAATTTGATACCTCAAGCATTAGGAGGCGTACCCAGAGTATACTCGATGGGTATAAGAGTCACGTGACGACGTGACTACAACACACACTCTCCCTCACCCTAGCCCTGCAGGGGTGACCCTAGGGGCTTTTGGGATAACACTTGCTGTTCTACACCGTTCGTCATCCGGTAGCACTCTCTTGGGCAGCCTCTTCCAGGAGCCTCCCATGGTCAGTACACCATCGAGCGCGTCGATGGTACCTATAGGTGGGGGTCCACCCAGGGCGGCTCGAACCTAGAAAGCTTCCACACAGATCCGGCGAAGGGAAGAACGGTACACGCTCGCAATATCATCTGGTGGCCCACCGTCATGTAGCCTCTACCTGGTACACTCCCATGATCAGTACATCTACCAAATTCATCGGGAGTACCTACAAGTGGGAGTCATCTGTCAGGACAGTTTTAATGTCGGGGCTTCGATATACGACGATATTGGGAGGAATCACTACATGTTCGAAATGCAAACCCTATGGGAAAGTCAACTAAATAATCTGGTGGGTCGAGAATCAACTGGAGCCCACCACACCCTCACCAACACCCTCACAGGGTGACATAGGACTATTGGGAGAGATTAGACTACTCTACACCCTTGGTCCACCGATAGCCCTTTACCCGGATAGCCTCTACATGGTATACTCCCATGATTAGTACGTCCCCGCACGCATCGGTTGTACCTACGGATGGGAGCCCTCTGTCAGGTCAGCGTTTCCAATGCCAGGTAGTTCCTACACGGATCCAACGAAGGGGAGAAAACAATCTAAACTCGCGGATACGATCCTCTTGGATCTGACGTCATCGGTTATCAACCATTGATTAAGCGTATCGAATTCTCATGAATTCCCTCTAGGGCACATAACTCAGATGCGGGGAAGACATTTTATTATGTCAACGCCATGGTATGATCCCATAAGAAGTCATACACTTGTCTAAACACATTAGGCAAGGTTCATGGCCATACTATCATATATATATACAACATACAATTATTTTCCGAGGATGGCCTACATAAACATGCATACATGCATCAATCATGCAAACACACAAGATACAACCTAACATGCGTTGGATAGCACCAACTTAGAAGGGAAGGGTTAAGCGCGATTAGCGCATCAATAGGTGCATGCCAATAATTCTAAGCAAGCCTGAGTGAAGTAGGAACTACATCTACTCACTCAATTCATGAAGAGAGGGAGGGCGAGAGAGAGGGAATGCCTCATCCTCTCTTGAAGCTGGTCATAGTTTTACCCCAACAAGATGGGTGCAACAACTATACCACACCCTCAAGTCCTAAATGAAATGAACATTATGCATGTACCTGGCTATTAACCCATGCTAAATAATGATAGATCTTACTAACATAAGGCAGTAGTATTATAAATAGGGACTACCTAAGGCATGCATATTCTATACATCCATATTAACACACGAGACACGTGCAAACACAATCATTCATGATTAATACGGTACGTATGTAAGTACATGGTAGAATAGTGGGTTCTACCCAATATAAAAGCCATACAATCCTAGCATGCAATATCTAACATATTTAGGGTATAAAATATGCCCCATGGATGCGTGATGCATGCCTGCGTGCATCAAGGACATCTCGAAGGGTTGGAATCGAACCACTCACTGATAACCAGATTGTCGTGCATCTCATCCGACGAGATCTGTAAGGTAAGGGCATCTAAAATGATGTGTATAACCACATACAAACACTTAGAATTAACTAGGAAAGCCTAAGAATTAGACATGCATGCATACGGATTCGCATGCACGCACGCGCGCACACGTGCCCGAGCCCCCCGGACCCGCACCCAAGCGTGCCGACCCTCAGCACACCCGAACAGGCCCCGTGCAGCCCCGCCCGCACCCCTGAGCACCCCCGTGCACACGTTGCACGTACCGTGCCCAGACACGCGCGAGTTCCCACGCGTACTCGGGCGCCTGCACTCGCGCGCACGCCCGTGTGCAGACTTGCGCGCCTAGCCAGCCTAACCCTCTGCCATGCCCCCCACATACACCCAAACCCAAACACCTCACATGCATGCCCTCCCAAACACTCAACATGCATAAAAAAATCATATAAAGAAGAGGGAAGACTCACCAAATGAGAGGGGGAGGGAAGGGAGAGATGTAGGGGCTCGCAAGTGCACCCTTGACCACCTTGACTGCCACCACTGCTACCACCACGTCCATCTTTGCTTCCCTTGCACTTCTTCTAAGTCATTGTGGCATTTCCACAAACACATGGGGGGCTGCTGATCTGAAGGGGAGGGGAAAATCATGAGGGGGGAAGCTAGAGAGAGTGGAGAAGGAAAGAACAACCACAACAACCACCCAATCAACAACAACAACTCACCTTCACTTCCTCCAACACTGCACCCTCCAACACACTCAAGGGACTGGACCAGAACAAGAGAGGAGAAGAGAGAGCCCAAAGACGTAGGTTTTGTCACGCCCCAGGCGTCCCCAAGGCGCGGCAAATATATAAAGTATCAGCTATCATACAAGAGGTCAACAGATGACTCCAATAAATAATACACAAGGCTAACAATCAATGATAACTGATAACTCAAATGAAAGGCGGAAGCATAAAAATATCAATAAGTCTGTAAATCAAAAACATTATTACAGACTCGAATACACAATCACTGTCCTGTGAGAGCCAAGTCTAGCCAAAAGAAATACAACAAGTGCCACATGCACGATTTACAATTACACAAGACTCTAGGACTGCTGACAGCCTCGCACTCGCCAATCCGTCGGACAGAACGCTCCACGCACGCAAGACCACGCCACAAGGAAGCTCCAGCTCCACGCCCAACAACGCCCCTGTAAAGGAAAACAGTACGCGAGGGGTGAGCTATAAGCTCAGTGAGTGGTCAGAAACCAAACACCAACATAATCATTCGATACAAGGCAATCGCCTATCAAGGAAAACCATGGGTAGAAACCCAACGGTTAACAAGGTCACGCGGCGGTGCGACAATACCCCGCCCTCGCCCTCACTCCCAAGGGTGGAGGCTTTTGGGACTCACAGGGAGGAATAGTCGTTAACCATTTGGTGTTACCGCGTAACAATTACAAGAGTCCATCCGCTTACGAGGTAGAAATATAATTCGACACCTCAAGCGTTTGGAGGTATACCCATAGTATACTCGATGGGTACAACTCACATTCGCCCTCACCCTAGTCCCCACAGGGGTGAACCTAGGGATTTGAAGGACAAAGCTTGTTGTTCTACACCGTTCGTCATCCGGTAGCGCTCTCCCGGGCAGCCTCTACCTGGAGCCGGCCACGGTCAGTACGCTGTCGAGCGCATCGATGGTACCTATAGGTGGGGGCTCCACCCAGGGTGGCTCAACCTAGGCAGCTTCAACATAGATCCGACGAAGGGGAGAACTATTCACGCTCGCAATATCATTCGGTTGCCCACCGCCATACAATCTCTAACTGGTATGGTCCCATGATCAGTACATCTGCCGAATGCATCGGGAGTACCTACAAGTGGGAGCCTTCTGACCAAGTAGCCCCAACGTCACGGCCACGACATAAGGCGATATTGGGAGGAGCCACTACTTGTTCGCAGCGCGAACCCTATAAAAAGCCAATTACTCTAAGCTGGTGGGTCGAGTATCAACTCGAGCCCACCACACTCATACTAACACCCTCACCTCCGAAGGGTGACCTAGGATCTTGGGAGCAATACCCTCACCCTCACCCCGACGGGCGACATAGGATCTTGGGAAATTGCACAACTGGCAGATCGAACCAACGCCGTCCCACCACACCCTCACCCTCACCCTCACCCCCTTCTCGGGGTGACATAGGCCTATTGGGGAAAAGGGGTCAACTGGTCTACGCCTTTCGTCATCCGGTAGCCCTCTCCCGAGTAGCCTCGACCTGGTATCCTCCCATGACCTCTACCTCTACCGTATGGGCGCACCACCCGGCGTCATGAATAGTGTCTGGGAGAGCCTAGCAGGACAACTAAACCCGGGTAGCTTCGACACGGAAGCGACGAAGGGGAGAGCACTTGACATACGCGGTTTTGATCCTCATGGATCCGTCGTCATCGGTTACCAAACACCGATAAGCGCAATGAATTCTCATGAATTCCCTCCAGGGTGCATAACTCAGATGCGGGGAAGACATTTTATTCTAAGTGTCAAAGCCATGGTATGACCCCATAGGAGGTCATACACTTGTCTAACACATTAGACAAGAATCATGATCATATCGGCATATATACAATATGAAATTAACTAAGCAAGTAAATCTTACTTAAACATGAATACAAGACATAATAACCATTCAATCACACAAACTACAACCTAACATACATTGGAGGATATCAACCTAGAGGGAAGGGTTAAGCGCGATTTGCGCAACAATAGGTGCATGCCAATAATTCCAAGCAAGCCCGAGTCAAGTAGGAACTACATCTACTCACTCGGTTCGCGAAAAGAGGGAGGGCGAGAGAGAGGGAATGCCTCATCCTCTCTTGAGCGGGTCATAGTTTTGCCCCAACTAGATGGGTGCAATAACTACACCATACCCTCGAGTCCTAAATCAGAGGAATATTGCGCATACACCAGTTATTAACCCATGTTAAACATGCTTGATTAATAGGGGTAGTATTTCAAACAAAACTACCTAAATCATGCCATATTCTATACAATACATGTGCAAGTATAAGGTAGAATAGGGGTTCTACACAATATACGAGCTATACAACCTAGCATGCATGATATCTAGCATATTTAGGGTGCAATTAAAGCCCCATGGAAGCGCGGAGCACGACTACGTGCATCGAGCGCTCCCGGAAGGGTTGGAATCGAACCACTCACCTAACGAGCGCACGGCTCGCGAAACGCAAGAGAGCGACGAATTGAATCCGAAGCCCGATACCAATCCGCCAAGGATCATCCAATGGTTGCATTTGGCTATAACAAGCTGCTCAACACCACGAAGCACTCCGAACGCGTCTGAGCACCGCAAGCACGCCCTCGAGTACCCCATGCACGCTGCCCATGCACCCTGCACGCATCAAACAACGTCAAGCACGTCCTCGAGCACCTCGTGCATGCTTCCCACGCACTCCGCACGCATCAGGCAAGGCCAAGCACGCCCTTGAGCACCTCGTGCACGCTGCCCGCACACTCCGCACGCATCGAACGACGTCAAGCACACCCTCGAGCACCTCATGCACGCTTCCCGCGCACTCCGCACGCATGCGAGCACCTTATGCATGCTTCCCGCGCACTCCGCACGCATGCGAGCACCTTATGCATGCTTCCCGCGCACTCCGCACGCATGCGAGCACCTTATGCATGCTTCCCGCGCACTCCGCACGCATGCGAGCACCTTATGCATGCTTCCCGCGCACTCCGCACACATGCGAGCACCTCATGCATGCTTCCCGCGCACTCCGCACGCATGCGAGCACCTTATGCATGCTTCCCGCGCACTCCGCACGCATGCGAGCACCCCCGACGCCCCGCACCTCCTTACAAACAACACACCTTCAAATACATTGGAAGAGGAGACTTCATCACCACCTCCACCAACAACCAAGCACTCCTTATATGCATAAGAACCACAAAAAGAAGAGGGAAAACTCACCAAAGGAGAGGGGGGAAAAGGAAAGGAAAGGGGGGCGTAGGGGCTCGCAAGCGCACCCTCGGCCACCCCAACCGCAACCACCACAACCACCACCTCTTCCTTGCTCTTCTTCTTCAATGTGGCATTACAACAAACACATGGGGGGCTGCTGTC
This sequence comes from Acorus calamus, assembly GCA_030737845.1. Taxonomy (NCBI): domain Eukaryota; kingdom Viridiplantae; phylum Streptophyta; class Magnoliopsida; order Acorales; family Acoraceae; genus Acorus; species Acorus calamus. The sequence goes on from CM060872.1 coordinate 11,710,570, forward strand.
CAAAGGGGAGGGGAAAACAATGAGGGGGAGCTTGAGGAAGATGGATTAAGAAGGGAGGATAACAAAGCACAACAACAACATAAACACACCTTTTCCACTCCTTTTTGATCTTCTTCTCCACCACCATCACCTCCTCCACCCAAAACACATACAAAAGGGGGGCTGGACCAGAAAAGAGAGGAGGAGAGACCCAAAGTCGTGCACATTTGGGGATTAAATAAGCAAAGGTCGAGTAAATGACCAAGTCATCCTCGGACTTAAAATCTCTGCGCAGCCTTCACTTAAACGGCCATAACTTCCTCAATACAGCTCAGAATTGCACGATTCCAGTGGCATTTGAAAGATAAGACGATTATCTACAACTTTCATGTTTACACCTAGATCAAATTACCTCTCCAGCTATTCCAAAATCTAGGCTAAACATCTTACAGGGCTGCTGCCTGGATTTCTCAACTTTGGGGTATACTCGGAAAAATACCCATAACTTTTAATATACGAATCCAGTTGATCCAATTCCACTTCTATATGGAAGCTATCTCAAAACTGAACATCTCGTAATAATATCGGATTTTTATCTCTTCGTCTTGGATTTTAACAAAATCAAATCCAAATATCAATCCGAAACTGCATAATTCCAAAAACGTTATCGGAATTAAACGAAAATTTTATGGGCAGTATTAAACTGTACCAAGACCCATAATACGCAGTTATATTTCAATCAGAGTCCTCAAACACCAGCAAGTAGCTAAAAACCAAAATTTTAGCGACTCCGATCGAAAATAGGACTCTAAATGACACAGGCCTAACATTCTCCCCCCCTTAGGAAATTTAGTCCTCGAAATTTAAGGAAACCCAAAGGGAAGACCGAACGTAGAAGTGTCACCCATAGAGTCCCTTGGCTCCCGAGTGGTCCGGCCACTAAACTGGTGCTACCACGCACTTTAACCGAAGGAACGGTATTGGTGCGGAGCCTCTTCTCACATCGGTCTATGGTCTCGATCAACTGCTCCAAGAACGACCAATCCTGCTCGAGGATGAGCGGCTCGAACGGAATGACATGAGCAGGATCGTGGACCTAGTGCCTCAGCTACGAGACCTTGGATGACGTCACAGGCACGAGTCAGCCACGGGGGCAAAGCTTCATGACAGCCACCTCCCCTAATCCACTCAAGGACGAAAACCGGTCCGATGGAAGGCCGACTCAGTTCGCCCTGAACGTCAAAACAGAGGATGTCCTTAAACCTGGACACCTCATGCCAACATGGTCGCTGAACCCGTAGGTAGGCTCCTGGCGACGATGACTTGCGTAGCCCTTCCGACGGTTCTAGGTGGTGCAGAGGCACGCACGAACCATCTCGGCCACCGCAAGGTCAATTAAAATAACTTGCGGCCACTCCAACTGGCGCTCCACAACCGTCACAACACGAGGGAGGTTTAAAACCGCGCCCGTAGAGTGCCTCTTTCATTTCATCTGGGTGCTCAAATGGCAGTCGTTACACAGGCAGACCCCTACCCAAAGGGTGGTGCCTCATCCAACTGCCTCAAGTCGGGCATGCAGGCACTTAGCATGTCCTCCAAAGCCTAAATCGTCCTCTTGCCTGGCTGTCCGTCAGCAGTGAAACGCTATACTTAAATGAAGGCTCGCGACAAAGCCTACCAAAGGCTGTGCAAGCACCTCAAAGTAACACACGCGTCTCGATCCGAAATAGCGCCGACCGGAGTGCCATGAAGACGAACAATCACGAAGGCTCAAACCCGCATCGAAGCGTCCAGAGACTCAGTCAGCTAGATAAGGAGAAAGGTGCGGACTTAGTCTGTCGGTCAATGATCACCCAAACGGCGTCGTGACCCGAACGTGACTTTAGCGAGTCCACAATGAAATCCAAGACAACCCACTCCCACATTCACTGAGGATCTCGATGGACGAACGCATTCCAACGCGACGATCCACGACTTCGCCTGAGGGCATGCCAACCAACATCCTCAACGAAGGCTACCTCAGAACAGCCCACGGAGGTCCAATAACATTTGAGATCCTTGTAGGCATCTGGCGCATTCGTCTACCCTGACGGCAGTAACTCAAAATTCGTAGTGCCCGAAACGGTCACGAAAGGCCAACTAAAGAATGCCCAACTCCCGGATCTCCAATTAGGGTACCCTGCGCGAAGATCGATCAACAGAAAGACACTGGCTCCCAAAGTTGGTCTAAACAGATCATCTATTCGCGACAAGGGGAACTTGATCTTCAGCCCCTATGGGGAGATCAAAATCATTCCTAGGATGATTAAGTCCAAATTCTGCTCCTCAAGCAAGGCTGACGCTCATGATGACCCTTACGCGCTGGGTAAGCCGCTCGACCGCACTTAATCTGCAAGACACGCAATAGGAGGTCGTCGATTCCCGACAACGCCTAAGCGACGTCATCTACCTGATATGGCGGTTGGGTCCCATCACGAACGCTTAGCGTCGCGTCTCCTCCTTTACGACCAATGTGGGGGGCAAAACGCGACAGTACCGCGAACTGTGCTTCACATGCTGCCACCAAAAAGGCCGCCCAACTATAACATTGGAACTCCAGCATCATGCACTCAATGGGCATATTCATCACGGGGAGTCCAAGCTCTCGACGTCATCCAGTAGCACTCTCCCGGTGTGGCCACTACCTGATAGCCTCCTAGGTCCCTATCTCTGCTATATGGGCACACCAACAAAGCGTCGTGGACAGTTCCTAGGAGCACCTCACAGGACTCTGACCTCTACCGGGTAGCCTCCCACGTCCACTACGTCGGCCGTATGGGCACACCAACACGCATTACGAGTAGTACCTGGGAGCGTCTCACCGGACTCTGCTACACCGGGCAGCTACTATGCACGATGATATATCGAAGCGACTCCAGATGCCACTATGGAACCCTAGTCCATAACCTATCGCCCACCAAGCTGTAAAAGGACGCACTCAATCCCGATCATATGCATCACCACCCGCTATCGCACCTTCCAAGTGAGGAAAAATCCATCATCAATTTGATGCTTCAAAGGTATTCCTTAGCTGGGAAAAGAACCTTGGGAGGGCCCCATGAGGTCCCGATATAGGATATCCCGACAACCAAACAAGGAACACGGAGTACCCTAGCCCGGGTCTCAACGCTGACCCTTCAAGGCCCCTTATCCTGAGTAGGAAGGCTGGAAGAAGACATCACCCTTTAATGAGCAATACACCACATCCTCAACACTTGAAACTGGTGCCGCACACGAACTCCATGGTTACTAGCAATACCGATGTCCGGGAACGAAGCTCCATAATCGAGACGCGATCCAAACCACAATCACACAAGTCTATCAATACGACACAACCGGGTTGGAAACTCATTTCCAAGCCTTAGTCAAACAACGGGGAACCCAACACTGACCCAGATCAGTCGACTCAGTCGACAACTTAAGGGAAGTCCAGGGGTGGCCACGTCCACGTCCACGGATGCGAGGAGGCATGTCAGCAACCTAAGAAAACTTCTAAACCAGAGTACTCGGATAACAATCCTACGACTCATCTATACGACTCGACTTAGGCTCTGACAGGACCAGGCTCTGATACCAACTTTTTGTCACGCCCCAGGCGTCCCCAAGGCGCGGCAAATATATAAAGTATCAGCTATCATACAAGAGGTCAACAGATGACTCCAATAAATAATACACAAGGCTAACAATCAATGATAACTGATAACTCAAATGAAAGGCGGAAGCATAAAAATATCAATAAGTCTGTAAATCAAAAACATTATTACAGACTCGAATACACAATCACTGTCCTGTGAGAGCCAAGTCTAGCCAAAAGAAATACAACAAGTGCCACATGCACGATTTACAATTACACAAGACTCTAGGACTGCTGACAGCCTCGCACTCGCCAATCCGTCGGACAGAACGCTCCACGCACGCAAGACCACGCCACAAGGAAGCTCCAGCTCCACGCCCAACAACGCCCCTGTAAAGGAAAACAGTACGCGAGGGGTGAGCTATAAGCTCAGTGAGTGGTCAGAAACCAAACACCAACATAATCATTCGATACAAGGCAATCGCCTATCAAGGAAAACCATGGGTAGAAACCCAACGGTTAACAAGGTCACGCGGCGGTGCGACAATACCCCGCCCTCGCCCTCACTCCCAAGGGTGGAGGCTTTTGGGACTCACAGGGAGGAATAGTCGTTAACCATTTGGTGTTACCGCGTAACAATTACAAGAGTCCATCCGCTTACGAGGTAGAAATATAATTCGACACCTCAAGCGTTTGGAGGTATACCCATAGTATACTCGATGGGTACAACTCACATTCGCCCTCACCCTAGTCCCCACAGGGGTGAACCTAGGGATTTGAAGGACAAAGCTTGTTGTTCTACACCGTTCGTCATCCGGTAGCGCTCTCCCGGGCAGCCTCTACCTGGAGCCGGCCACGGTCAGTACGCTGTCGAGCGCATCGATGGTACCTATAGGTGGGGGCTCCACCCAGGGTGGCTCAACCTAGGCAGCTTCAACATAGATCCGACGAAGGGGAGAACTATTCACGCTCGCAATATCATTCGGTTGCCCACCGCCATACAATCTCTAACTGGTATGGTCCCATGATCAGTACATCTGCCGAATGCATCGGGAGTACCTACAAGTGGGAGCCTTCTGACCAAGTAGCCCCAACGTCACGGCCACGACATAAGGCGATATTGGGAGGAGCCACTACTTGTTCGCAGCGCGAACCCTATAAAAAGCCAATTACTCTAAGCTGGTGGGTCGAGTATCAACTCGAGCCCACCACACTCATACTAACACCCTCACCTCCGAAGGGTGACCTAGGATCTTGGGAGCAATACCCTCACCCTCACCCCGACGGGCGACATAGGATCTTGGGAAATTGCACAACTGGCAGATCGAACCAACGCCGTCCCACCACACCCTCACCCTCACCCTCACCCCCTTCTCGGGGTGACATAGGCCTATTGGGGAAAAGGGGTCAACTGGTCTACGCCTTTCGTCATCCGGTAGCCCTCTCCCGAGTAGCCTCGACCTGGTATCCTCCCATGACCTCTACCTCTACCGTATGGGCGCACCACCCGGCGTCATGAATAGTGTCTGGGAGAGCCTAGCAGGACAACTAAACCCGGGTAGCTTCGACACGGAAGCGACGAAGGGGAGAGCACTTGACATACGCGGTTTTGATCCTCATGGATCCGTCGTCATCGGTTACCAAACACCGATAAGCGCAATGAATTCTCATGAATTCCCTCCAGGGTGCATAACTCAGATGCGGGGAAGACATTTTATTCTAAGTGTCAAAGCCATGGTATGACCCCATAGGAGGTCATACACTTGTCTAACACATTAGACAAGAATCATGATCATATCGGCATATATACAATATGAAATTAACTAAGCAAGTAAATCTTACTTAAACATGAATACAAGACATAATAACCATTCAATCACACAAACTACAACCTAACATACATTGGAGGATATCAACCTAGAGGGAAGGGTTAAGCGCGATTTGCGCAACAATAGGTGCATGCCAATAATTCCAAGCAAGCCCGAGTCAAGTAGGAACTACATCTACTCACTCGGTTCGCGAAAAGAGGGAGGGCGAGAGAGAGGGAATGCCTCATCCTCTCTTGAGCGGGTCATAGTTTTGCCCCAACTAGATGGGTGCAATAACTACACCATACCCTCGAGTCCTAAATCAGAGGAATATTGCGCATACACCAGTTATTAACCCATGTTAAACATGCTTGATTAATAGGGGTAGTATTTCAAACAAAACTACCTAAATCATGCCATATTCTATACAATACATGTGCAAGTATAAGGTAGAATAGGGGTTCTACACAATATACGAGCTATACAACCTAGCATGCATGATATCTAGCATATTTAGGGTGCAATTAAAGCCCCATGGAAGCGCGGAGCACGACTACGTGCATCGAGCGCTCCCGGAAGGGTTGGAATCGAACCACTCACCTAACGAGCGCACGGCTCGCGAAACGCAAGAGAGCGACGAATTGAATCCGAAGCCCGATACCAATCCGCCAAGGATCATCCAATGGTTGCATTTGGCTATAACAAGCTGCTCAACACCACGAAGCACTCCGAACGCGTCTGAGCACCGCAAGCACGCCCTCGAGTACCCCATGCACGCTGCCCATGCACCCTGCACGCATCAAACAACGTCAAGCACGTCCTCGAGCACCTCGTGCATGCTTCCCACGCACTCCGCACGCATCAGGCAAGGCCAAGCACGCCCTTGAGCACCTCGTGCACGCTGCCCGCACACTCCGCACGCATCGAACGACGTCAAGCACACCCTCGAGCACCTCATGCACGCTTCCCGCGCACTCCGCACGCATGCGAGCACCTTATGCATGCTTCCCGCGCACTCCGCACGCATGCGAGCACCTTATGCATGCTTCCCGCGCACTCCGCACGCATGCGAGCACCTTATGCATGCTTCCCGCGCACTCCGCACGCATGCGAGCACCTTATGCATGCTTCCCGCGCACTCCGCACACATGCGAGCACCTCATGCATGCTTCCCGCGCACTCCGCACGCATGCGAGCACCTTATGCATGCTTCCCGCGCACTCCGCACGCATGCGAGCACCCCCGACGCCCCGCACCTCCTTACAAACAACACACCTTCAAATACATTGGAAGAGGAGACTTCATCACCACCTCCACCAACAACCAAGCACTCCTTATATGCATAAGAACCACAAAAAGAAGAGGGAAAACTCACCAAAGGAGAGGGGGGAAAAGGAAAGGAAAGGGGGGCGTAGGGGCTCGCAAGCGCACCCTCGGCCACCCCAACCGCAACCACCACAACCACCACCTCTTCCTTGCTCTTCTTCTTCAATGTGGCATTACAACAAACACATGGGGGGCTGCTGTCCAAAGGGGAGGGGAAAACAATGAGGGGGAGCTTGAGGAAGATGGATTAAGAAGGGAGGATAACAAAGCACAACAACAACATAAACACACCTTTTCCACTCCTTTTTGATCTTCTTCTCCACCACCATCACCTCCTCCACCCAAAACACATACAAAAGGGGGGCTGGACCAGAAAAGAGAGGAGGAGAGACCCAAAGTCGTGCACATTTGGGGATTAAATAAGCAAAGGTCGAGTAAATGACCAAGTCATCCTCGGACTTAAAATCTCTGCGCAGCCTTCACTTAAACGGCCATAACTTCCTCAATACAGCTCAGAATTGCACGATTCCAGTGGCATTTGAAAGATAAGACGATTATCTACAACTTTCATGTTTACACCTAGATCAAATTACCTCTCCAGCTATTCCAAAATCTAGGCTAAACATCTTACAGGGCTGCTGCCTGGATTTCTCAACTTTGGGGTATACTCGGAAAAATACCCATAACTTTTAATATACGAATCCAGTTGATCCAATTCCACTTCTATATGGAAGCTATCTCAAAACTGAACATCTCGTAATAATATCGGATTTTTATCTCTTCGTCTTGGATTTTAACAAAATCAAATCCAAATATCAATCCGAAACTGCATAATTCCAAAAACGTTATCGGAATTAAACGAAAATTTTATGGGCAGTATTAAACTGTACCAAGACCCATAATACGCAGTTATATTTCAATCAGAGTCCTCAAACACCAGCAAGTAGCTAAAAACCAAAATTTTAGCGACTCCGATCGAAAATAGGACTCTAAATGACACAGGCCTAACAGGTTTTGGGGGGAAATTTATAGCCAAAAGAGGGATGGAGTTACCAAGTTGTCCTCGGACTAAAAACTCTGGACAACCTTTACTAGAACGGCCATAACTTCCTCAATACAGCTCTAAATTGCACAATTCCAATGCCATTGGAAAGCCAAGAAGATTATCAACAACTTACTATACTAAAATCAAATAACCTCTCTAGCTATGACAAAATATAGGCTAAACATCGAACAGGGCTGCTACCAGGTTGTCTCATCCCTGGGGTATAATCGAAAAAATACCCATAACGTTTGATACATGAATCCAGTTGATCGAATTCTATGTTTGTATGAAAGCTAGCTCAAAGTTGAACATCTCATGATAATATCGGATTTAAACCTTTTCATCTTAGATTTTAACAAAATCAAATCCGAATACCAAATAAAACTGTATAATTCCAAAAATGTTATCGGAATTCAATGAAAATTTTATGAGCAGTATTAAACAGTACCAGGACCCATAATTTGGAGTTTGATTTTTAATTAGAGTCCTCAAACTACAGTAGGTAGCTAAAATCTAAAAATTTAGTGACTGATCGAAAAATAAGACTCGAAATGACATAGGCCTAATAGCTGACCTGGAAAGAGTCTAGGCCCCACATTTAGATGCACTGGTAATCACCTTACGCATCTCTAACTTTAACGTGAAGAGGATTCTTGTAGATATAGGAAGCTCGGCAGACATCCTTTCCATGAAGCCTTTCCTACGGATGGAATTGAAAGCTGCAGACCTCAACCCGACAAGGGATCCTTTGGTTGCTTTCAATGGGGCACGGGTCATCCCGGCGGGACGCATCACGCTGCCGGTCCGAGCGGAAAATCAAACTACCATGACAACTTTGACCATCATGGACCTCCCGTCCCCATACAATGCAATCATCAGACGTACCTGGCTGGTAGCAATGAAGGCAATTCTGTCCATCTACCATCAACGCCTCCGTTTTCCCATAGCTCAGGGGATAATGGAAATACAAGGGGACTAGATCGCTGCGAAGCGCTGCTATATGGTGGCGATCGCAGGGAAATCGGCCTAGCCGGAGTTCGAGGAACTGCCAGAAGAGGGAGAAATCCATCCGAAGAGGTAGCAATTACCTCAGGACTGGGTCAAGGCCGACGAGCGCTGGCCCGGTGTCGAAGACAGGGTTCTCGAAGACCTCGAGCAGGTTCCGATAGATCCCCTTGACCCCGAGAAATATTTTCTCGTCGGGAGTTTGCTTTCTGCAGAAGAGAGAAAGACGATATTCGACCTCCTTGTTGAGAACAAGGACATATTCACGTGCAGACCTCAAGACATGCCGGGGATCGACCCCGAAGCTGCGAATCACCGATTGTTCATATCACCGGCCGTCTGTCCAATCTGACAGAAATAGCGACGGATGGCCACGGTCCATGCTGATACGGTGCGAGATGAGGTGAATAAGATCATGGCCGTGTGGTTCATCTGCGAGGTGTGACACCCCGAATGGCTGGCCAACACGGTGGTGGTTCCCAAGAAAAACAAGATGTGGCGAGTATGCGTGGACTTCACCGACCTGAATAGCGCATGCCCGAAGGACAGCTTTCCACTTCCAAAGATCGACCAGTTGGTTGACTCCTCATCGGGTACTGAACTGATGAGTTTCATGGATGCTTATTCAGGCTATCACCAGATCCTGATGTATGAGCCCGACCAGGAGAAAATGGCATTTATAACACCCACTTGAATTTACTGCTATAAGTAATGCCATTCGGGTTGAAGAATGCCAGAGCCACGTATCAAAGGCTAGTGACTCAGGTCTTCCAGCATCAGATCAGCAAGACTGTGGAAGTCTACATCGACAATATGATGGTAAAAAGCGAGCACCGGGTTGATCATCTAACTCACCTAGAAGAAGTCTTCGCTGTATTGCGCAAATACCGTCTAAAACTAAATGCCATCAAATGCTCCTTTGGAGTCATCTCGGGCAAGTTTTTGGGATACCTGATGACACAGCGAGGAATTGAAGCCAACCCCGATCAGATCAAGGCAATTATGGAGATGGAGCCTCCTTGGAACAAGAAGGTGGTGCAGAAGTTGGCCGGGAGATTGGTCGCACTCAACCGGTTCATCTCTAGAGCCACAGATCGATGTCAACCTTTCTTCCAGCTGCTGCAAAAAGCTCATAGATTCGAATGGATGCCAGAGTGTCAGAAAGCGTTCGAGAAAATCAAGAAGTGCCTCAGCACGCCGCCACTCCTGGTGAGTCCTTCCATAGGAGACATCTTACTCCTTTACATTGCAGCATTCGAGCATGACATAATCTCCACGCTATTGAATGACATCGATCACAGATGGAGGACGATTTACTATGCAAGTAAGGCGCTCAACGGGGCAGTAACCAGGTATTCCTGAATCGAAAGGCTTGCGTTCACTTTACTCATTTTTGCCCGGAACTACGCCACTACTTTCAAGCCCATTCAATACATGTCATCACCGACTCGCCACTCAAAGCTTTGTTGCGAAAGGCAGACATTGCAGGTCGATTGCTAAAGTGGGTGGTGGAACTTTCAGCCTTTGACATCCACTACCAGCCCAAAAATGCAATCAAAGGCTAGATGGTCGTGGACATTATCGCTGACCTTACACCTGCAGAACAACAGGTCTGCACCATCTCTAACTACAGACCCATTTCTTGGACACTCCATGTCAATGGGGCGTCTAATCATAGAGGGTCAGGAGTTGGGATGATCTTGTGGAGTGAAGACGGTTTCCTATTCGAGCGCGCAATCAAACTGGGGTTCAAGGCCTCCAACAATGAAGCTGAATACGAAGCTCTCATCGTGGGTTTAGAATTCGCTATAGATCTCGGCATCCATAAATTGACGATCTACAGCGACTCTCAGCTCATAGTTGTAGATACCCCAATTTTGACTGTCCAAAAAGATGAAAATACTTCAAGTAACACTTAGAAATACCCACGTTTGGACATCAAATAGAAAAGAATTCTCAAAAAACCCTGAACTAGAAAATCCCAAACACTTAGAAAACCTAGGGCCCTAGAAGGGGGCGGTTAACTTAACTAGCCACCCCATACCAAGCGGCTAGTTTCCACTAGCCGCCCCCCTGGCCGACCCCAAACCGCTTCCCTGGATGGGATATAAAGCAGCATTAAATGCTGACCAATGTGGCAGGTTGTGACCTTTAGCCGCCCCATCTTAGCCGGTTCAACCTAAGTAACCGACCCAAGCCACCGCTTGTCAAAGATGGGACATTTGACAGGTCATGATCCTGGTAGCCGCCCCATCCTGGGTGGCTAGTTTCAACCAGCCGCCCTTCACCTAATCTCTGATAGAGAAAACCGAAAATTAATGAGGGGTCTAATCAAACACACTATTATCCAAGGCATTTTATTATCCCCTGGATATTCCCCCGCTTCTTTTTTACTATAGATAGAGGAGGTCCCAAGCCTTTCTAACATATTCACACATCTTCATAATTCACAATCATCAACACACCTTCAATCCTCCATTCACAAACCCATTCCACCACTTGAAATCCCTAGAGAGAGAGCGAGTCCTATTTGTGAGAAAAAAAAACATTCCCTACACAAAATCACCCTCTCATTCCACCCTCCAAAACCCACGTTAAACCCAGCTTAACCTCTGTCAAAACCAAACCCATTTCCTACCTAGGTTATGCCCAAATTGACCCAGGCCCTGGACGGCTAACCCTAACTAGCCGCCCCCTACCTGATGGCTCAAACCCATTAGACGCACCCCACCTACACCCCACTTGACCCAAGACTCCTCTAGCCAAGCCAGAAGTAGAATATGATTACCTGTTTTTCACCTCTGAGTACGGTATATCTGTGTCCCAGAATGGAGACCCCACAAACTCCCCCACGTAGGCAATCAAATCTGACCCAACTTTTCCTGCTTTTTTGAAAAGCAGGTGGCGATCACACAACCACCAGAATCCCCTTGAGCCGCTATTGGGCGTCTCAAACTGGGAACGAGACCCCACAACACTTCCGAGAGACGATCCAGTCGAGCCCGCCAAGGCGCTCATCGGATCCGAATCCCCGAAGAACCCCCACACACGCCCTGAAAATGCGGATTTCCCGACACCCGATGGAATCCTGCATACCGACAAATCTAGTGATCACAATGGGCATCCATTTCATTCCCTTAAGTCGTTCCGCACCCGCATCATGGAATCCCATCTAGAGGAGGAGATACTAGAGGAGAGAATAACCCAAGACAAGATATCAACATGATGTTACAGAGTCTGAGTCCAGAGCTTCGTACGAGCCTTTCATATGAAGACTATACTACGTATCAACTTCTAATTGACCGCCACAACATGATTTCTCGTTGTGCAACCCCAGTAGTCCAAACCCAGTCCCCACCTATCAGCCATAGGGTTTAATAACCACCACGTAAGGCACAAACCCCCACGGTAGAGGGGATTACACAAGTTTCGACACTCTACCCAAATGGAGCATGGGTTCCTGATCGAGGAACGGCTAAGAGACAGTACACATCCGGTTCATCCGTGTATGTGTCGCCTCGGCCAACCAATCAAAACTTTATACCCCAATCAATACCCATCCCTGTGCTGACACAACAGAACCCGGTAATCCAAAACTCCTTGGTCTAAAGCCCCATAATTTCAAGACAAGTTCAACCTAGGACCCCCTTCTATTCCACCTTCGTGAGGAACCAAAACCTAAGTCCTAGGCGGCCTACACAAAGTACTTATAATGAGGTTTCCCCTCCAACATCCTATAACCAGAGACAAATGGGAAAGGGGGGTTCTTATCCTCCCCTCCTAGAAATATTAACTAGGATTTTTAGAGTGCTAATGGACACTAATAGTATCTCCCTCCCAGTTGCTAAGACTCCACTCCCCGAGCTAGCAGAATGCGTTACTATCAATACCACCAATAGCATGGGCATACCGTAGAACAATGCGTTAATTTTCAGGATTTTATTTATGATTTGAGTTGTGGCAGGCGCCTTGATTGGGCCATGATGAAAAGCCACTTAAGCCAGGGCATTTCCCGAGCATCCAAGCCACTTGGCATATTTACTGATCCATTGCCAAGTCACGATCAAGCCTCCATTTCTGGAGCCCGCACTATTAATATGATCAGGAGGGGGAGAACCACTGCCAGAGCCGAACGGCAGTCTCTTCGAAGAGACCGAGGAGGAAGGGGAAGACGAACCTTTCCAGCTGAACCTCAACAACCATGACCTCGCCATACTCTATGGCAAAGAAGAACAAGCGGTTCTCGCTCTACCCGCAGTCATCAACGCGGAGTCCAACGAAAGCGGACTGAGCAACCCAGGAGAAGACGAAGAAGTGGAACCCTTTGAGGAGGTCGCTGAAGGAGCGAGTGAAGGACCCTCACAAGGAGAATGCACTTCGGATGATCTGCATCAGGATGACAATGGGTCCACCAAAAGTACCGACACCTTCGATGGCCCCTGCCGCCCGATGACCATCTCTTTTACCGACGAAGACCTCCTGGACTCAAGACTGTGGGTATACCCCTTACACATCCGCGGATGGCTTCAGATGTTATGGCTAAACAACATCTTCGCTGACCTGGGGTCAAGGATGAACATAATGACATGCTCCACCTACCAGAAGATACCCAGACTAGGCCGCCCTCCCGTCCAACCGGCCCAGTCTACTATTCAGGCTTTCAATCATACCAAAAAGACTCTCCGCGGTCCCGGAATATTCGAGCTAATTGTCAGACCCTTGATCTACGAGGTGGCTTGCTTCGTGGCCGACATTGACACAAGGTACCCCGTGATGCCTCCGGCTGCCATTCATGGGCCATGTGCTAACAATTTTTGAAGAGGCGTGCCTCAAGTACGAGAACGAGAACAACTGGGCACTACACAACATGTTCACACTAACCCTACGCCCAGGAGCCGAAGACAGAAGTAATAGCCCACCTAGACCCCCCTATAACAGCAACTACATCTCGGAGGATACAGCCGGGACCATGAACTTAGCAGACAATCACATGGAGCCCAATATGATTGCCTTCCTCGCCCATGAAGTCACAAAAGCCAGAGCCCTCTCCGCACACCTCGCAATCACTGCCACACTTGGATGAAGAGAATTCAAGCACATTCTTATCGATACGGAAGCTGAAACAAATGTCCTCACGTATTCCGCCTACCTGAAGCTAGAAGGCAGGGTCCCCAGGCTGGAACCCTCGAACGAATTCATCTACACCTTCTACAGTACACACAAGAACGCTTGCGAACTGGTCACACTCCCACTAAAAATCGGTCCAGTCTCCACCATCGTCAACTGCATGGTGATGGACATCCGATCACCCCACCCCCTGATCGTCAGGAAAACCTGGCTCAACATCATCGAGGCCGTTTCATCCAACCGACACCAATGTCTTCGCTTCCCGTACCGCGGAGGAGTGATATCTATCTGGGGAGAAGCACGCTTTAGCGGGTCGCGAGTATGAAATTGGAGTGTCTGTGCTATGTGCATCCGGCTAGTGGTGCTCGCATTTTGGCAACCAGGCTCCACTGATGAAGAATTGCTTCAACAAGGGAGACCCCTGAAGAGGCTCAGAGAAGAGGAATATGGAAACAAATTACCACCACCGGACATCTGTCGGCCAAAGATTAGCCAACGCGAAGAAGCGCCACCAATCTACAAACCGGGAACTCATCCCCCCAGGTAAGCTCCCATTAGTCTAGTCATGTACATATTTGTTTACAGCTTTCCTAAAATAAAATGAAATCAAAACATTTATTTACCAATCTTGGCTTTCATCATCCATGTACACATTTGTTTACAACTTTCAATCTTTTAAACATCAAAATATTTGTTTACCAACTTATGCTTTCAAACCCCTCTATATATCTGTCTACAAGCTTTCAAACAAAAAAACAAACAAACAAACAAAAAAAATACAAAAAAACAAAGAAAGAGATACGAGAAAAGATTAAAAGCGGCAGACCACGCCCATGCCAACCAAAGAAGGGTGGCAAGGGCATTTGAAAAGAAAGTAATAGAAAGAAGGTTCAAAATCGGAGAGTTAGTACTTAAGCAGATCATGCCATCAAGGCAGCCCACCCAAGAGGAAAGCTGCAGCGCACATGGGAAGGACCCTATGTGATCACCCATGCCTACTCCGGGAATTTCTACTGCTTGGTAGACGCCGAGGGAGTCTAGGTTTCAGGTTCATGGAATGCACTTTATCTGAAGAAATTCAATGCGTAAAATTTCAATACTTGAGAAATATTATTCTTCCTTCCTGCAATTTTCAGCGTTTACCACTTGATGATAGAAATATAAGACTCCCTAAGATAAACTTGTCGTTATTTAGACTCATACCCGCCAATCATGCCACGTCCTTCACACACGTATTACTTAAGAATCTGTTCACTTGATAGAAGAGAAATTGCCTACCCGTAGACTGGGACAATTTTAAACCCCAAAACATCCCTCCCTTATTTCCGCCACAACTAATATTAACCCAAGGTCATGATGAGGAGTTGCCTGGACCTAGCATATGTCCCAAAACTGGCTCTGAAAAGAATCGGGGTGAAAAACAGAATAGCCCCCTATCAAATAAAAAAAAGGGGCAATGAGAGGCCAAATCAAAAGAAAAATAACACCCAAGTGAACAGGTTAAACTCTCTACTTTTGCAGGCTTTCTCGCCTTTCGCATAGTATATGCTAAACAACGGCTATACTAGTACAGATCCGAATAAGCAGATTGTACTTTCCACCCAAAATAAAGAAGTGGTAAAAAGAAGAAAGCCAGAGTGACCTAGAAAGTAAGGCATATGCTAGACTGGGACAATTCTAAATATTGCCCAAAAAGAAGAAAGTAAGGCATATGCTAGACTGGGACAATTCAAAACCCCATTCCCCCCTCACCTTTTATTTTTGCAATGGGATTTTGAAATTGAACTATGTTTGCTAGGAAAGGTGAAATTTCAACCAAAAGTAGACCTTTTCTATGATTACAACTGTATACACTTACATGAGTTTATTTAAAGAATTGCATGTCCATAGGAAGCTTATTTGACTTGATTTCTGGTACATTCATGGATTTTTCAGCATGCTTAGAATAGTACAAGCAAGCACTTGAGAACCATGAACCTAAGAAATCGACACCCACAGCTCATACCTTTCAAACACAATCCTGGTTTGGACATTAGTGACCACAAGGACCCCCTTATAGGGATTTGATGGTACTTCCTACTTAGAAAGATTAAAAACATTGCCTCTCACATGGAAAGAACGATTGAAAAATTAAAATGCTCCCTTATGTCACTTACGCTTACGCATAAGCTTGCATTTTTCTTTTCCAAAATAATTAGGCACTCAATTTCCTTAAAATACTATAGTTGGCTCCCCATACCAAAAGCTAAAATTGCCCCTATTACACTTACTTCATACCCTTCCACACATGCTTGAGAAGAAATCGTCCCACTTTCACACATACTTAAGACTTTTCTTCACTCTCGCACTTGGAATCCCTCCCTTGTGTATTAAAGCATGGTTTCCCGCACTTTATTTTCTCGCATTAATTTTTCGTTTACCTTAAGATGGATTGTAGCCCTTGATGATTCAAGCAAGAAAGGCGCGAAAGTCAGTGCAGCAGCGCAATCTGGACAGATTTAAAACTTGATCCATAGAAAGGATGTTTTTATAGGTCTTGAAGGTTAAACCACTCATGAGGACTTTCAACAGCAGCAGACAGAAGTAGCAGAACTAGAAAATTACCCAGGCAAGGGGCTGCTAAACCTGACTAGCCGCCCCTCACCAGACGGCTAGAATACACTAGCCACCTCTTCACCCTCCATTTCCAGGTGAAAACCCAGGCAAGGAGTGGCTAACCTAAATAAGCCGCCCCTCACTGGGCGGCTAGTTTGGACTAGCTGTCCCCTGCCAGCTGCCAAAAAACCTATTGTCAGTCCCATTCTTTTCAACTCTTCAACTCCTTTTGATACCTGTGAAAGACATTCTCTCCCGAAACTTGTACATACACATTCCATACACATATAAACCCAAAACCTATATAAATATGAGTCGAATAGCAACAAAAATAAAAATCATAAGCCAACTCATACATCCATTCATTCACCCATAAGACCCTATGAAACCATTCCGCACATACAAACCATATTTAAACCAATAAGCACCCTTTCAAAACCAAAGTAAACACCATTCGTGTCTATCCACACACCAAAAAGGAAAAATTATTCATAAAGTGGAAAGATAAATCTAAGCTAGAACTAAGAAGTTTTTAAACAAATAAGCCAAGAGGTAGGCCCACCAAGAGCTCCAAAATCCCATGGTCTTGAGCCGTGCATCACCAAAACGATCACCTAAGCCAAAAAAAAAGAGGAAAAGAAGAAAAGCATGAATTCATTGCACATACACAATTCTTCTATCGAAACCAAAATGACAAGAGCTATACCTTGGGGTATCATCATCCCCAGAGGCTGAGTCGAAGGAGTAATGTCCTGGCCTGAAGGAGGCAGTAGTTGAGGAGAAGTCTGAACCTCTAGGGCGTCAGGAGCGGCAGGAGTCTCTTGAACCGAAGACGCGGCTCTCGCATAAATCCCGCAACTCTGAGACACCGAGGGACGGGAGGCACGACTGAAAGTGGCTCCGGTAGCCAAGGAAGCAGAGATAGAGTGCTCAGGCTCGAGAGGGACCTACTGAATATCCCTGTCCCTCTGCTCCAACCTCTGGAGAAGGCACGTCTCCACCCCTCTTAAATGTTCCTCGGCCGCTCTCAACCTCTCCTAAAGCTCCTGTGATCTCGTTTCAGCAGCCCTGAGCCTGTCCTCGTTCGATCGGAGTGCCTCTCAATCTTTTTCCCCGGCCGCCTGAAGGGAACGGAGCAAATCTCCCATCAAACCCATGGGAACGCCCGCTGAAGCCTCCAACTCCGACAACCTCACCTGGAGGGAGTCTCTCTCGCTGCTCAGGGAGATGAACTCCTCTTCTCTTGATGCCATCATGGACCTTAGCCGGCCCATTTCCTCCTCAGCACGTGCAGCCCTACCTTTTGCCTGGCCAAGCTCCATCCTTGTGGCCGCCAACTCACTCCGGGCCACATCCAACTCCCTCGTCAACTCGAGCTCTCGCTCGGAAATTATGGAAGGAGGGGGAGTAGAAGAAGAAGAGGCGCCAATGGCCCTAGCTCTCGACCAGGTGTCCACCTGAGCCTCGAGGACCCGAACCTGGAACTACATTCGACGCCTCTAAGCCCTCAAATGCTCCACTTGCCCACCACGCGCTCGGAGGTGCTCATTGACCGTCTGAAGCTTCTTCTCCAGCTCATTCAACTCAACCTACAAAGTGACATCACTCAGAAAAATACTTAAGGAGAAGAAAAGAAAAGAAAAGAAGAGGATAAAGACTTACGTAGGCATCTGGGATCTCCTCCTTCATAGTCCCAAGGATGCCGGAATACTCCTTGCGGTACCAGGCCAAGTATTCCTCGCTGCTGGTCACCTCGGGACGACGCTCCACCAAGGCACCCCTACTCTTCCACCCCGCCACATACGTCACGTAATTCCTCAGGTGGTTCGTATCCCGAGGAATTCCAGCCACGGGAATCGAAGGACGCCTCAACAAAGTATCAGGCACCCACTGGTGATACTTGAGCTGACAAACGACTCGGCTGATCGCGTTGAACACCACCTCGTTAAAGTAAATCAACCAGACGTCCCATGATAGCTCTTCGGGGACCTCCTCCTCCGTGTAAGGCCTCCAAATCAGGCACCCACAGGTGGTATTCGAGCTAATGGGGTAGAGAGGAGGGCCTCGGAGGAGGCGACCCAAACGGTGGAGACACCGATGGTTGGCGCGGGTGGAGGTGTCGGGGCTTCTTCGGGGGCTGTCCCAGAGATAGGGGGGAGTATGATAGGATATACACGCAATAGGAGGCATGGTGATCGACTGGTGGTGATCGAAGAGGCGGTTTTAGAGGTCGGAGGACCGGTTGAGGGTGCGGTCAAAGGGGCCGAGGCCGAGGGGGTTAGTGAGAGTGCAAGGGCATCCTTGGATGCCATTTTTGGGATGTTGGACAGGGAGGCCACAGAGGCCATGGCAGTGGAGCAGAAGAGGAGGGCCATGGGTGTGTTTGAGGTGTTGGCCTCCAGTGCGGTGGGTAAATCTTCATATGAAGCCTCATGTTTCATGCTTTTGTTTGACTTAGTACGTGGGACTTCCTTTCAAGCATGATTTAGAATGAATTTTGGATTAGAATTATTTACCTCTTAAATGCTATCCCAAGAGACTAACCCTTTTCGTTTGTTTTAGTGGCCGAATCGCATTCGAGCCTTGTGGCATGAGATCAAGCAGTGGTACTCCACCTTGGGACAGGGGGAGAGGGACTTAATGGACGGGACGGGCTTCCGTTCCTTCTTTTTGATCAAGTCATTCCATGTCCACCGCCCTTACTCGGAGGCGTTGGCGGAGAGGTGGGACCCGGAGAGAGTCTTGGGTCAGGAAGGGCATAGGTGGGGGCGGCTACTGGGTTTGAGCCGTCGGGTAGGGGGTGGCTAGTTAGGGTTAGCCGTCCGAGGCCTGGGTCAACCTGGGCAGAACCTGGGTAGGAAATGGGTTTGATTTAGGCAAAGGTTAAGCTGGGTTTAACCTGGGTTTTGGAGGGTGGATTGAGAGAGTGATTTTGTGTAGGGAATGGATTTTGCTCTCACAAATGGGACTCTCTCTCTCTTTAGGGATTTCAAGTGGTGGAATGGGTTTGTGAATGGAGGATTGAAGATGTGTGGATTGGGAAATGGGAATTGGAGATGATGTTAGAAATGTTTTGGACCCCCTTTATTTATAGTAAAAAAGAGGAGGGAAGTGTCCAGTGGGTAATAGAATGGCTTGGTTAATAGTGTTTGATTAAACCCCTCATTAATTCTCTGCTTCTTCTGTCGGAGACTAGGTGGGGGGCAGCTAGTGGAAACTAGCCGCCAAGGATGGGGCGGCTAGTTACGGTTAGCCGCACCTATCATGACCTGCCAAACGTCCCATCTCCGACAAGTGGTGGCTCGGGTCGGTCACTTGGGTTGAAGCGGCCAAAATGGGGCGGCTAAAGGTCGCAACCCGCCGCAATGATCATCGTTTAATGGTGCTTTATGTCCCATCCAGGGAAGCGGTCTGAGGTCGGTCAGGGGGTGGCTAGTGGAAACTAGCCACTTGGTATGGGACGACATGTAAGGGTTAGCCGCCCCTTTCCGGGGTTTTAGGTTTTTAGGGTTTGGACCAGGGTTTACGGTTTTCAGTTTTCTGAGATTTATTTTCTATTTGATGCCAAAATATGGGTTATTTCCAGGTGTTACTTGAAATATTTCCATCTTTCTAGACGGTCAAAATTGGGGTATCCACAATTGTCCATCATCAGACGGAATCTTTAGGCGAAGCAAGAAAGACTTCGACCGATGATAAGGAAAGAGACCCCTATTTTGGCCAGCCCGACCTTCAAGAAGTTAAGACAACACGAACAATACTATTCAGGGAGTTGATTTAAACTGTCAGAGACTAGGTCTTGACTAGAATTTTCAACCGTAAGGATGATCCAGGTGGGAGGCGGGAAAAGTAAATGGTGAGTGATCCAACCCGCGGTCGGGGTTATTAGCTATTGTGCACGGAGCAGCCCAACGTCAGTTTCCTCGTGCCTACCATTCCCGTGCTTGGAAAAAATCAGCAAGGAGGGGATATCGCCGATAGAAAGTAAGTAAAGAGTTGAGTTGGTGAATTGGATCATCCGGAGGATAAAAACTCAGGAAAAGAACCAGAACTGAAGAAATTCGAACTGGATGGTACTGGAAAAGTGGTGAAACTTTAGGAAAGTCATGTTTGATCAAGTAGGGCTTAGAAATAAACCAATACATGGCTGTTTATTTTTAGAAAACTTGAAATTAGGAATGGAAAGAAGTTGGAAAGGGGTCTTAAGTGGAAGTTGGAAAACTGGGAGGGGCGGCTAGTTGAAACTAGCTGCCCGAGATGGGGCGGCTAGTCGTGGGTAGCCGCCCCATAACTGGGTCCCTTATAACTGAAAAAGGACCCTTTCTCTCCCCCACGTTCTTTTCAAAATGGTATTCATTCTTCCCTCTCTTCTTCCTTTTGTTTGAAACCGAAAGAACTAGTCTTTAAACACCTTGATTTGCTTGATTTCGCCCTAGGTCATCTCATTCTTCTTGATTTCAAAACCCGAAGAACTTTGGGTTCTCCTTTTTCTTGTGAAACCGGAGGTGATAACGAAGGGGAAGAAGACGGCATCAATGATGAAGCGTCTCTGGTCCTCCCGAGATTAGAGAGGGGCTGGCTCGGGGTCAGGCTCATCGGGGAGTGATGGGTCGTAGAGGAGGGCCGCGGAGGAGACGACCCAAACGGTGGAGACACCGTTGGTGGGCGCGGGTGGAGTCATTGGTGCCTCTTCGGGGGCTGTCCCGGAGGTGGGGGGTAGTACAATAGGGTATACAAGCAAGAGGAGGCATGGGGATCGACTGGCGGTGGTCGAAGAGGTGGTTCCGGAGGTTGGAGGACCGGCCGGGGGTGCAGTCGAAGGAGCCGTCGAGGCCGAGGGAGTTAGTGAGGAGGCAATTAGTGCGGAGACCACGCGTATATTGGGTGAGGTCTTTGGCGACGACGAAGGCGGCCTTGGAGAGGCTGAGGCTAGCGTGGCGGGTGAGGAGGAGGTGAGAAGGGCTATGGGGAACTATGGGGTCTTGGCCTCCGGTGCAGTGGGCACGGAGGAGATCCAAGGTGTCAGAGGGGAGGCCGAGGAGGCAACAGGTATGGGCATTGGAGCCACGGGGGCTGGTGCTGAGGTTGAGGCCGAGGAGGCCGTGTTTGTGGAGGAGGGGGATGATGAGGAGGAGGGGGACGATGACGGGATGGATAATCCCGACGAGGCCGAGGCGGATGCTCTTCGGTCCATATAGGCTATGGTATTTCCTTAACCCTTTTGCTCTATCTTTTATTTGTATATACATGTCTTTTGTGATATGAATAGGTGATTTGTGTGTGATATTTATATATAAGTGTTTCTAATAGGCATGCTTGTATGTATAATTTAATCACAGATGGATAATAAGCATGTGAATATGGGTTTGGGTCACAGAAAGGGGACAATTTTATATGTACATCCATGTTTGTTTATACATGCATAAGGAAAGAGAAGTGGTATGGTTGGCATGCTGGTTTTGTATGCATATAATTTCTTGGGGGCATATTTTCATATGTATTTGATCATGGTGGAGTAAGAAGGTGTAGATATATGCATTTTATGGGTCTAAGTTCTTTCACATGCTTGGGTGAGTTCGTGGAAAGCATATAAGCATGATAGATGGAAATGGAAGAAAATACGCAAGTGATGAACATGGTGGGGATAATAGATAGAGTAGGTGATCATATGAAGAGTGTTTTAGCAAATAATGGAAGGATGGACCCTTACGTGAAGTCTCTCATTTTCATGCTTTTATTTTGATTTAGCACACGAAAGTTTATCTTGCTAAGCATGGTTTCTAAAATGAATTTGTAGACTCGGATTTTTACCTCTATCGATTTTTAGACTAACCCATGTTTCCTTCATTTATTTGTAGCGGCCGAACCGCATCCGGGCTCTGTGGCATGGGATGAAGAGGTGGTATGCTGCCTTGGGCTAGGAGGAGAGGAGGTTGGTGGCTTCCGCTCCTTCTTTTCGATCGATCCATTCCATGTTCACCGGCCTTACGTGGAGGCTTTAGCGGAGTGGTGGGATCCCGAGGGTTGTGCCTTCATCCTTCCTACGGGCGCCATCATGCCAAATCTCAAGGATGTTCGTCGAATTATGGGTCTTCCGGTCTCAGGGGAGGCAGTCATCATGGCCACCCTTGCTGATTATAAGGCGCTCTTCCCGTAGCTGATCGGGGAGTGGGAGTTCGTGGAGCGGGAGCGAACGCTGAACCAAATCCCGTTCTATCAAGGCAGTATGGCCTTGGTTCCTTCATGGAGCACCAGAAGGGTGAAGCTGCAGCTAGCTTCGAGAGGAGACGTTCGATGATCGAGGCGAGAGAGGCGGCCGCGTGTCCACAAAGGGCACGGAGGGAGCTTAGAGCGTTCTTCCTTTACTTCTTTGGCCGGGTTCTCTTCTCGACGACCTCTAACAAGGTCTCCTCCCATTCCCTTTTGCTGATGAGGGACTTGGAGGGCATGGGACACTATGCTTGGGGAGCTGCGATGCTTGCCCACCTCTTCGCAGAGCTCTCGAAGAAGGTGAAGAGGGCCGGGGGAAAGAGCCTTGGCGGCTTCGCACCATTTCTTCAAGTATGTGTAAATGAGTAGTAGATGCCTTCTTCTTGGCTTAGTTCACTTGATCATGATAATTTCCTCCTACTTTGCTAGATCTTTGGATATGAGCACCTTGCCATTGACCGCCCGACTCTGGCGCCTTTTGATCGTGCTCTCCCTCGGGCCATGAGGTGGGCACCCCGGGGATCTTCGCGCCTACATCGTCTTGCTCAATTCTGAGAGGCCTTCCGCCTCTTGACAGAGGACGAGGTATATATTTTTCTTTGAGTTTCTTGAGCTTCTTGAGCTTATATTTGATTTTCTTTTGACTAAGCACCCTTCCTTTTCTTTCGGTATCTTGTAGATGACTTGGAGTCCTTACACGGAGGAGGAGGTCCCCGAGGATCTGTCGCGGGACACTTGGTTGATCTATTTTAACAAGGTCGTGTTCCATGCAATCAACCGAGTCGTCTGTCAGATTGGGTACCACCAGTGGGTGTCGGATCCTCTGCCGAAGCGTCCTTCGATCCCAGTGGCCGAAATTCCTCGGTATACGAACCTCCCGAGGAACTATACGTCATATGTGAACGGATAAATGGTAGGGGAACCTTGGTGGAGCGTCGGCCCGAGGTGACCAGCAGTGAGGAGTGCTTGGCCTGGTACCGCCAGGATTTTGTCGGCATCCTTGGGACTATGGAGGAGGAGATCCCAAATGCTTATGTAAGATAGAACCCTTCTTTCCTTTTCTTTTTTCTCTTCTTGTTTGGAACATTTTCTGAGTGGCGTTGCTTTTGCAGGTCGAATTGAATGAGATGGAGAAGAGGCTCAAGATCGCCATTGAGCACCTTCGAGCGCATGGTGGGCAAGTGGATCACTTGAGGGCTCAGAGGTGTCAATTACAGGACTAGGTTCAGGTCCTTGAGGCTCAGGTGGACGCCTTGTCGAGGGCGAGAGCTGTTGGTGCCTCTACTTCTTCTGCTCCCCCTCTTTCCACGATTTCTGAACGAGAGCTTGAGTTGACGGCCACAAGGATGGATCTTGGCCAGGCGAGAGGTAGGGTTGCACATGTTGAGAAGGAAATGGGCCGGCTGAGGTCTATGATGGTGTCAAGAGAAGAGGAGTTCATCACCTTGGGCCGTGAGAGGAACTCCCTCCAGATGAGGGTGTTGGAGTTGGAGGCTTCAGGGGGCGTTCCCGGGTGTTTGATGGGAGATTTGTTTCATTTCCTTCAGACGGCTAGGGATAGGGACCGAGATGCGCTCTAATCGAGCGAGGTTATACTCAGGGCCACGGAGGCAAGGTCACGGGAGCTCGAGGAGAGGTTGAGAGCGGTTGAGGACTGTTTGAGAGGGGTTGAGGCGCGCCTTTGAGGGAGATTGGAGCGTATAGATAGGGATATTTAGCAGGTCCTCCTCTGGGAAGCCACCATGCGGGGGAAGTTGGTCAGTGGAGGGGCCATGACTGAGGCCGACCTCGACCTCCTCCCTCTCGAGCCTGAGCACTTCATCTCTGCTTCCTTGGCTACCGGAGGCAACTTCAGCTGCGCTTCTCATCCTTCAGCGTCCAGGAGTCGTGGGATATATGCGAGGGTTGCGTCTTCTGTTTGAGAGACGCCTGCTGCTCTAGGGGCTCCAGAGGTTCAGTCTTCTCCTCGCTACCATCTCCTTCAGGCCAAGACGTTTCTCCTTTGACTCAGTCTCCCGGGGATGATGAGACGCCGAGGTATAGCTTTTGGTATCTTGGTTTTGGTAGAATAATTGTCTATGTGCAATGAATTCATGCTTTTCTTCTTTTCTTTTGGCTCAGGTGATCGTTCTGGTGATGCATGGCTCAAGATATTTGGATGGAAGCCTTGGATGGACTCCTACCCACTTATCTCTAGTTTATTTGCTTTTTAGAACTTTTTCTGAATTTAACTAGGTCTGATTTTCCTTTTGATGAACAATTTTTCCTTTTCTTTTGGTGTATGAACAAACTTGGGTGTTTTTAATTTAGTTTGGTTTCAATTTGGTCGTGTATGTGGAATGGTTTTAAGGGTGGACGTATGGGTCGATGGGCGTATGGTTTGGTGTATGATTTTGGTTTTAGCTGTTGTTTGATTCGTATTTATACAGGTTTTGGGTTCGCGTATGTGTATGGAATGTGTATGTACATGTTTCTTAGTAGGTTAGTAAGGCTTGAAGAGTTGATTGAACTGGGCTGACAGGAATAGGTGAGGCAGCAGGTGCGGGGCGGCTACTTGCGTTTAGCAGCCTAGGGAGGGGCGGCTACTTGCATTTAGCCGCCCCTTGCCTGGGTTTTTACCGGGAAAAGAAGGGAGCAGAGGTGGCTAGTGCGTTCTAGCTATCTGGTGGGGGGAAGCTAGTCGGTTTAGCCGCCCCCAGCCTGGGGTAATTTTTTTGATTCTGCTACTTCTGTCTACAACTGTTGAAAGTCCTCATGAGTGTTTTAACCTTTGAGACCTATAAAAACATCCTTTCTATGGACCAAGTGTTAAATCCGTCCAGATTGCGCCCCTGCACTGACTTTCGAGTCTTTCTTGCTTGAATCATCAAGGGCTAAAATCCATCTTAAGGTAAACGAAAAGTTAATGCGAAAAAATAAAGTGTGGGAAACCATGCTTTAATCCGCAAGGGAGGGATTCCAAGTGCGAGAGTGAAGAAAAGTCTTAAGTATGTGTGAAAGTGGGACAATTTCTTCTCAAGCATGTGTAGAAGGGTATGAAGTAAGTGTAATAGGGGCAATTTTAGCTTTTGGTTTGGGGAGCCAACTATAGTATTCTAAGGAAATTGAGTGCCTAAGTGTTTTGAAAAAGAAAAATGCAAGCTTATGCGTAAGCGTAAGTGACATAAGGGAGCATTTTAATTTTTCAATCATTCTTTTCATGTGAGAAGGCAATGTTTTCAGTCTTCCTAAGCAGGAACTACCATCAAGTCCCTATAGAGGGGCCCTTGTGGTCACTATTGTCCAAACTAGGATTGCGTATGAAAGGTATAAGCTTTGGGTGTCGATTTCTTAGGTTCATGGTTCTCAAGTACTTGATTATATTATTCTAAGCATGCTGAAAAATACATGAATGTACCAGGAATCAAGTCAAATAAGCTTCCTTTGGACAGACAAGTCTTTAAATAAACTCATGTAAGTGTGTGCAGTTGTAATCATAGAAAATGTCTACTTTTGGTTAAAATTTTACCTTTCCTAGCAGACATAGTTCAATTTCAAAACCCTATTGTAAAAATAAATGGTGAGGGGGGAATAGGGTGAGAGTAATATCTTCCTTTTGGGCAATATTTAGAATTGTCCCAGTCTAGCATATGCCTTACTTTCTAGGTCCCTCTGGCTTTCTTCTTTTTACCACTTCTTTATTTTGGGTGGAAAGTACAATCAGCTTGTCCGGATCAGTACTAGTATAGCCGTTGTTTATCATATATTGTGCATAAAGGCGTGAAAGCCTGCTAAAGTTGAGAATTTAACCCGTTCACTTGGATGTTATTTTTCTTTTGTTGGCCTCTCATTGCTTGATTTTTTTTATTTGAGTGGGGTCCCTTCTGTTTTTCACCCTGATTCTTTTAATGCTTCCACTCTAGAAGTGTTTGTGTAGTGCCAGAACCAGTTTTGGGACATATCCTAGGTCCAGGTAACTCCTCATTATGACCTTGGGTTGATATGATAGTGGAGGAAATAAGGGAGGGATGCTTTGGGGTTTTTAAAATTGTCCCATTCTACGGGGTAGTCAATTTCTCTTCTATCAAATGAACCGATTATCAAGTCATACGTGTGTGAAGGAAGTGGCATGATTGGCGGATATGAGTTTAAATAACTACAAGTTTATCTTAGGGAGTCTTATATTTCTATCATCAAGTGCTAAACGCTGGAAATTGTAGGAAGGAAGAATAATATTTTTCAAGTATTGAAATTTTTACGCATGGAATTTCTTTAGATAAAGTGCATTCCACGAACTTGAAACCTGGACTCCCTCGGCATCTACCAAGTAGTAGGCATTCCCGGAGTAGGCATGGGCAATCACATAGGGTCCTTCCCATGTGGGATGCAGCTTTCCTCTTGGGTGGGGCTGCCTTGATGGCATGATCTGCTTAAGTACTAACACCCCGATTTTGAACCTTTTTTCTATTACTTTCTTTTCAAATGCCCTTGCCACCCTTCTTTGGTAGGCTTGGGCGTGGTTTGCCGCTCTTAATCTTTTCTCTTTTTTTTTCTTTTTTTCTTTCTTTTCTTTTTTTTCTTTCTTTTTTTTGCTGTTTTTTTGTTGCTTTTTCTTTTTCCTTTCTTCTTCTTTTGTTTTGTTGTGTTGTGTTATATATTTCTTTGATAGCGTGTAAATAGATATATGTAGGGGTTTAAAAGCATAAGCTGGTAAACAAATATTTTGATTTTTGAAAGACAGAAAGTTGTAAACAAATATGTACATGGGTGATGAAAGCGAAGACCGATAAATAAATGTTTTGATTTTTGTTTGTTTTTTTTTGTTTTTTGAAAGCTTGAAACAAATATGTAGAGGTTTAGACTAATGGAAGCTTACCTGGGGTGATCAGTTCCTGGGTTGCAGATTGGTGCCGCTTCTTTGCGTCGGCTTATCTTCGATGGCCGACAGATGTCCGGTGGCGGTCCTTTGTTTCTGGATTACTCCTCCCTGAGCCTCTTCAGGGGTCTCCCTTGTTGAAGCAGTTCTTCACCAGTGGAGCCTGGTTGCCAACATCTGAGAACCTCTAGCCGGATGCGCATGGCATAGACACTCCAGTTTCATACTCGTGACCCGCTGAGGCGTGCTGCTCCCCAAACAGATATCACTCCTCCGCGGTACGGTTAGCGAAGACATTGGTGTCGGGTGGATGAAATGGTCTTGATACTGTTGAGTCAGGTTCTTCCGACGATCAGGGGGTGGGGTGATCGGATGTCCATCACCATGCAGTTGACCATGGTGGAGACTGGGCTGATTTTTAGTGGGAGTCTGACCTGTCTGCAAGCGTTCTTGCGTTTGCTGTCGAAGGCGTAGATGAATTCGTCCTAGGGTCCCAACTTGGGGACCATGCCTTCTAGCTTCTAGTAGGCGGAATACGTGAGGACATTTGTTTTGGCTCTCGTATCGATGAGAATGTGCTTGAATTCTCTTCCTCCAAGTGTGGCAGTGATTGTGAGGGGTGCGGAGCGGGCTCCGGCCTTTGCGACTTCATGGGAGAGGTAGGCAATTAGATTGGGCTCCATGTGATTGTTCACAGAGTTCATGGTCCCGGCGGTCTACTCCAAGAGGTAGTTGTTGTTATAGGGGGATCCAGGTGGGCTACCCCTTCTATCTTCGGCTTCTGGGCGTAGGGTTAGTGTGAAAATGTTGTCCAGTGCCTAGTTGTTTTTGTTCTCATACTGTAGGCGTGCCTCTCTCCAAATTGTTAGCACATGGCCCATGAATGGCAGCCGGAGGCATTGGTGTCGGGGGGAGCAAATGGCCTAGATGCTGTCCAGCCATGGTCACCCTAGCATCAGAGGGTACCTTGTGTCAATGTCAGCCGCGAAGCACGCCACTTCGCATATCAGGGGGCCGATAGTTAGCTCAAATATTCCGGGACCGCGGAGAGTCTTCCCGGTATGATTGAAAGCCTGAATAGTAGAGTGGGCCAGTTGGACGGTGTCAGTGTGTGGGTCTGATCTCTGTGGGGGCGTGCGTGTGTGGGGGTTCTTCGGGGATTCGGATCGGATGCGTACCCTGGCGGGCTCGGTCTGATCATCTTCTCAGAAGGGTAAGGTGTCATTCCTAGTTGGGGCGCCTGACAGAGCGGCTCAAGAGGATTCCAGGGTTTGTGTGATCGCCACCTTTTTTTTCTAAAAGCAGGAAAAGGTTGGGTTGGATTTGGTCGCCTACGTGGGGAGTTTGTGGGGTCTCCGCTCTGAGACACGGATATACCATACACAGAGGAGAAAAATATGTAATCCTATTATGCTTTCGGTGCTTGACTAAAGGATTCTTGGGACAAAGGGGTGCAGGTGGGGTGTGGAAATGGGGCGGCTATTATGTTTGAGCCATCGGGTATGGGGCGGCTACTAGGGTTTAGCCGTCCGGGGCCTGGTCTGGTTTGGGCAGAACTTCGGTTGGAAATGGGTTTGGTTTTAGACAGAGGCTAAGCTAGGTTTAGCCCGGGTTTCTAGAGGGTGGAATGAGAGGGTGTTTAATGTAGGGATGGGTATTTCTCTCACAAAAGGGGCTCTCTCTCTCTCTCTCTCTTGGGATTTCTTGTGGGGAAAGGGAGTGAATGATGTGTGTTTTTATGGTGAATTGGAAATGTGAATTGTGGACGATGTTTAAAGGTTGGGACCTCCTCTATTTATAGTAAAAAAGAAGCAGGGGAATACTAGGGGTAAAAGAGTGGCTTGGCTAATAGTGTGTGTGATTAGACCCCTCATTAATTCTCTGGTTCTTCCGTCAGGACCAGGTGATGGGCGGCCCAGGATGGGGTGGCTACTTCCTGGTAGCCGCCCCTATCATGACCTGCCAAACGTCCCATCTCTGACAAGCGGTGGCCTGGGTCGGTTACTTGGGTTGATCCAGCCAAGATAGGGCAGCTAAAGGTCATGACCCGCCGCAATGATCAGCATTTAATGCTGCTTTATGTCCCATCCAGGGAAGCAGTTCAAGGTCGGCCAGGGGCGCGGCTAGTGCTAACTTGCCGCCTGGTATGGGGCTATCTGCCCCTTGCCAGGGACTTGGGGTTTTTGGGGTTTTAGAGCTTCTCTTAGGTAGAGTTCTGGTTTGGGCTAGGGTCTTGTTTAGGGTAGGGTTTAGGGTTAGGGTTAGGGTTTTCGGCTTTGGTTAGGGCTAGGGTTTAGGGTTTTCGGTTTCCTGAACTTTTGGTTCTCTATTAGGTGTCCAAATGTGGGATATTTCCGGGCATTACTTGTAGTATTTCTGTCTTTCTGGACGGTCAAAATTGGGGTATCTACAGACGGGAGTGTAGATACCCCAATTTTGACAGTCCAGAAAGACAAAAATACTTCATGTAACACTTGGAAATGACCCACATTTGAGCATCAAATAGAAAACAAATATCAGAAAAATGGAAACCCTAAGCCCTGATCCATACCCTAGAAACCTAAAACCCTGGAAAGGGGCGACTAACCCTAACTAGCCGCCCCCAAACCGACCCAGAACCGCTTCCGTGGATGGGACATAAAGCAGTATTAAATGTTGCTGATTGCGGCAGGTTGTGATCTTTAGCCACCCCATCTTGGTCGGTTCAATCCAAGTAACCGACCTGAGCCACCGCTAGTCAGAGATGATACGTTTGGCAGGTCATCATGGGGGCGGCTACCAGAAAGTAGCCGCCCCATCTTGGGTAACTAGTTTCAACTAGCCGCCCTTTACTTGATCTCTGACAGAAGAACCAGAGAATTAATGAAGGGTGTAATCAAACACACAATTAACCAAGCCATTCTATTACCCCCTGGATATTCCCGTGACTATTTTTTACTATAAATAGAGGAGGTCCCAAGCCTTTCTAACAATCATCAACATAATTCACCATCATCAACACATATTCACACACCTTCAATTCCAATTTCCATACCCACTACTTGAAATCCCTAGAGAGAGAGAGAGTCCCATTTGTGAGAAAAAACCTATTCCCTACACAAAATCACCCTCTCAATCCACCCTCTAGAAGCCAGGTTAAACCCAGCTTAACCTCCGCCAAAACCCAAACCCATTCCCTACCCAGGTTATG
Organism: Acorus calamus; assembly: GCA_030737845.1. Lineage (NCBI taxonomy): Eukaryota > Viridiplantae > Streptophyta > Magnoliopsida > Acorales > Acoraceae > Acorus > Acorus calamus. The sequence goes on from CM060872.1 coordinate 11,741,323, forward strand.
CCCAAATTGACCCAGACCCTGGACGGTTAACCCTAGATAACCGCCCCCTACCCAATGGCTCAAACCCACTAGCCGCCCCTTATCTACACCCCACCTATACCCCACTTGACCCAAGACTCCTTTAGCCAAGCCATAAGTAGAATAGGATTACCTTTTTTTTTCACCTCTGTGTATGGTATATCTGTTTCTTAGAGCGGAGACCCCACAAACTCCCCCCACAGGGCGATCAAATCCAACCCAACTTTTCCTGCTTTCAAAAAAGCAGGTGGCGATCACACACACAACGGAATCTCCTTGAGCCGCTGTCGGGCGCCTCAACCGGGAATGAGACCCCACCACCCTTCCGAGAGACTATCCAGTCGAGCCCGCAAAGGCGCGCACCGGATCCAAATCCCCGAAGAACTCCCCACACACGCTGATTTTTCAACACCGACAAATCTGGTGATCCCGGTGGGACATCCCTCATGAAAAAACAACAAAAGGTAATCCTCTTCTGCCCCCTTTTTACAAGCTTGACTAGTAGAATTCTACCAACCCTCCAGGAAGGTTAGAGTTTTCCACCCCTCGAATCAGATCCTCCTCTATTTTACATCACAGCATCATTTACTGCTTTGTAAGCCGCACATCACTGCGCAATCCTTTACTGCTTTGTAAGTCACACACCGCTGCGCAATCATTTACTGCTTTATAAGCCGCACATCGCTGCGCAATCCTTTACTACTTTGTAAGCCACACATCGCTGCGCAATCCTTTACTACTTTCGTAAGCCGCACACAGTTGTGCAATCCTTTACTGCTTTATATCTGCATCCATTCCCTTAAATCGTTCCACACTCATCATGGGATCCCATCTAGAGTAGGAGATACTAGAAGAGAGAATCACCCAAGAGGGTCAGGCCAAACAACTCCTGACCCATCTAGAGGAAAAGATGGCAAGTCTAGGGTACCAAACGTAGAGGACATGTTTCATGACCTCGCTGACTACCGTCATACCAAGACCTTGAGACAAGAGACCCCTGTCAAAACCCCCTAGGCTACTCCCAAAACCCCGTCCACACCCAGTCACTCGGTCAATCCGAGCGTCTTTTCGTTCACGCCCCTTTCCCCCGTGGATCAAATATTCCCAACCGTTTCTACCCCAGGTCCTTACCAGGTCACCCCTAACCCAGGACTGCTAGGCAGCCCTCCCATGGGAGAAACGCTAGATGAAACCATCTAGAGAATCCTCTCCGAGGCTGGTCCCTCATCCCCCAAGCACATGTCTCTATATAACTTGAGACAAAACCCATCAGTCCACTTACCGGAGGGATTCAAAATCCCTAAATTCCGCTGATATAACGGTCGTGGAGACCCAGACATTCATCTAACTGCCTTTTATCTAGACGCCCAACCGTTTCTAGATAATCAACATCTGCTAGTCTTCCTCTTCCAGAAATCATTGGAAGTAAAAGCACTACAATGGTTCTCCACCCTCCCTGTAGACCACTTGTCGCGAACTTTATGGCTATAAGCGAGAAGTTTTTAGGCCGCTACGGATATCAGAGGATCAGAACCCCCTCTATTTCGGATTTAACCTTAGAGAGAATGAGGCCTAGGGAGGAATTCGAATAATACGTGTCTCGGTGGGGCACACTTGTCCACTGAACCTGCCTGCAACTCACAGAATGTCAAGAAATTGACATGATGTTACAGGGCTTGTGTCCAGAGCTTCGTACGAGCCTTTTATACGGAGACTATACTATGTATTAGCTTTGAATTGACTGCCACAACAGGATTTCCTATTGTGCCGCTCCAATAGTCCAAACACAGTCCCCACCTATCAGTCATAGGGTTGGACAACCGCCACGTATGGCGCAAACCCCCATCATAGAGGGGATTACACAAGTTTCGGCACTCTACCCTGTAGATACCCCAATTTTGACCGTCCAAAGAGAAGAAAATTACTTCAAGTAACATTTTTAATGACCACATTTTTATCAAATAGAAAATTACCCAAAGTTGAATAGATATGAAAATAAAAGGAAAAAGATAAAACTGTCGGAAGGTGGCTACTTGAAAGTAGCCACCCCTCCTCAGGCGGCTACTTTCAAGTAGCCGTCGGACGCAGAGAAAATGTGACATCTTGAAAGTAGCCGCCCCTCACGGGGCGGCTAGTTTCAACTAGCCGTCCCTTGACCGACCCCAAACCGCTTCTCCTGATGGGACATAAAGCAGCATTTAATGCTGACTAGCAGGTCATCATGGGGGTGGCATCTTGAAAGTAGCCGCCCCTCATGGGGCAGCTAGTTACGAGTAGCCGCCCCATGTCTAGACAATTTTTCACAACAAATATCTGGATTCCTTAGGGGTGAAGTTTGCTTAAACCACTCTATTATCCAATCCATGCCATTGTCCAATGAATAAACCTATGCATCCCTTTCTACTATAAAAGGAGGGGTAAGGGTGAGAATCAAGGGTGGCTATTTTCATTTCCAAAGTGTGTGTTAGAGAAAGAGAGACAGAGAGAGAGAGAGGGAGAGAGCCCTAGTTGAGAGAGAAGGAAAGTCATTCCCCACCAAATTCCACTCTCCATAAACCCCCCTCTAAACCATTGTCCTAAACCACTCTTAGCCCTAGCCAAACAAATCCAAATTCTTACCTAGGTGCTGCCCAAATCTAGGAGAGGAAACCACCAACATCACTTTCAATCCTCATTACCACCACCCTAGCCAAAGCCAAAACACTTCCCTACCTAGGTTCCGCCCAAATGCAGAAAACCCAAAACCAGGTACCAGGCGGCTAGTCCCAACCAACCGTCCCCTACCAGGCAGCTAATTCCCACTAACCAACCCCCTCCTAACCTTTTTTTTGTCCCATATCTCCTCTAGTCAAGCCCGTGAAGCAGAATAGGTTTACCTGTTTTTCACTTCTGTGTACGGTATATCCGTATCCCAGAGAGGAGACCCCACAAACTCCCCCCACGAGGCGATCAAATCCAACACCAACTTTTCCTGCTTTTTGAGAAAGCAGGTGGCGATCACAAACAACAAACCCCGTCATTTTTGAGAAGCAGTCGGGCGGCTCAGGAACGACTCTCTGGGCGGTGATCTGATCAATCGCGAGACGGACCAGGACCAAGTTCGCATAAACCCCCCAGTTTTACATACTGACATACCCGAACAGAGCACGAGTTCCTGATAGAGGAGCGGCTCTGAGATAGTACATGTCCGGTTCATCCGGGTATGCACCGCCTCGGCCAACCAATCAAAACTTCATGCCTCGATCAGTACCCATTCCCGTGCTGACACGACTAATTCCTATATTTCAAAACTTTATAAATCAGATCTCTGTACTTGTAGATCCTGTCATGAATATTGGAAAGTAAAAGCTAAAACCTACTATACAACCCCTGATGGAAGAGCCAGAAGACCTGCCTAGGATCATTCCAAGTGGCCTAATCCTTCCAGCACCTTTCCCAATACACCCAAACCCTATTAAGCACCTCCCCCTATACACAGAACAAATACCTGAGCCTATCCTTCTTCATCCCATGAAGTGAGGTCCCATCCGACCAATGAACCATTTCTCCCATACACAACCTAGTCAGATCTGTGGCACTAAAGCCATAGTTCTTCCTGCCTATGCCCCTGCTCCATCGAGGACACAAGCCTTTGTTCCCCATCAAGCACCCCAAATGAAATACGCTGCTATTCCACCCCCATCGACCTATGAGTCTCCAGTACCTGAAATTATTGAATCCGTAGAATGTCCCAAGCAGGACTATGATGATGATGAAGAGTTTTTGGATGCAGAACTCTCTTACCCTACACCAATACAGCCTGAATCCATCATCCAAAACCTACAATAGATTGAATTTGAATCCCCATTGCTTCTATCTATTCAAGATCAAGTCATATCGACCAAGATCTAGATCAATCAATTGAGTATGTTGTCGAATCAGAACCACTCATACTTAGAAATACACAATTTAAGGGAGCAGTCGAGCTATCCCAATTGCCGAAACCACTTGACCTGCCTTCCCAGTTGTTAGAGGAACCCCCTCTTTCAGACTCCCCCGCCATATCAAAAATCAATTATAGGTCAGATCCACAAGCCCCTGATTGCTCTAGTTGAAGAGTCTTCGCTCTAACCACTACTAGGACATCAACATCACGTTGATTCATGCACCCTTACACATGTTCAGTCAATAGTCGCCCCTGCGACTTGCTTTTCCATATCCACATCTTTATTGACTAACCCACCTTTGAGGAAGGATTCCCTTCCTGCTAAGGGTCTATGGTAGATCAAGCACCACTCGTACTTTCAACATCATCTAGGCGCTGATATTCTGATAGATGCTATCAGAATAGACGCTGAACAACAGTGGTTGAGAAAGCGTCAAACGCGCTTTAAGATAAAGGAAAATCGATACACAACCAATGATACATCAAAAAATTCAAGTATCATTCCCCTAAAGATCCTACAATTTGAGCCTCCATAGAGGACTCACCTTGCACCATCATTTCCTGGAGGTCACCCTTCAGTGCTATATACTATATTTTACCTGCTTTCCTATTTCTAAATGCTTTACATGCTTTATCAAACAAAGATAACAAAAAAAGATTTGTATACCAGTTTATGTTTTCAAGCCCCTCTACATATCTGTTTACACGCTTTCAAACAAGAAAACAAAAACAAAACAAACAAACAAAAAAATAACAAAAAAGAGGAAAAGATGAGAAAAGATTAAGAGCGGCAGACCATGCCCAGGTCTACCAGAGAAGGGTGGCAAGGGCATTTGAAAAGAAAGTAATAGAAAGGAAATTAAAAATCGGGGAGTTAGTAATCAAGCAGATCATGCCATCAAGGCAGCCCCACCCAAGAGGAAAGCTGCAGCCCACATGGGAAGGACCCTATGTGATCACCCATGCCTACTCCGGGAATGCCTATCGCTTGGTAGATGCCTAGGTAGTCGAGGTTTCAGGTTCATGGAATGCACTTTATCTGAAGAAATTCCATGTGTAAAAATTTCAATACTTGAGAAATATTATTCTTCCTTCCTGCAATTCCAGCGTTTAGCACTTGATGATAGAAATATATGACTCCCAAAAGATAAACTTGTAGTTATTTAAACTCATATCCATCAATTATGCCACTTCCTTCACACACGTATGACTTAAGAATCGATCTACTTGATAGAAGAGAAATTGCCTACCCCGTAGATTGGGACAATTTTAAACCCCAAAGCATCCCTCCCTTATTTCTGTCTCTAATCGTATTAACCCAAGGTCATGATGAGGGGTTGCCTGGACCTAGCATATGTCCCAAAACTGGCTCTGGCACTATACAAACACATCTAGAGGGGAAGCACGAAAAGAATCGGGGTGAAAAACAGAAGTGCCCCCCCTCAAATCAAAAAAATATCACGCAATGAGAGTCCAACAAAAGACAAATAACACCCAAGTGAACGGGTTAAACTCTCTACTTTAGCAGGCTTTCACGCCTTTACGCACAGTATATGCTGAACAATGGCTATACTACTACAGATCCGAACAAGCGGGTTGTACTTTCCACCCAAAATAAAGAAGTGGTAAAAAGAAGAAATCGAGAGGGACGTAGAAAGTAAGACATATGCTAGACTGGGACAATTCTAAATATTGCCCAAAAGAAAGATGTTACTCTTATCCCATTCCCCCTCACCTTTTATTTTTGCAAAAGGCTTTCTAAATTGGACTATGTCTGCTGGGAAAGGCGAAATTTCGACCAAAAGTAGACCTTTTCTATGATTACAACTACACACATTTACATAAGTTTATTTAAAGACTTGCCCGTCCAAAGGAAGCTTATTTTACTTGATTCCTGGTACATTCATGGATTTTTCAGCATGTTTAGAATAATATGATCAAGCATTTGAAAATTATGAACCTAAAAAAAACCGACACCCAAGGCTTATACCTTTCAAATACAATCCTGGTTTGGACATGAGTGACCACAAGGGTCCCTCTATAGGGCCTTGATGGTATCTTTTACTTAGAAGATTTGAAAGCATTGCCCTCTCACATAAAGAACGATTGAAGAATTAAAATGCTCCCCTATGCCACTTACACTTACGCATGAGCATGCATTTTCCTTTTTCAAAACACTTAGGCATTCAATATCCTTAAAATATTATAAGTTGACTCCCGTACCAAGACTAAAATTATCCCCATTACACTCATTTCATGCCCTTCCGCACATGCTTTAGATGAAATTGTCCCACTCTCACACATGCTTAAGATTCTTCTTCACTCTCGCACTTGGATTCCCTCCCTTGCGTACTAAAGCATGGTCTCCCGCACTACATTATCTTTTCATTTACCTTAAGATGGATTCTAGCCCATGACAATTCAAGCAAGAAGGGCTCGAAAGTCAGTGCAGGGACACAATCTGGACGGATTTAACACTTGGTCTATGGAATTAATGTTTACAGGTTTTTGAAGGCTAAACAAACACTCATAAGGGCTTTCAGCAGCAGCAGACAAAAGACAGTCTGAAAAATTATCCCAGGTTGGGGGCGGCTAAACCCGACTAGCCGCCCCTCATAAGGCGGCTAAACTCCACTAGCCGTCCCTGCTCCCTGCTTTTCTAGGTAAAAACCTTGGTAAGAGGCGGCTAACCTAAACGAGCCACCCCTCACTGGGTGGCTAAATCCAAGTAGCCGCCCCTCACCTACTGCTGGTTAAACCTGCTGTAAGTCCTGCTTTAGTCAAATCTTCAAGTCTCTAATACTTATTAAGAGCATTTCTTTCCAAAAGATGCATACACACGTTTCATACACATATACATTCATAAAACCAACATAAGTATACGCTAAAAACAACCATGTTTCAAAAACAAACGTTCATCCATGAATCAAACCTACAATACTACGCATACACATCCACAAAACATTCCAAAACACTAAATAGCCAAACCATACGTAAAAACCATAAAATTGCCCCAGCAAGAGACCAATAAACAGAAATTGTTTTTCTAAAAACCTAGGAGTTCTATAAAAAGGGGAAAGTCTTTTAAGTAGCGAAGAAGAGATAGGTCCACCAAAAGCTTCGAATCCGAATGTCTTGAGCCGTGCATCATCGAAATATCACCTAAGTCAAAAGAAGAGAAGAAAAACTTGAATTCCTTGCATATATACTATTCTTCTATCCAAAACCGAGACACAATTTCAACTAGCTGCCCTTCACCTGGTCTCTGACAGAAGAACCATTGAATTAATGAAGGGTCTAATCAAACACACTATTAACAAAGCCATTCTATTACCCCCTAGATATTCCCCTGCCTCTTTTTTACTATAAATAAAGGAGGTCCCAAGCCTTTCTAACACATCATCAACATAATTCACCATCATCAACTCATATTCACACACCTTCAATTCCAATTCCAATACCCACTACTTGAAATCCCTAGAGAGAGAGAGAGAGAGAGACCCATTTGTGAGAGAAAAATGTATCCCCTACACAAATCCCCCTCTCAATCCACCCTCCAAAACCCAAATTAAACCCAGGTTAACATCTGCCAAAACCCAAACCCATTCCCTACCCAGGTTATACCCAAATTGACCCAGACCCTGTACGGCTAACCCTAGCTGGCCGCCCCCTACCCGACGGCTCAAACCCACTAGCCGCCCCTTATCTACACCCCACCTACACCCCACTTGACCCAAGACTCCTTTAGCCAAGCTAGAAGTAGAATAGGATTACCTTTTTTTTCACCTTTGTGTACAGTATATCCGTGTCTCAGTGCGGAGACCCAACAAACTCCCCCTGCAAGGTGATCAAATCCAACCCAACTTTTCCTGCTTTTTGAAAAAGCTGGTGGTGATCACACACACACCAGAATTCCCTTGAGCCGTTGTCGGGTGCCTCAATCGGGGACGAAACCCCTTCTCCCTTCCGAGAGACGATCCAGTTGAGCCCGTCAAGGCGCGCACCGGATCCGAATCCCTGAAGAACCCCCACACACGCGGATTTTTCAACACCGACAGGGAGGGCGGCCTAGTTCGGGTATCTTCTGGTAGGTGGAGCACGTCATTATATTTATCCCTGACCCCGGGTCAATGAAGATGTTGTTTAGCCACAACATCTGAAGCCGTCCGCGGATGTGTAAGGGGTATACCCACAGTCTTGAATACAGGAGGTCTTCATCGGTAAAAGAGATGGTCATCGGGTGGCTGGGACCATTGAGAATATCGGTACTCTTGGAGGACCCATTGTCATCCAGATGCAGATCATCCGAAGTGCATTCCCCTTCTGTGGGTCCTTCGCTGGCTCCTTCGGAAACCTCTTCAAAGGGTTCCTCTTCTTCATCTGCTCCCGGGTTGCTCAGTCCGCTTTCGTCAGACTCCGCGTTGATGACTGCGGGTAGGGCGAGGACTGCTTGTTCTTTTTCACCATAGAGTATGGTGAGGTCATGATCGTTGAGGTTCAGCTGGAAAGGCTCGTCTTCCCCTCCCTCCTCGCTCTCTTCGGAGAGACTACCGTCGGTGACGTCTCCCGAGCTGTTTGGCTCTGGCGGTGGTTGTCTCCCCCTCTTGATCATATTAATAGTGTGGGATCCAGAAGTGGAGGCTTGATCGTGACCTGGCAGTGGGTTAGTAAATATGCCAAGTGGCTTGGATGCTCGGGAACTGCCCTGGCTTAAGTGGCTTTTGATCATGGCCCAATCAAGGCGTCTATCATCATTCAAATCATAAATAAAATCCCAAAAAACAACGCATTGTTCTACAGTATGACCATGCTATTGGTGGTATTGACAGTAATGCATTCTGCTGACCCCTGGGAGTGGAGGCATAACAGCTGGGAGGCAGATACTATTAGTGTCCATTAGCACCCTAAAAATCCTAGTTAATGTTTCTGGGAGGGGAGGGTAAGAATCCCTCTTTCCCATCTGTCTCTGGTTATAGGATGCTGGAGGGGAAACCTCATTATAAGTACTTTGTGTTGGCCGCCTAGGACTTAGGTTTTGGTTCTTCACGAAAGTGGAATAGAAAGGGGTCCTAGGTTGACCTTGTCTTGAAGTTATGGGGCTTTGGACTAGGGAACTTTGGATTACCGGGTTCTGTTGTGTCGGCACGGGGATGGGTACTGATCGAGATATAAAATTTTGATTGGCTGGCCAAGGTGGTGCATACCCGGATGAACTAGAGGTGTACTATCTCAGAGCCGTTCCTCGATCGGGAACCCGTGCTCTGTTCTGGTAGAGTGCCAAAACTTGTGTAATCCCCTCTACTGTGGGGGTTTGCGCATTATGTGGCGGTTGTCCAACCCTATGGCAAATAGGTGGGGACTTGGTTTGGACTACTGGGGCTGCACAATGGGAAATCCTGTTGTGGCGGTCAATTAGAAGTTGATACGTAGTACAATCTTTGTATGACAGGCTCGTATGAAGCTCAGGACACTCTGTAACATCATGTCAATTTCTTGACATTTCGTGAGTTGCAAGCCGGTCCGATGGACAAGGGTGCACCACCAAGACGTATTGTTCAAATTCCTCCCTAGGCATCATTCTCTCTATAGTTAAATCCGAAATATAGGGGGTTCTGATCCTCTGCTAACCGTAGCGGACTAAGAACTTCTCGCTTACAGCTGAGAAGTTCGACAAGTGATCTACAGGGAGGGTGGAGAACCATTGCAATGCTTCCCCTTCCAATGATTTCTGGTAGAGGAAGACTAGCAGAGGTTGATTATCTAGAAACGGTCGGGCGTCTAGATAAAAGGCAGTTAGATGAATGTCTGGGTCTCCACGACCGTTATACCGGTGGAATTTGAGGATTTTGAATCCCTCCGGTATGTGGACTGATAGGATTTATCTCAGGTTATGTAGAGACATGTGCTCGGGGGCTGAGAGAGTAGCTCGGAGAGGATTCTCTGGATGGTTTCATCTAGCGTTTCTCCCCTGGGAGGGCTGCCTAGCGGTCCCGGGTTTGGGGTGGCTTTGTAAGTGCCTGGGGTAGATGCGGTCAGGAATATTGGATTCGCGGGGGAAAGGGGGGCGAACGAAAAGATGCTCGAATTGACCGAGCGGCTAGGTGTTCACGGGGCTTTGGGAGTAGCCTTGGGGGTTTCGACAGGGGTCTCCTGTCTCAAGGTCTAGGTATGACAGTAGTTAGCGAGGTCATGAAACATGTCCTCTACCGTTTGGTACCCTAGACTAGCCATCTTTTCCTCTAGATGGGTCAAGAGTTGCATGGCCTGACTTTCTTGGGTGATTCTTTCCTCTAGTATCTCCTCCTATAGGTAGGATTCCATGATGCGGGTGCGAAATGATTTAAGAGTGGGGATGAATGCAGATTGAAAGTGGTAAATAAAGCAGAAAGGATTGCACAGCTATGTGCGGCTTACGAAAGCAATAAACGATTGAGCAGTCGTGTGCGGCTTACAAAGCAGTAAAGGATTGTGCGGCGGTGTGCGACTTACAAAGCTGTAACGGATTGCACATCAATGTGCGATTTACAAAGCAGTAAAGATGTTGTAATGTGGGATAGAGGAGGATATAATTCGAGGGGTAGGAAACTCTAACCTTCCTGGAGGGTTGATAGCATTGTAGTCAAGCTTGTAAAAGGGAGGCAGAAGAGGATTACCTTTTGTTGTTTTTCACGAGGGAGGTCCCACCATGATCGCCAGATTTGTCGGTGTGGGATTCCATCGGGTGTCAAGGAATCCGTGTTTTTGGGCGTGTGTGGGGGTTCATTGGGGATTCGGAATCGGTGCACGCCTTGGCGGGCTCGATCAGATCGTCTCTCAGAAGGGTGATAGTTGGGGTCTCGTTCCCAGTTGAGGCGTCCGACAGCGGCTCAAGGGGGGTTCCCGTGTGTGTGTGATCGCCACCTGCTTTTCGAAAAAGCATGAAAAGTTGGGTCGGATTTGGTCGCGTACGTGAGGGAGTTTGTGGGGTCTCCGCTCTGGGACACGGATATACCCTACACAGTGGTGAAAAACAGGTAATCATATTCTACTTCTGGCTTGGCTAGAGGAGTCTTGGATCAAGTGGGGCGTAAGTGGGGACGGCTAATGGGTTTGAACCGTCAGGTAGGGGGCGGCTAGTTAGGGTTAGCCATCCAGGGCCTGGGTCAACCTGGGCAGAACTTGGGTAGGGTATGGGTTTGGTTTAGGCAGAGGGTAAGCTGGGTTTAACCTGGGTTTTGGAGGGTGGTTGACAGGGTGGTTTTGTGTAGGGAATGGGTTTTTCTCTAAGAAATGGGACTCTCTCTCTCTCTCTCTCTCTAGGGATTTCAAGTGGTGGAATGGGTTAGTGAATGGAGGATTGAAGATGTGTGGATTGGGAATTGGGAATTGGGCATTGGAGGTGATGTTAGAAATGTTTTGGACCCCCTCTATTTATAGTAAAAAAGAGGCAGGGGAGTGCCAGTGGGTAATAGAATGGCTTGGTTAATAATGTGTTTGATAAGACCCCTCATCAATTCTCTGCTTCTTCTGTCAGAGACCAGGTGAGGGGCGGCTAGTTAGGGTTAGCCACCCCCATCATGACCTGCCAAACGTCCCATCTCTGACACGCGGTGGCTCGGGTCAATCACTTGGGTTGAACCGGCCAAGATGGGGTGGCTAAAGGTCACAACCCACCGCAATAATCAGCATTTAATGCTGCTTTATGTCCTACCCAGGGAAGCGGTCTGGGGTCGGCCAGGGGGGAGGCTAGTGGAAACTAGCCGCCTGGTATGGGGCGGCTAGTAAGGATTAGCCGCCCCTTTCTAGGGTTCTAGAGTTTGGACCAGGGTTTAGGGTTTTCAGTTTTTTGAGATTTGTTTTCTAATTTGATGCCCAAATGTGGGTTATTTCCAGGTGTTACTTGAACTTTTTTCATCTTTCTGGGTGGTCAAAATTGGGGTATCTACAGTCACATCGTCACGTGACTCATATACCTGTCGACTATACTCTAGGAATGTTCGCCTAACGCTTGAGGTATCGTAGTGTATCTCAACCTCGTAGTTGTTAGACTCGTAGTATCTTGTTATCCAGTAACACCATGTGTTAGGGTAAGGATGAGTATGGTCGCGTTGCCACGTGACCTTGTTACCCATTGGGTTTTCACCCAAGTTTTTCCTTCGAAGGAAATTGTCTTGCATTAAATTGTTGTGACAGTGTTTGGGTTCCAGCCATTCATTAAGCTTTTACCTCACCCCTCACGTACTGTTTCTTCTACAAGGGCGGTGTTGGGCGTGGAACAGGAGCTTCCCTGTGGCGTGGTCTTGCGTGCGTGGAAGCGTCCCGTCTGACGGTTGGCGAGTGCGAGGCTGTCAGCAATCTTAGGGTCATTTATGTATTGATAAATCGTGCGTGTGGCACTGGTTGTATTTTATTTGGACTAGACTTGGCTCTCACAGGGCAATGATTGTGTATTTGAGTCTGTAATAATATTTTTGGTTTATAGACTTATTGGTATTTTATGCTTCTGTTTTTTCAGTTAGCTATCACTTTTATTGCCATGTCTCGGGGACGACTGCCCTGGGACATGACAATACACCGATGACGAGGTCCCCGAGGAACTGTCGAGGGACATCTGGCTGATTATCTTTAATGAGGTCGTCTATCATGCGATCAGCCGGGTGGTCCATCAGCTCGGGTACTACCAGTGGGTTCCCGCCGATCCGCCAAAGCGTCCTCCGATTCTGGTGGCCGGCATTCCTCGGGGTACAAATCTCCCAAGGAATTATGCCATGTACTTGAGGGGATGGACTGAGAGAGGAACTTTGGTTGAGCGCCGCTCTGACGTGAAGTCGAATGAAGACTATTTAGCTTGGTATCATCAGGAGTACACGAGCATTCTCGAGACGATGGAGGAGGACATCCCGGACCCTTATGTGATTATAGTCCTTGCCTTTTCCTTTTTCTTTTATCTTTCTATTTTCTTCTTCTCTTGAATATTTTGAATGTATATATATTTTTCAGTAGTTTGAAATGAATAAATTGGAGAAGAAGTTAGAAACTGCCAACCAACATTTTTAGGAGAGGATTGGTCAGGTGGAACGAGGATCCAGAGGCGTCGCTTGCAGGATCAGGTGCGGGTCCTCAAGGTTCAGGTGGAGTCATTGGTGAGGGCGAGGGCCGACGGTGCTTCTTCCTCCTCTGCTCCTCCTCCGTCCATGGCTTCCGAGCGAGACCTCGAGTTGGCGAGAGAGTTAGACGTGGCCCAGAGCGAGTTGATGGCCACGAGGATGGAATTCGATCAGCGAGGGAGATGGGCCGGTTACCGTCCGAGGTTGTACTGAGGGAGTAGTCATCTGTCCTACGCCGTGAGCGAGACTCCCTCCAGGTGAGGGTGTTGGTGTTGGGGGCATCGACAGGCGTTCCTGGTGGCCTGATGGGAGATCTGATCCATTCCCTTCACGCGGCAAGAGATAGGGACCGGGATGCACTTTGGTCGAGTGATGAGAAGCTCTGAGTTGCGGAGGTGAGGGCAAGGGAGCTCGATGAGAAGTTGAGGGTGGTCAAGGACCGATCGAGAAGAGTGGAGGCACATATTCGCCAGAGGTTGGAGAGGAGAGATAGAGACATCCAGCAGATCCACCTTTGGGAGACTACCATGAGGGGGAAGATGGTTGGCGAAGGGGCCATGACTGAGGCGGATCTCAACCTTCTCCCTCTCGAGCATGAGTACTCCATCTCGGCTTCCTTTGCTACGGGGGCTACCTTTAGTCGGGCTTCCCGTCCTTTGGCGACTCAGAGTCGTGGTAGGTACACGAGGGCAGCCTTCTCCTTAGCCATTGCCACCTTCTCAACAAGGCCAGGATGCTCCTCCGTTGACCCAGCCTCCCATAGACGATGATACACCAAGGTATATTATTTTCCTTAGCCTCAGGTAGAAAACTTTGGTGTTTATAGCAATGAGTTTAAGCTTTCTTCTTTCCTTTTCGCCCAGATGATTATTTTGATGATGCATAGCTCAAGACATCTAGGTCAAGACTTCTTTGGTGGAGTTTACCTTTCTCTTACTTGTTTTATTTGAAAAACACTCTTTTAGTTTAATTTTAGATCTATTTTTCCATTTTTAAGAACAACTTATCCTGACCCTTTTGGTTTATGAAAGGTTTAGTGTAGATGGACATGGATGTTTAATTTTAGTTTAAATGGTTGTTTGTTGACTTCAATTAGTGGGTATATATGTGTAATGGCTTGGCATGAGTTTAAATGAATGAATGTTTTAGAGTTTGGTGCATGGATGAAGTGAATGGAATGGCATATGGTTTTCAGTTTTGTTACTGTTTGGTTCGTATTTGTACAGGTTCTGGGAGTGTATATATGTGTATGGAATGTGTATGTAAAGGTTTCGAGAAAGAAATACTCCTAATAGGTTTCGAAGGGTTGAAGAGTTGATTAAAACTAGATTGACAAGGTAGTTTCGGCAGCAAGTTAGGGGCGGCTAGTTCAGACTAGCCGCTCAGGGTCAGGTGGCTAGTTTGTTTTAGCCGCCCCTAGACTGTGGATTTTAACCTGGAAAAGGGGTTGGGCATGCATGTTAGGAGTAGCCGCCTGGAACCCGGCGGCTTGTTGTCAGTAGCTGCCCTCTGCCTGGGGCAGTTTCCTGATTTTGCTGTCTGTCTGTTGCTGGTGAAATTTTTTGTGAGTGCTTGGTCAACCTTTAAGACCTTTAAAAACATTCTTTCCATGAACCCAGTGTTAAATATGTTCAGATTGTTCCCCTGCACTGACCCATCTTGCTCAGATTGTGCCCTCTTGCTCGAACTGTTAAGGGCTACAACCCATCTAAGGTAATTAAGAGTAAAGCGAGGACAAAGGGGTGCGAGAGGTCGCGCTCGGCATAAAAGGAGGAGCCTAGGTGACTCGAAGTGGGGAAATTCTCAGGTATGTGTGAGAGTGGGGAAATTTTCCTTCTCAAGTGTGTGTGGAAGGACATGAAATGAGAGTAATAGGGTCAATAATTTTGGTATGGGGATTTAATTGTGATATTTTAAGAAAATTGTATGCCTAAGTGTTAGGAAAAGGAAAACACAAGCTTATGCATAAGTGTGGGTGACATAAAGGAGCATTTTAATTCTTCAATTGTTTTTTTTTCTTTTCATGTGAGAGGGTGATTGAATATTTTAAGTTATTATTAATTACCGCAAGTGCACGGATCTTTACAATAGTATAGATCTAGAAAATACGGGTCGATCCCATAGAGAATTGTTCAAATTAGATTATTAATTGAATTAACTAATCGAACTAGAAAGATAGAATGATGAAGTTTTTTTATTATTTTTTTTAAAGCTAATATGAATTTAAAAAGATAACTAGGGTCTTAGAATCCACCATGCAATACCAATGTAGGGATTATATTCAATTATGAAACTCTATCATATAACTCAATCAATATTGACGTTAATCAAATACCAATCGAAAAATAAATATTTAAAATCATATTATTTCATAAAAACATATTTAAAATCAAAACAATCATCTCAACAGTCACACATTAGGAAGAGAATAAAAAGATATCAAAATAGTTAATCAAGCATACCCTATCAAACCCTAAACAAGAGATCCTTGATGATGATTCTACGATTAAAAACCTTAATTTATAAAAATCCAATATAATGATCTATCACCCTTCCCTTTATAAAATCTACCAACTCAATATTCAAACTGTTAAGAAGAGCATAAAATATCAGAGAACTCAATCAAAGCATATTTTATCAAATCAAATACAAGAGATTATGTGTTCCTTTTATAGTCTTCATCCTTGGAAATTAATACTCAATAAAGCAAACTCCTGAGAATTGAAGGAGAGATTGATACTCAATAAAGCAAACAATATGAAGAATTCAGATCTAAATATAAAATCCTAAATTAGCATTGCATGGTTTCATCTTCAACCCTAGTTGAAGATTTAGCTAGACATAATCAAACGAAATAAAAGAAAAATAAAGAAAGCCATATTATATAAAAAATTCTGAAAGTAAAAAAAAACACAAAAACTAATATTAAAATTCAGATCTCAATGAGTACAAACATCCTAAGATATGAGATGAAAAGAAAAACAAAGCAAACTCCTGAATCTTTCTTCTCATTTGGTTGTCCTTGTGCCTCCTTTTGATGCTTATGTGTTCCTTTTATAGTCTTCATCCTTGGATTTCAACCGTTGATTTGCAATGAATTGGATGGTCAAGATTGACCATTAACCTTCTTGATATGCATCTTTGACAGATTTAGCAGGTAAAAGCTTTCATTCCCGTCATTGATTTTCTGCAGAATCTTCGGATGAATGTTTTACCCCTAATATGGTGGAATTGAAAAATATTCATGAAATATTGATTTGTAGATCTTGAAAATATGATACTTGAGGAAAAAGTTATGGTCAAAACAGTGTGTGTGCATAGCCAACAAGGATGTAGCTTTCTTTTTCTAAGTAAAACTTAATTTTGATCACCTTCAGAATGGATTTCACCTTGTCTTCAAAAATTCACTGGATATTACACTCAACAAGGAAATCACTCAGAAGTGGGCTCATTTCTCTGAACTTATATGTGGCAAGGAATCAAAATTCAAATCATCCACATATAAGATTTTATAGAAGGACGGACCATATCAAAGAAAAAGAAAATTAAATTGATCTCAGGAACGGAATATCATCGACTCAAGAACATTGGATTAAACACCATATGTCATCTTAATCTATTCTTCACATTTTAACCACATTACATTTAGGATCAAGAAGGTCTTTTCAATAGGTTATAATGGGGCTAGGTTTATTGTTGATAACTGGACAAGGTTTATTATGAAACGCTTTGAGAATTTGTGTATTTTTCGATGAATATTAGCTTCTTCTTTTTTCTCTTTTTTTTTTCTTTTTTTTTTCAAGAATCATGATAGTAATAACCCTTTCATGAAATTTCAAAGTAATTGATTGATTGTTTATTCTTATTTTCTTTTTCTTTCCTCGTTCCCAAAATAAAATTTAAGGTTACACCCATTAAGTAAGGTGTAAGATGAAAAAATAGGTTGAACAAAGAAAGGCTTATATGGCTCAAGGGGTTTGACTAGTAATAAGTATAAGAATAGATTGGCTGAACATGGTAGATGGGTTAACAAAGATGGCCTAAATCATTTCCTAAGTTTTATATGGTTATTGTATGCCTTGAAAAGATTTCAAAGGAGTTTCTAGTGTAGTAATCCAATTTTTATGGTGTTCATGAGTCTTTAATCAAAACAAGAATAAAGAGATCCAGCAAACAACATTTCTTTTTTTTAAAAGCGATTAGAAAAATTTGAGTTAACTTTTAACTCAGAATTATGTAAAATCCCCCCAAGAATAGAATGGCCCAAATCTCTCATGGGTTAAGTATCCACTAATGATTCTTGCAGTTCTCTCCCTTAAATTTCACATTTCTATTTAGGCTACATATATATGGCTATAAGTGCTGAATTTTTTTTTTCAAGACTTGAAATTTATGAAAAACATTTTAGACACTAAATAGGATTAACAACTAAAGTGAAAATTGATCTGGCAAGCCAAATGCATCCCAATGATTAAATTTTTCCCAATTTTTTTTAATATATCACATTAAAATTTGTTGATTACACCCTCAAACCTAAATCTAACATTGTCCTCAATGTTCATATAATTGGACACAAATATCAAAAAAGGAGAATGAAATAGGAAGAATTTTACCAAATCAAGTGATCACCATTGAACTGCTGCTATACGATCACATCAAAATAATTTTATTAGTTCAATATACTACGAAATAACAACTACATCCAATGACTCGATGATAGTGGATGCAAACAAACAAAAAACCTAGACTGAAAATGAAAAATTACTCTAACGCCCCCAAACCTAGTTTACAGCATGACTAAGGAGATGACTCGGGAGGAAAGGCAACCCAGAAAAATATAGTGCAAAATGATTAATAAGAGAGCTTAATCTTGATAGATGGAATCAATTTGGTGAATGACCTCCACTTTTTGCAGCGGTAACTCCAAAAATGGTTTATGTTCTAGCTTGGGATGCTCATCAATGGAAGGAAGGGGTGGCGACAAAAAAGGGGTCTCAGACTTTGGTTACCACTTATTGAATGGGATGTTTGGTTCTGAATCTAGGAGAGCATTTATTTCCATGTTCGATTTTTTTATATCAAAATTTTCTCCAAAGTGGGCAAGACAAAACTACAAAAGATTTATACTAGACATAGAATGATGTGTCAAATCTTCAATTATTTTTTTCAATAGAATTCACATCCTCTAATTCATCATTATAATCTCCTGGTTGTTTTCCAATGTGGAAGACATTTAGGTCAACTGTCATATTTCCAAACGATAATTTCATCAATCCATTTCGACAGTTAATCAATGCATTAGATGTAGCTAGGAATGGTCTACCCAAAATTACTGGAATTTGCCTATTCGGGTTTAGAACAGGTTGAGTTTCTAAGACTATAAAGTCAACAGGAAAGATTAAATCCCCAACCTTAATTAGGACATCCTCAATGACACCTTTAGGAATTTTCATAGATCGATCTGCTAATTGTAAGGGCACTGGAGTAGGCCTCAATTATCCTAAGCCTAACTTTTTGTACACTGAATAGGGCAGTAGACTTACACTCGCACATAAGTCTAGTAAAGCTTGATCAATACGAGTGTCTCCAATCACACATGAAATGGTGGGACAACCTGCGTCCTTATACTTGATTGGAGTCTCACATGAAAGAGTGGAGCTTATATGGGATGCCATAAAAGCTTTCTTGGGTACAATGTTGGTCCTCTTTTGGGTGCATAAGTCCTTCAAAAATTTGACATAGGCAAGTACTTGTTGGATAGCATCTAGGAGTGGAATGTCCACGCGAACTTGCTTAAACACCTCTAAAATTTTATCTAGCTGGGCAGATTTCTTAATTGTACCTAATCTCTGGGGATATGAGGCTTTGGGAACGTAAACTCTCTCAAGAGAATAATTGGGCTTCACTTTCTCTAGGATGGATGGGTCAAGAGGAATGGGTTCAGAATATGGGTCCTCAAGAATAAATTTGGGCTTGTCCTTATCATCTTCGACATCATTACTAGGCATAATAACCTTATTGTCCACTTGTCTACCAGACCTAAGAGTAGTGATTGCATTCACCTGATTGGACTGGTTACTAGAAGAATCTTGGATTTGTCCTTGAAGAATGGGTCCTCTAGGGTTACGCTCAGGTTGACTAGGAAACTTTCCTTTCTCTCTCTCACTCATGGTGGTGGCCAATTGACCAACTTGAATCTCTAGACGGGAGATTGCTCGTGTGGTGGATTGAAGGATTTTCCCTGTAGATTGCATAAATTGATTCAAAGTGGCAGACATCTGGGAGGATGATTGAGTTAAATTTTGAGTGGCCTTAATAAGAACATCCAAACCTTTCTCTAAGGAAGAGAACTTCTTCTCATTTTCTGTTTGAAAACTAGGTAGAGGAAATGGAGTAGGAATGGGTCCTATGTTTGGTCTAGGATACATGGGAGCTTGAGGGGGTCCCTGTGGGCCTCCTTGGTGTGGGCCTTGAGTCCACGACAGATTTGGATGATTCCTCCATCCATGATTATAAGTTTGAGCATATGGGTCGTTTTTCCTCCATTGTAAGCTATTGGCATGTTCGGCCTAATTTTCCTTGTGGGATGACAGGGAATGACAGTCTTCCACTAGGTGATTTGAAGATTTACATAAAATGCAAACAGTAGTAGGGTTGGAGGTGGAGACTTGATTAACATAATCATGATTTGGTTTCATCTCTAGGGCCTCTACTCTACGAATGAGAGATGTAAACTTGGCTTCAGACTCAAAGCTACTATCAATGGAATGAATACCTCCCTTAGAAGGCATGAGTTTCTCAGGCTCTCTAATTGCCTCTCATTGCATGGATTTTTCAGCTACTTCTTCTAGAAATGCCCATGCTTCTGTTTCATTTTTATTAGAAAATTCACCACTACACATTGATTCAACCATAGTCCTTGTGGTGTAATTCAAACCTTCATATAAAATTTGTACTAATCTCCAAACCTCAAATCCATGATGAGACATTGGAATAGCAAGTCCTTGAATCTCTCTAAATATCTCCATAAAGATTCTCCATCCTTTTGAATGAATTGATTTATATTCATGTGAATCTTAGCAGTTTTATGATTACGAAAGAATGTCTTCAAAAATATCAAAACTAATTGATCCTAAGTTATGATAGAATTTGCGGTAGAGCATACAACCACTTTTTAGCATTATCCTTGAGGGAGAAGTTGATTAACCTCAACCGGATGGAATCATCAATTAGTTGTTGAAGTTTTAGAATGGAACAAACTTTCTCAAATTCCCTAATGAAAAGATATGGATCCTCAGATCCATCAAATTTTGGGAGCATATTAATCATCCCAGGCTTGATCTCAAAGTTGTTAGCATTGGTTGTTGGTAACACAATGCATGAGGGTTGTGTAGTTCTAGATGGATCCATGTAATCCTTCAAGGTCATTGGAATAACAGCTACTACATTATACATGGTGATGGTTGACTTAGTACGAATCAATCGGTTTTTAGAATCCCTAGACCAAATACTCATAAACCAAAATATCCCAAATCAAGAATATACTTTCACAATCAACAGATTAAGATTTATCTTTAAGTGAGGGATGATGATTTTTAAAAGATATAGTTCTTGAGGATGTTCCTCCCTAATGGACAGTTCCTGGCTGTTCCAAGATAAGCCTCAAGCTTGCCAGTTAACGATCAACCACTCAACAACAAGGAAAGTGTAAAGAATTAGTGGAGGGTCTTCCATGCTTTTGCATGTTCCTTAATTAAGTAACCACGTCCTTTAAGGTAGAAACCTTATGAAACCACTTTCCTAGATATCATTAAATGGTTATTTGATCACTGGAGTATCTCTTGGCATCTCTTGTCCTATTGAGCTTGAAAACCTAGGGTCAAGTCTAATTCATTTTAAATTTAATTAGGCTCATGGGTTTGACAAATGCTCAAGATGATGATTTTTGGGCCAAGGAAGGGTGATGAAATCCCCACCTTATGTTATGTGAGACAACCCTTAGATGGATTAATTAATGTATGCTAATTAAAAAATGAACACACTGAAAATCCCAACTAACACCAAAAGTAACCCCTTTTGCCGTGATGAAATGGTTCACCTTAGGGTTGCCTTCGAACACTTTTGGATGCTCGTTTAGAGGGAGAATGGTCTAAGCCTTACACCATTCTTTGTTGTGTTCTTGTAGGTTCTTGATATCCTGCAAAACGTGGGAAAAAATCAGCAAAAGTAAAGGAAAAAAACTAACCCAAAGATTAAATCAACATCATATATAATTTGAAACAATTCCCCGGCAACGGCGCCAAAAACTTGATAGAATATTTTAAGTTATTATTAATTACCACAAGTTCACGGATCGTTACAATAGTATAGATCTAGCAAATACGGGTTGATCCCACAGAGAATTGTTCAAATTAGATTATTAATTGATTTAACTAATCGAACTAGAAAGATAGAATGATGAAGTTTTTTTTATTATGTTTTTTAAAAGCTAATATGAATATAAAAAGATAACTAGGGTTTTAGAATCCACCATGCAATACCAATGTAGGGATTATATTCAAATATGAAACTCCATCATGTAACTCAATCAATATTGACGTTAATCAATTACCAATCAGAAAATAAATATTTAAAATCATATTATTTTATAAAATCATATTTAAAATCAAAACAATCATCTCAACATTAACACATGAGGAAGAGAATAAGATATCAAAATAGTTAATCAAGCATACTCTATCAAATCCAAAACAAGAGATCCTTGAAGATGATTCTACGATTAAAAACCTTAATTTATAAAAATCCAATATAATGATCTATCTCCCTTCCCTTTATAAAATATACCAACTCAATATTCAACTTGTTAAGAAGAGCATAAAATATCAGGGAACTCAATCAAAGCATATTTTATCAAATCAAATACAAGAAATTTTTGAAGAAAGTACTAAGAAATTCACATAAAAAGTTTCAGAAGAGAATTGAAGGAGAGATTGATACTCAATAAAGCAAACAATATGAAGAATTCAGATCTAAATAAAAAATCCTAAACTAGCATTGCATGGTTTCATCTTCAACCCTAGTTGAAGATTTAGCTAGACATAATCAAACGAAATAAAAGAAAAATAAAGAAAACCATATTATATACAAAATTCTGAAAGTAAATAAAACACAAAAAATAATATAAAAATTCAGATCTCATTGAATACAAACATCCAAAGATATGAGATGAAAAGAAAAACAAAGCAAACTCCTGAATCTTTCTTCTCCTTTGGTTGTCCTTGTGCCTCCTTTTGATGCTTATGTGTTACTTTTATAGCCTTCAACCTTGTATTTCAACCGTTGATTTGCAATGAATTGGTTGGTCAAGATTGACCATTAACCTTCCTAATGTGCATCTTTGACAGATTTAGTAGGTAAAAGCTTTCATTCCATTTTCTGCAGAATTTTCGGCTGAATGTTTGACCCATAATATGGTGGAACTGGAAAATATTAATGAAATACTGATTTGTAGATCTTGAAAATATCTTTCCAACCCTATATTTTGTGCCAAAATACGATACTTGTGGAAAAAGTTATGGTCAAAACAGTGGGATGGTTTCAACATTGATTTGAAAATATTTGATTGGAATTTGATTTTTGATTCTCTATTCACCAAATCTTTTTATAGCCTTCTAGAGTTCTCTTGATTCTCATTCATATCTTTAAATGCTTTATAGAGTATCTTGCATTGACAATCATCATTTATCTCAATTACCTATAATAACATATAAATTTTGAATATTAGTCATTATTACACATAAAATTAGGAATAGAAAACTAAATCAGGGGGTTTAAATGTTAAAATAATATGCTTATCAGAGGGCAATGTTTTCAATTTTCTAAAGTAAAAGATACCATTAAGTCCCTGAAGAAGGGTCCTTGTGGTCACTTATGTCCAAACCAGGATTGTATTTGAAAGGTATTGGCTTTAGATGTCAATTTCTCAAGTTCTTGGTTCTCAAATGGTTGATCATGTTATTCTAAACATGCTGGGAAGTCCATGAATGTACCAGGAATCAAGTCAAATAAGGTTTCTTTAGACATGCAAGTTTTTAAATTAACTCATGTAAGCATGTGCTATCGTAAACACAGGAAAAAGTCTACCTTTGGTTGAAATTTCACCTTTACAAGTAGACATTGTCCAATTCCAACTCCATTGCAAAATAAAAGAGGGGTGAATGGGGTGAGAGTAATATCTTCCTTGGGACAATATTTAGAATTGTCCCAGTGTGGTATATGTCCTACTTTCTAGGTCCCTTTAGCTTTTTTCTTTTTACCACTTCTTTATTTGGGTGGAGAGTACAGCCCACCGAGCATGTACCCGTGTTTTGGGTAAAGAGTACAATTCATTTATTTGGATGTATACTAGTATAGACTTTTGTTCAGCGTATACTATTTGTAGGCGATTGCGCCGTTGGCAGAGAGTATACCCATTTGTCTTGGATGTATTTTCTTTCATTGGCCTCTCATTGCATTTCTTTTTTTTGTGTTTGGGGGGGGGGGGGGGGGCTTTTCTATTTTTTCACCCGTGTTCCTTTTAGCTTTTTCTCTAAAAGTGTTTGTATGGTGTTAGAGCCAGTTTTGGGACATATGCCAGGTCCAGGTAATTCCTCATTTTAACTTTTGGTTAATCAGAATAAGAGTGAGATTAAAGGGGAGATGCTTTAGGGTTTAAAAAATTGTCCTAGTCTACATGGTAAGCAATTTTTCCTTTTATCAGGTAAACCGATTCTTAAGTCAAACTTGTGTGATGAAGGTGGCATGAGTGGTGGATATGAATCTAAGTAAAATACAAGTTATCTTTGAGAGTCTTATAAGTACTGGAATTTGCAAGAAGGAAGAATAATATTTGTCAAGTATCGAGAATTTTATGCATGAAATTTCTTTACATAAAATGCATTCCACGAACTTGAGACTTCAACTCTTTCGGCATCCACCAAGCAATAGGCATTCCTGGAGTAGGCATGGGTGATCACATAGGGTCCCTCCCATGTGGGCTGCAACTTACCTTTTTGATGGGGTTGCCTTGATGGCATGATTTGCTTAAGTTTCATCTCTCCAATTTTAAATTTTCTCTCTATTATTTCTTTTTAAATGCTCTTGCCACCCTCCTCTGGTAGGTCTGGGCATGGTAGACAACTCTTAATCTCTTTTCATCTCCTGTTTTTGTTCTTTTTGTTTTGTAATTTGTGAAAGCAGGTAAAGGGGCTTAATAGTAAACAAATCATTTTTTTTTTGTCTCTCTTTTGTGTTTGAAAGAATGTAAACAAATATGTACAGAAATTTGAAAACGAAAGTTGGGGGCTTAATAGTAAACAAATCTTTTGTTCTTTTTTTTGTTTTTGTTTTGTTACTTGAAAGTTGGAAACAAATATGTACTAGAATTTTGGAAGTGTACGAGTTGACATACTCTTTTGGTCCCCCCCCCCCCCTTCTTGAAAGTTGGGGGCAAATATGTGAAGGAGTTTTAAAAGATGATAAACAAATCTTTTCTTTTTTCATTTAAGAAAGCATGGAAACAAATATGTACAAGATTTTTTAACAGCGCAAGTTGATAAACAATTTTTTTTTTTGGATTTGATTTTTTTGCTGCTACTTGAAAGCTGAAAATAAATGTGTACCGAAATTTTAAAGTGCAAAAGGCTTAACTGGGTGGATCAGACCCAGGCCTTTGCATCTGTACTACTTCTCCAAGTCAATTAGCCTTTGGGGGCCGACTTTTATTTGGAGAAGTTTTTGCAGGTTCAGCTTCTTCTTCTTCCATTATCCTCTTTGGTTTCCGCCCTTGACCGACCATTTCTTCAGGTAAGTAGTTTATCATGTTGTATGAGTACATCTCCCATTTGATGTGCATAGCGCAGATGATCCAGTTGCAGACTCATGCTTCATTGAAGCATGCATGTCCCCAGATAGATACCACTTCTCCGTGATACGGGAAGCAGAGGCATTGGTGTCGGGTAGATGAGATAGCTTCGATGTAGTCGAGCCACGTACTTCCGACAATTGGGGGGGAGGTGATCGGATGTCCATCACCATGCAGTTGATGATCGTGGATACCGGGCCGATCATAAGTAGGATTGTGACTAGCCAACAAGTGTTTTTGCGCGTGCTATCAAAGGCATAGATAAACTCGTCCGACGGCTCAAGTCTGGGGACCCTGCCTTCAAGCTTTCGGTAAGCAGAGTAGGTTAGAACATTAGTTTTCGCTCCCTTGTCGATGCAAATGTGCCTGAATTCCCTCCCTCTGAGTTTAGCGATGATTGTGAGGGGTGTGGAGCGTGCCTCGGTTTTGGTGACCTCATGGGGGAGGAAGGTGATTAGATTGGGCTACACGCGGTTGTTCACCGAGTTCATGGTCCTAACTATTTCTTCTGAGGGGTAGTGGTTGTTATAGGGATATCCAGGTGGGCTGTAACCTTCGAATTCGACACCTGGGCGCAAGGTTAGTGCGAACATATTATGCAATACTCAGTTATCTTCGTTTTCATACCTAAGGTGTGCTTCTCCCCAGATAATCAAAGACATTGATGTCTCAGAGAGCAGATGGCTTGGATGCTGTCTAACCATGGCCGTCCCAACAGTAGTGGGTATCTTGTGTCAATGTCAGCCACAAAGCATGCCATCCGTAAATGGTTTTCCCAAAATGGTTGAAAGCTTGGATGGTGGACTGTACCGGCTGGGCAAAGGGGTGATCTCGCTTGGGCATCTCCTGGCAAGTGGAACAAGTCATGAAGTTCATCCCTGACCCTGGGTCGACGAAAGTGTTGTTCAGTCGTATCATCTGGAGCTGCCCACTGACATGGAGGGGATATACTCGCAATCTTGAGTCAGGGAGGTCCTTGTCTGTAAAGGAGATGGTCATTTGTCGGTAGGGGCTGTTAACAGTGTCACTGCTCTTGATGGACCCGTTGTTGTTCGGATGCAGATCATCCAAAGTGCATTCTCCTTCCTCGGGTCCTTCGCTTGCTCCTTCGAGGATGGCGAAGTCGCTTCCTCGGGTTCTTCTTCTTCTTCCGGATTACGTTCTTCTAGTCCGCCCTCATCTTATTCTATGTTGATGACTCCAACCATAGCAAGGACCACTTGTTCTTCCTCACCATATAGTATGGCGAGGTCGTGGTCGTAGAGGTTCAACTCAAAAGACTCTTCTTGCCCTTCGTCCTCAAACGGACTACTGTCCCTAGAGCTTTCTGAATAGCTTGGTACCGCTGATGGATGTCACAACAAAAAAATTGACTTTTAGCGACGGCCAAATACCTTTTGCAACGAACATCGGCCATCGCATAGCCGTCCTAGTTGATGGTCGCTAAAAGTAGTGGGACGGCTATAGGCCGTCGCGGTAGCTCCTTACAGTGATGGATATGGGCCGTCGCTGTAGCTTCTTTCATCGACGAATATGGGCCGCCGTGGTTTCTATATTTGTGACAAAGCATGGCCTTACTTTCCCCTTTAGCGACGGATTAGAACCGTCGCGGTTTCACAACTATTCTTCTTAATTAGGATCCTTCTTTTCTTCTTTTTCTCACCCAAACTTGTATATCCGATGATTGTATAAATAAAATATTAATATAATATAAATTCAACATTCATTTGGATATTCAACTCATACATTGGAGATAATTTTCATAAAATAAATTTATAAGATTCAAATTTAAATATGAACTATAAAAGTAAACTCATACAATAAAATATTTTCATTTACACAAGTAGTG
The DNA here is from genome assembly GCA_030737845.1 of Acorus calamus. Classification (NCBI taxonomy): domain Eukaryota; kingdom Viridiplantae; phylum Streptophyta; class Magnoliopsida; order Acorales; family Acoraceae; genus Acorus; species Acorus calamus. The sequence goes on from CM060872.1 coordinate 11,768,103, forward strand.
TGTAATTGTACCTTTGTTTTTTGTTAAATCACTACAGAAGAAAAGGCCGGATATTACTTTCTTGTAAAATTTATACAACACAACTCTATATAGCTTGGTTTTCGATTTCTTCTTCTTGTCTTTCACTGGATCACCAAGTGACGTCTTAATATCTTCTTTGAAGGAAAATACTAAACAACCTGCACACAAAAAGGTATACATTAAACTTTGATTATATGTTATATAAATCTATGAAGGTATCCTAAAAGAAATCATATGAAAGGTGTAAATGATGATGAATACTATAATCGTGACTAATACAAATGACGAAACTGGAAATTTGAAAATAAAATATTTTGAAAACATTTATTATAATGTGTTCCATGCAAGGGTTTCATCTCAAAAGATCCCCATGGCATATCATTACAAAAGCTAAAACTTAAAAGGTACATTAAAAAGTAGAATTGTATTAACATTATACTTTCAAATCAACAGGCACCACAATTAAAAATAAATTGTTCCAAGTGAGTTGAATAACATTGTCCATCTTCTCCCACCAGGTCATTGCATTATAGATAGCTTGATCATCAGCAATGGAGTGCCTCATTTCCAGTAGAAAAAATAAGTCGCCTGACAAATTTTAATCAATTTCAAATTAAATAATTAGCATAATTGATAAATAAAAAAGGTAAATTTACATCAAGTCCATGTTTAATTGACAAATTTACACAACGAAATATTATTAATAAGTTAAACTCTAACAAAAGATATGTTTAATTGACAAGGCAAGAGGACGACAAAAAATTTTAGTAAAAAAGGAACAAACGCCTACCACCCAAACAAACAACAAAAAGCTGTTTGTATGGAAAGATCACCCATCCAAAAAATCTTTTGTCCTTGCAACAATTTAAATGCATCATCCCCTAGAGGTGATCTATCAACCAGTACATTCCACCAACAAATATAAAGTTAGTTGATTATTGAAAAATCAAGTTCTTATGAGCAAGATGAATATAAAAAAAAAAAAACCTGGAACAATAAACAATATCTATGAGGCCATATAACAAATCCTCCAACACCAACTTCGCCAAGTGAGTCATGGTATCCATCAAACTTCCATAATCTATCAACTTATAACATACACCAAATTTTCAGTATGTCACAAGCAGACAGCAGATATTTTGTGCTAAAAAACTTTAAAAAAAGTAGATCAGCCTTAATACACCATATCAGTAGGGAGAACCATTCAGAAGGACAATTAAAGCAATCTAAGGATTTGAAAACTTCATCAAGTGGAGCATTTGGAGAATATATGTTTTGTCCATGAATCAAAAGATTTATTTAGGTCAGCCTTAATACACACCTTGGATGTTCCAGATCTAGAGTGAACCTTCAGATCTGAACTAGAGTGAACCTTCGATTTAAGAAAACTTCCTAAAGCATAGACTGAACAGGGGAGCCATTAAACTATTGATTCAATAAGGATTGAAAATGATTAACAACTTCTTATTTAGTTCCTCCACCCAAGAAATAACAGAATCATCAGACTTCCTCATGGATAGCTTGCTGAATAGAAAAATTATCTGTGAAGATAAACCACAGATCTCCTCTCATAATCTTTCCAAATTTGATAGGTCTAAGAAGGAAAAAAATTGAAACCTGATAGATAAAACAGAAGTATTAAATGCAATTCATATAATTCACAGCTCAATATACACCAAAATTTCAACAAACAAATATGAAGCAATCACAGTTCTATGACCAAACAAATGAAAAAAAATATACCTATCTAATTTCATCAATCACTTTATTGGCCTCTTCCTTTTTTTGGTTTTTTCTACAACCACGACATCATCATCAGGATCAATGAACATGTATTCATCGGCAATGATATATGGGTTCAGAGTTGGCTGGTCCTACATCAGTTATAATTTTTTCCTCAGGTATTAAATTTGATTCATCCTCAATATAAACTTTTCTTGGAACTTGCAAGACAACATGCCACTCAGGATCTTGTGACCATCTCATTACTCATCCAAAAGATAAAAAATAAAATAATTACTATGTTATCATGCTCAAAGGGCACAAAGGGCACTGATATCCATCAGTTCAAAGATGAACATGCTTTTTCACGATAGTAAATCATTTTTTAGTTTCAATTTAACAATTGTATAAGTTGCCGTATTCAATTGTCTGACAAAAAACACTTGCATATAGTCCTTCAACTATTTTATTAAAAACTGAAATAAGAATGTGTAGACATATTTGCTTGTCAAACTTGAATATCTTCAAAATTTTCAATGAAACATATAAAAAATAAGGATGAAAAATGCAAACCTATAAATAGCCCTTGCCCCACATCCAAACATTTCAAACATACTAATCCTATGTACACAAAAACTAACACAAAAGTTCTCTCAATTGTGTTTATTTCTTCAAGCAGAGTGGAGAAGATAATTTTGTAGAAAAACTGCAAAACTCATAATAAAACCGCACATTCCATCAAACCCAATCTTTATCAGCCAGCTGATCATTCAAACCATCAATTCTGAGAGGTCTCACCACCAAAACAAAATTAAATACTAAATATTATAATGGTGTTTGACCACTTATTGCTAGTGCAGAAATTCAAATTTGGGTGACCACCTAGCTTTCAAAACAAGAGATCCAATATACGTGTAGAACCAAACTTAATCTTTCAAAACATGAAATGAAAATCAATTGATTGTCACTAAAAAATATCCATTAATCAAATCTGAAAAGCAAAAATGAAGAGATGGAGATAGAGAGAAGTTACCTCGTTAAGATGTAGATCAAATCTGAAAATAAAAAACAAAGAGAGAGAGATTATCAAATCAAATGCAGAGAGACGGCGGAACGTAGGTCTCCAAAAATAAAACTAATAGAGAGAGATAGAGAAGCCACCTTGCCGGGAGCAGACAGAATGCGGAGAGACGGGCAAAGACACAGATTGCAGGTCTAGGGTTTGGGTGAGAGAGGTTTGAGGGATTTGGTTTTATCGGGTGAGAGAGATGGGATGAGAGGATTTGGGGGCATATTGTTTTGTCGTGGGAGAGGATTCGGAGGGAAATTTTTTTTCGTGGGAGACGATACAGACATTTTAATGGGCAGGGGACGGAGGGATTTTAAGACAAACCGATTTGGGTCTTTCGGCGATGGCTCTTGTCCGTCGCCATTACCTGACGGCTTTAATCCGTCGCAAAAGGGTGAAGATAGCCGTCGGCTATTCCCCGTTTTTTGGTTGTGTGTCCTCCCTTTTTAACTGCATTGATCATGTGAACCCTAGAGGTGGAAGCTTGATTATGATCTGGCATGGGGTTAGAGTGAATGCCAAGTGGTTTTGTAGTTTGAGGAGAGGTACCTCGGTTTAAATAGTTCTTGATCATTGTCCAATCAAGGCGCATGTCGTCATTTAAATCGTGAACAAAATCTCTAAACATGAAACATTGTTCTAAAGTGTGGTCATATTGTTGGTGATATGGGCAATGATATGTGGTACTGGAGCTGGGGAATGGTGGTTTAGGCAAAGGAAGAATATTGGCTATGGTTTCCAGAAGTGGCAGATAGTTATCTCTCTTACCTAACCACCTAGGACCATAAGAAGATGGAAGGGAAACTTTGTTGTAAGGGCTTTGTGTGGGCTGTTTGGGAGTTAAATTTTGTGCTCTTGGGGGAGCAGAGTAGGTAGGGGTAGTTCTGGATTAGCTTTGGTTTTGAACTATAGGGCTCTGGACTAAAGGGCTTCGGATTACTGGGTTTTGTCGTGTCGGCATGGGGGCGGGTACTGATTGGGAGTAAAACTTTGATTGGTTTGTCGAGGTGGCATATATTCGAATGAATCGGGAGAATACAGTCTCGAAGCTGGTCCGTGATCTGGGACTCGTGTTCTGTTTGGGTAGAGTGCCGAGACTTGCATGATCCCCTCTACCGTGGGGGTTTGTGCCTTTCGTGGCAGTTGTCCAACCTTATGGCTGATAGGTAGGGACTGGGTTTGGACTACTAGGAATGTACAATGGAAAATTCTATTGTGACGGTCAATTAGAAGTTGGTACGTGGTGCAATCTCCGTATGAAAGACTTGTACAAAGTTATGGAATAAGGCTCTGTAACATCATGTCAATTTCTTGACATTCTATTAGTTACAGGCTGGTTCTATGGACTAGGGTGCGCCACCTAGACACGTACTGCTCAAATTCCTCCCTAGGCCTAATTCTTTCTATCAGACATAGAGGGGGTTCTAACCCTCTGGTCAGCGTAGCGGCCTAAACATTTCTCGCTTACAGCTGAGAAATTCGATAGAGGGTATACAGGGACTATGGAGAACCATTGTAGTGCTTCTTCTTCCAATGATTTTTGAAAAAGGAAGACTGACAAAGGTTGATTATCTAGAAAAGGTCAGACATCTAGATAAAAAGCAGTGAAATGAATATCTAGGTCTCCAGGACCGTTATACTGGTGAAACTTTGGGATTTTAAATATCCCTGGTAGGCTGACTATCTGGATTTATCTCAGGTTATGTAGATACATGTGCTTGGGGGCAGAATGGTGGTCTCAGATAGGATTCTCCGGATGGTTTCGTCCAACGTTTCTGTCCTTGGGCGGACAGTTTAGTGGTTCGGGGTTGATTGTGGCCTGGTAAGGGCCTAAGGCAGAAGCTAGTGGAAACATTGGATTCGTGGGGAAAGGCGGTGTAAATGAAAATGCGTTCAGACCGACCGAGAAACTAGGTGTTGATGGAGTTTTGGGGGTGGAGCTAGCCTTGGGGGTCTTAGCAAGGATTTCCTACTTCAAGGTCAGTGATAATCGGCGAGGTCATTTAACATGTCCTCCACTGATTGGTATCCTAAGGTAGCCATCTTCTCCTCTAGGTGACTAAGGAATTGTGCAGTTTGGTCTACTTCGTCAGCTTTCTGCTCTAATGTTTCTTCATGGGTGTAGGTTTCCATGGTGTGAATGTGGAATAGTTCAGTGGTAAGAGTGAATGCAAGTTTAAAATAGTAAATGGGGGTGATAAAGCAGTAAAGGGTGCGCAACTTGTGTGCGGCTTAAAGTAGTAAAGAGTGTGATTAAAGCAGTAAAAGGTGCGCAGCTGTGTACAGCTTAAAGCAGTAAGGATGTGATTAAAGCAATAAAAGGTGCGCAGCTGTGTGCGGTTTAAAACAGTAAAGGATGTGATTAAAGTAGTAAAATGTGTGCCCACTAGCCTCCCACGATCACTACCTCAGCCGTATGGGCACGCCAACACGCGTCATGAGTAGTATCTGGGAGGGCTAGTCCGGTAGAGGCCTGAACCCCATGGGATGCTCCTGGGAACTATCGACGACGCATGTTGGTGTGCCCACATAGCAGAGATAGGGACCCGGGAGGCCACCAGGTAGTAGGGGCCACACCGGGAGAGACTACCGGAAGACGAGCGGTGTAGAACAATCGACCTCTTCCCCAAGAGCCTATGTCACCCCGAGGAGGGGGTGAGGGTGAGGGTGTAGTGGGTCGGCGTTGCTCCGACCTGCCGGTTTGTGCAATTTCCCAAGATCCTATGTCGCCCGTCGGAGTGAGGGTGAGGGTGAGGGTATTGCTCCCAAGATCCTATGTCACCCGTCGGAGTGAGGGTGAGGGTATTGCTCCCAAGATCCTATGTCACCCGTCGGGGTGAGGGTGAGGGTGTTGGCGTGAGTGGGGTGGGCTCGAGTTGATACTCGACCCATCAGCTTGTGTAGATGGTTTTCCCGTGGGATTCGCGTTGCGAACATGTAAAGGTTCCCTCCAATATCGTCGTATACCGGGGTCCCGACGTTGAAGCTGCCCTGACAGAGGACTCCCACTTGTAGGTACTCCCGATGCATTCGGCGGATGTACTGATCATGGGAGTGTACCAGTGAGGCTACACGAGGGTGGACCACCGGACGATATTGCGAGCATGAATTATCGTTCTCCCCTTCGCCAGATCCGTGTGGATGCTTCCTAGGTACGAGCTGCCCTGGGTGGACCCCCACCTGTAGGTACCATCGATGCTGTCGACAGTGTACTGACCGTGGCTGGCTCCAGGTAGAGGCTGCCCGGGAGAGCGCTACCGGATGATGAACGGTGTAGAACTGCAAGTTTTATCCTTCAAGTCCCTAGACTCACCCCTGTGAGGGCTAGGGCGAGGGCGGGGTATGGTCACACCGCCGTGTGACATCGTTAACCGTTGGGTTTCTACCCCTGGCTTTCCTTGTTAGGAGATCGCCTTGTATTGAATGATTATGTTGGTGTTTGGTTTCTGACCACTCACTGAGCTTGTAGCTCACCCCTCGCCTATGTTTTTCTCCAGATGACGCTGAGTCGGATCCAAGAGAAGAGCTCCCCTGGCGCATACGAGTAGGAGACCCGCGTTCGTGTTGGATGTCTTACGAGTGAGAGGCTATCTGTTAGACCTGTGTCATTTAGAGTCCTAATTTTGATCCGAGTCGCTAAAATTTTTGGTTTTTAGCACCTTCTGGGGTTTGAGGACTCTGATTAAAGATATAACTGTATATTATGGGTCCTGGTACTGTTTAGTATTGCCCATAAAATTTCGTTTAATTCCGATAACGTTTTTGGAATTATGCAGTTTTGGATTGGCATTCGGATTGGATTTTGTTAAAATCCAAGATGAAGAGATAAAAATCCGATATTATTACGAGATGTTAAGCTTGGAGATAGCTTCCATATAGAAGTGGAATTGGATCAACTGGATTCATATATCAAAAGTTATGGGTATTTTTCCATGTATACCCCGAAGTTGAAAAATCCAGGCTGCAGCCCTGTAAGATGTTTAGCCTAGATTTCGGAATAGCTGGAGGGGTTATTTGATAATCGTCTTATCTTTCCAATGCCACTGGAATCATGCAATTCGGAGTTGTATTGAGGGAGTTATGGCCGTTTACATGAAGTCTGTCCAGGATTTCGGGGCAGGGACGATTTGGTCGTTTGTCACCTCTTTTAGATATTTAACAGCCCAAAATGTCTCTCGACCTTCTCTCTCGACCAGCTGTTCGGGTGAAAAATGAAAATGATGAGGAGAAAGTGGAGATGGTGATGAAGTCTTCTCTTCCATGTCTTTGAAGGTGTGTTGTTTGAGGGGGAGGTGCGGAGGTCGGTGGTGGTAGCGGTGGAGCTACGGCGGCGGCATGCCGGAGCCGCGGATGGACCTCCCGCTCTCCTCGGTTGGGTTCAGCCGGGTCTGTTGTGGCTGTTGGGAAGAGTAGAAGTTCCATTGCCTTGTATTGTTGTTGTGTGTGCTTGGAATTGAAGAAGCTGAAAAGGGGGGAAACACATATTCATGTGTTATATGTTGTGTATGTGTGCACACCACTTGTTTGTGAGTATGTGTGAGTGAACCATATATACTAATTCTTCTCCTCTTACCAATGGGATTCCTCATGCATCACCTAAACTTGTGTTTGTGTACTAAAGGGGCGTGGGATTGACGCATTGGTACACTCGAGATCACATAAGAGGTATGCGGGGGCTGCGGGTGCGCGCTCGGCGTGCTCGCATGCGTGCGGAGTGCGCGGGAAACGTGCATGAGGTGCTCGCATGCGTGCAGAGTGCGCGGGAAGCGTGCATGAGGTGCTCGCATGCGTGCGGAGTGTGCGGGCAGCGTGCACGAGGTGCTCGAGGGCGTGCTTGGCCTTGCCCGATGCGTGCGGAGTGCGTGGGAAGCATGCACGAGGTAATATTGTTTGAATTACTACCTTATTATTATTTGAACATATCATGCATGTTTAACTTGGGTTAATAACGGGTGTACGCATAATATTCATCGGATTTAGGACTCGAGGGTTTGGTATAGTAGTTGCACCCATCTGTTGGGGCAAAACTACGACCAGCTCGAGAGAGGACGAGGCATTCCCTCTCTCTCGCTCTCCCTCTTTTCGCGAGCCAAGTAAGTAGATGCGGTTCCTACTTTACTCAGGCTTTCTTGGAATTATTGGCATGCACCTGTTGTTGTGCAGATCGCGCTTAACCCTTCCCTTCTAGGTTGGTGTCATCCAACGTATATTTGGTTGTAATTTGTGTGTTTACCTGTTTGATGCCATGTATGCATGCTAAGTAAGATTTCCCTTGTATAGTTATTTGCACATTATGTATATGCCTATTTGGGCCATGAGCCTTGTTTAATGAGATTAGACAAGTGTTTGACCTCCTATGGGGTCATACCACGGCATCGACACTTAGAATAAAATGTCTTCCCCGCATCTGAGTTATGCGCCCTGGAGGGAATTCATGAGAATTCGTTGCGCTTATCGGTTTTGATAACCGGTGACGACGGATCTGAGAGGATCATATTCGCGAGTTTAGATTGGTTTCCTCCCTTCGTTGGATCCGTGTAGGGACTTCCTGGTTGAGACAGCCGGCCTGACAGAGGGCTCCCATCCGTAGGTGCTGCCGATGTGTGAGGATGTGCTGATCATGGGAGTATACCAGGTATGGGCTTCCCGGGATAAGGGCTACCGGTGGACCAAGGGTGTAGAAGCAATCTATATTCCTCCCAAGAGCCTATATCACCCCGAGGAGGGGGTGAGGGAGAGGGTGTAGTGGATCGGCGTCTAATGACCGATGATGACAGATCCAAGGGGGATCATTTTCATGAGTGTAGTTTGGTTTCTTTCCTTCGTTGGATCCGCGTAGGGACTTCCTGGTTGAGACAGCCGGCCTGACAGAGGGCTCCCATCCGTAGGTGCTGCCGATGTGTGAGGATGTGCTGATCATGGGAGTATACCAGGTATGGGCTTCCTTGGATACGGGCTACCGGTGGACCAAGGACATAGAAACAATCTATATTCCTCCCAAAATCCTATGTCACCGTCGGGGTGAGGGTGAGGGTGTTGGTGTGATTGTAGTGGGCTCGAGTTGATACTCGACCCATCAGCTTGTATAGATGGCTTTCCCGTGGGGTTCGCGTTGCGAACATGTAAAGGTTCCTCCCAATATCGTCGTATACCGGGGTCCCGACGCGGAAGCTGCCCTGACAGAGGACTCCCACTTGTAGGTACTCCCGATGCATTCGGCAGATGTACTGATCAGGGGAGTGTACCAAGTGAGGCTACACGAGGGTGGACCACCGGACGATATTACGAGCATGAATAATCGTTCTCCCTTTCGCCGGATCCGTGTGGATGCTTCCTAGGTACGAGCCGCCCTGGGTGGACCCCCACCTGTAGGTACCATCGATGCGCTCGACAGTGTACTGACCGTGGCCGGCTCCATGTAGAGGCTACCCGGGAGAGCGCTACCGGATGACGAACGGTGTAGAACTGCAAGTTTTGCCCTCCAAGTCCCTAGGCTCACCCCTGTGGGGGCTAGGGCGAGGGCAGGGTATGGTCGCACCGCCGTGTGACCTTGTTAACCGTTAGGTTTCTACCCCTGGCTTCCTTGATAGGAGATTGCCTTGTATTGAATGTTTGTGTTGGTGTTTGGTTTCTGACCACTTACTGAGCTTGTAGCTCACCCCTCGCTTATGTTTTTCCCCAATTGACGCTGAGTCAGATCCAAAAGAAGAGCTCCCCTGGCGCCATACGAGTAGGAGACCCGCGTTCGCGTTGGATGTCTTGCGAGTCAGAGGCTATCAGCATTCCATTTTCATTGTATGTATTATACTTGTGCTTGTGCACGGTATGTGGACAATTGATGTCTGTTGTTGTGTATATTGGCTCTCACAGGACAATTGATTGTGTACTCTAGTCTGTAATATGTCTTTGAATTACAGACTTAGTCGTTTGAGCTTCCGCTATTTGTATATATTTGGTGTCAGTTACTTGTTTATTGCATTTTCTATTGTGGAGTATTTATTTGACCTCGTGTATGGATTACTGATATCATTTATATATTTGCCACGTCTCGAGGGCGGCCGCCCTGGGGCGTGACAAAAGTTGGTATCAGAGCCATGTCCTGTCAGAGCCAATTGTTTTCCTTGAGATGAGTCCTAGGATTTCGAGATGAGTATTCTGATCCTAGTGCTGGTTCCTTAGTTGCTGATATGCCTCCTCGGAGACGGGCATGTGGACGTGGTCACCCTCGGGCTTTGGAGGTTTTCGAACCTACCGGAGGCGAGGAGTCTACTGGAGAGTTCTCGGCTGTTAGGCCAGGACTTGCGCAGGATGCCTCCAGCGTGGGCGCGTGCTTACGCTGAGATGGCGGATCTTCTGGAGGCTGAGACTAGAGCACTGGAGGCATAGACTGGAGCGTTGGCTAAGCAGGCGCGAGAGATCCATGAGCTGCGGGTGGCCCGCGTGGCGATTCCGTAGATACCCTTAGCGGCAGATCCACCAATGGTGCCAGAGATACCCCATGTACCGGTTGGAGACCGCATTCTCCTCCGTTCTGTTTATCGGGGGTATACCATAGAGTTTGCGTGCGGCACCAGTTTCAAGTGTTGAGGATGTGGTGTAGTATCCATTAAGGGGTGAAGTCTTCTTCTAGCCTTCCTACTCAGGATAAGGGGCCTTGCAGGGTCAGCGTTGAGACCCGGGCTAAGGTACTCCATGTTCCTTGTTTGGTTGTCGGGATATCCTATATCGGGACCTCATGAGGCCCTCCCGAGGTTCTTTTCCAGTCAAGGAATACCTTTGAAGCATCAAATTGATGATTGATTTTTTTTCTCACTTGGAAGGTGCGATGGCAGGTGGTGATGCATATGATCGGGATTGAGTGCATCTTGTTGCACTTAGTGGGCGATAGCTTATGGACTAGGGTTCCATAGCTATATTCGGAGTCGCTTCGATATATAATCGTGCTTTGTAGCTGCCCGGTGTAGCAGAGTCCTGTGAGGTGCTCCCTGGGACTATCCACGACGCTTGTTGGTGTGCCCATATAGCAGAGATAGTGGACATGGGAGGCTACCAGGTAGAGGCCACACCGGAAGAGTGCTACTGGATGACGTCGAGAGCTCGGACTCCCCATGACGTATCTGCCCATTGAGTGCATGATGCTGGAGTTCTAGTGGTTATAATTGGACGACCTGTCGTTGGTGGCATATGAGGCACAGTTTGCGGTACTGTCGCGTTTTGCCCCCACATGGGTCGTAAGTGAGGAGACGTGACGCTAAGCGTTCGTGATGGGACTCAACCGCCATATCAGGTAGATGACGTCGCTTAGGCATTGTTGGGAATCGACGACCTCCTATTGCGTGTCTTGCGGATTAAGTGCGGTCGAGTGGCTTACCGAGCGTGTAAGAGTCATCATGAGCGTCAGCCTTGCTCGAGGAGCAAATTTGGACTTAATCGTCCCAGGAATTATTTTTGATCTCCCCAAAGGGGTTGAAGATCAGGTACCTCTTGCCGCGAATTGATGATCTGTTTTGACCAGCTTTGGGAGCTAGTGTCTTTCTGTTGATCGATCTTCGCGCAAGGTACCCTATTTGGAGATCCAGGAGTTGGGCATTCTTTAGTTGGCCTTTCGTGACCGTTCGGGCACTACAAATTTTGGGTACTGCCGTCGGGGTAGACGAATACGCCAGATGCCTGCAATGATCTCAAATGTGTTATTGAGCCTCCGTGGGCTGTTCTGTGGTGGCCTTCGTTGAGAATGTTGGTTGGCATTCCCTCAGGCGAAGTTATGGATCGTCGCGTTGGAATGAGTTCGTCCATCGAGATTCCTCAGTGGACGTGGGAGTGAGTTATCATGGATTTCGTTGTGGGCTCGCTAAAGTCACGTTCGGGTCACGATGCCGTCTGGGTGATCATTGACCGATTGACTAGGCCCGCACTTTCCTCCCTATCCAACTGACTGAGTCTCTGGACGCTTCGACGCGGATTTGAGCCTTCGCGATTGTTCGTCTTCATGGCACTCCGGTCGGTGCTATTTCGGGCTGAGACGCGTGGGTTACTTCGAGGTTCTGGCGCAGCCTTTGGCAGGCTTTTCGCGCGAGCCTCCCATTTAAGTACAGCGTTTCGATACCGACGGACAGCCAGGCAATGAGGATGATTTAGGCCTTGGAGGACATGCTATTTGCCTGCGTGCTCGACTTGGGGCAGTTGGATGAGGCACCACCCTTTGGGTAGGGGTCTGCCTGTGAGACGACTGCCATTCGAGCACCCAGATGAATGGTAAAGGGGCACTCTACGGGCGCAGTTTTACACCTCCCCTATGCTGGGACGGTTATAGAGCGCATGTTGGAGGGGCCATAAGTTATTTAATTGACCTTGCGGTGGCCGAGATGGTTCGTGCGTGCCTCTGCACCACCAAGAACCGTCGGAAGGGCTACGTAGGTCATCGTCGCCAGGAGCCTACCTTAGGGTTCGGCGACCATGTTGGCATGAGGTGTCCCGGTTTAAGGGCATCCTCTGTTTCGACGTTCGGGGCGTGTTGAGTTGGCCTTCCATCGGACCGGTTTTCATCCTTGAATGGATTAGGGGAGGTGGCTGTCATGACGCCTTGCCCCCGTGGCTGACTCGTGCCTGAGACGTCATCCAATGTCTCGTAGCTGAGGCATTATGTCCACGAACCCGCTCACGTCATTCCGTTCGAGCCGCTCACCCTCGAGCTGGATTTGTCGTTCGTGGAGCAGTTGATCGAGACTATGGACAGATGTGAAGAGAAGCTCCGCACCAAGACCGTTCCTTCGGTTAAAGTGCGTGGTAGCACCAGTTGGGTGCCCGGACCACTCAGGAGCCAAGGGACTCTATGGGCGACACCTCTATATTCGGTCTTCCCTTTGGGTTTCCTTAAATTTCGAGGACAAAATTTCCTAAGAGGGGGAGAATGTTAGACCTGTATCATTTAGAGTCCTAATTTCGATCGGAGTCGCAAAAATTTTTGGTTTTTAGCTACCTTCTGGGGTTTGAGGACTCTGATTAAAGATATAACTGCATATTATGGGTCCTGGTACTGTTTAGTATTGCCCATAAAATGTTCGTTTAATTCCGATAACGTTTTTGGAATTATACAGTTTTGGATTGGCATTCGGATTTGATTTTGTTGAAATCCAAGATGAAGAGATAAAAATCGATATTATTTCGAGATGTTAAGCTTGGAGATAGCTTCCATATAGAAGTGGAATTGGATCAACTGGATTCATATATCAAAAGTTATGGGTATTTTTCCATGTATACCCCGAAGTTGAAAATCCAGGCTGCAGCCCTGTAAGATGTTTAGCCTATATTTCGGAATAGCCGGAGGGGTTATTTGATCTAGGTGTAAACATGGAAGTTGTAGATAATCGTCTTATCTTTCCAATATCACTGGAATCATGCAATTCGGAGTTGTATTGAGGGAGTTATGACCATTTACATGAAGTCTGTACAGGATTTCGGGGCAGGGACGATTTGGTCGTTTGTCACCTCTTTTAGATATTTAACAGCCGAAAATGTCTCTCGACCTTCTCTCTCGACCAGCTATTCGGGTGAAAAATGAAAATGAAGAGGAGAAAGTGGAGATGGTGATGAAGTCTTCTCTTCCATGTCTTTGAAGGTGTGTTGTTTGAGGGGGAGGTGCGGAGGTCGGTGGTGGTAGCGGTGGAGCTACGGCGGCGGGCATGCCGGAGCCGCGGATGGACCTCCCGCTCTCCTCGGTTGGGTTCAGCCAGGTCTGTTGTGGCTGTTGGGATGAGTAGAAGTTCCATTGCCTTGTATTGTTGTTGTGTGTGCTTGGAATTGAAGAAGCTGAAGAGGGGGGAAACACATATTCATGTGTTATGTGTTGTGTATGTGTGCACACCACTTGTTTGTGAGTATGTGTGAGTGAACCATATATACATATTCTTATCCTCTTACCAATGGGATTCCTCATGCATCACCTAAACTTGTGTTTGTGTACTAAAGGGGCGTGGGATTGACGCATTGGTACACTCGAGATCACATAAGAGGTATGCGGGGGTTGCGGGTGCGCGCTCGGCGTGCTCGCATGCGTGCGGAGTGCGCGGGAAGCGTGCATGAGGTGCTCGCATGCGTGCGGAGTGTGCGGGCAGCGTGCACGAGGTGCTCGAGGGCGTGCTTGGCCTTGCCCGATGCGTGCGGAGTGCGTGGGAAGCATGCACGAGGTGCTCGAGGACGTGCTTGACGTTGTTTGATGCGTGCGGGGTGCATGGGCAGCGTGCACGGGGTACTCGAGGGCGTGCTTGCGGTGCTCAGACGCGTTCGGAGTGCTTCGTGGTGTCGAGCAGCTTGTTATAGCCAAATGCAACCATTGGATGATCCTTGGCGGATTGATTTCAGGCTTCGGATTCAACTCGTCGCTCTCTTGCGTTTCGCGAGCCGTGCGCTCGTTAGGTGAGTGGTTCGATTCCAACCCTTCCGGGAGCGCTCGAGGCACGTAGGCGTGCTTCGCGCTTCCATGGGGCTTTATTTGCACCCTAAATATGTAGATATCATGCATGCTAGGTTATATAGCTCGTATATTGTGTAGAACCCTTATTCTACCTTATACTTGCCTATGTATTGTATAGAATATGGCATGACTTAGGTAATATTGTTTGAATTACTACCTTATTATTATTTGAACATATCATGCATGTTTAACTTGGGTTAATAACGGGTGTATGCGTAATATTCATCGGATTTAGGACTCGAGCGTTTGGTATAGTTGTTGCACCCATCTGTTGGGGTAAAACTATGACCAGCTCGAGAGAGGACGAGGCATTCCCTATCTCTCGCCCTCCCTCTTTTCGTGAGCCAAGTAAATAGATGCGGTTCCTACTTTACTCAGGCTGTCTCAACCAGAATTCGTTGCGCTTATCGGATTTGATAACCGGTGACAACGGATCTGAGAGGATCATATTCGCGAGTTTAGATTGGTTTCCTCCCTTCGTTGGATCCGTGTAGGGACTTCCTGGTTGAGACAGCCGGCCTGACAGAGGGCTCCCATCCGTAGGTGCTGCCGATGTGTGAGGATGTGCTGATCATGGGAGTATACCAGGTATGGGCTTCCCGGGATAAGGGCTACCGGTGGACCAAGGGTGTAGAAGCAATCTATATTCCTCCCAAGAGCCTATATCACCCCGAGGAGGGGGTGAGGGTGAGGGTGAGGGTGTAGTGGATCGGCGTCTAATGACCGATGATGACAGATCCAAGGGGGATCATTTTCATGAGTGTAGTTTGGTTTCTTTCATTCGTTGGATCCGCGTAGGGACTTCCTGGTTGAGACAGCCGGCCTAACAGAGGGCTCCCATCCGTAGGTGCTGCCGATGTGTGAGGATGTGTTGATCATGGGAGTATACCAGGTATGGGCTTCCCTGGATACAGGCTACCGGTTGACCAAGGACATAGAAACAATCTATATTCCTCCCAAAATCCTATGTCACCGTCGGGGTGAGGGTGAGGGTGTTGGTGTGATTGTAGTGGGCTCGAGTTGATACTCGACCCATCAGCTTGTATAGATGGTTTTCCCGTGGGGTTCGCGTTGCGAACATGTAAAGGTTCCTCCCAATATTGTCGTATACCGGGGTCCCGACGTGTAAGCTGCCCTGACAGAGGACTCCCACTTGTAGGTACTCCCGATGCATTCGGCAGATGTACTGATCAGGGGAGTGTACCAGGTGATGCTACACGAGGGTGGACCACCGGACGATATTGCGAGCATGAATTATCGTTCTCCCCTTCGCCGGATCCGTGTGGATGAATCCTAGGTACGAGCCACCCTGGGTGGACCCCCACCTGTAGGTACCATCGATGCGCTCTACAGTGTTCTGACCGTGGCCGGCTCCAGGTAGAGGCTGCCTGGGAGAGCGCTACCGGATGACGAACGGTGTAGAACTGCCTGTTTTGCCCTCCAAGTCCCTAGGCTCACCCCTGTGGGGGCTAGGGCGAGGGCAGGGTATGGTCGCACCGCCGTGTGATCTTGTTAACCGTTAGGTTTCTACCCCTGGCTTCCTTGATAGGAGATTGCCTTGTATTGAATGTTTGTGTTGGTGTTTGATTTTTGACCACTCACTGAGCTTGTAGCTCACCCCTCTCTTATGTTTTTCCCCAGTTGACGCTGAGTCGGATCCAAAAGAAGAGCTCCCCTGGCGCCATACGAGTAGGAGACCCGCGTTTAGCGTTGGATGTCTTGCGAGTCAGAGGCTATCAGCATTCCATTTTCATTGTATGTATTATACATGTGCTTGTGCACGGTATGTGGACTGTTGATGTCTGTTATTGTGTATATTGGCTCTCACAGGACAATTGATTGTGTACTCTAGTCTGTAATATGTCTTTGAATTACAGACTTAGTCGTGTGAGCTTCCGCTATTTGTATATATTTGGTGTCAGTTACTTGTTTATTGCATTTTCTATTGTGGAGTATTTATTTGACCTCGTGTATGGATTACTGATATCATTTATATATTTGCCACGTCTCGGGGGCGGCCGCCCTGGGGCGTGACAAAAGTTGGTATCAGAGCCATGTCCTGTCAGAGCCAATTGTTTTCCTTGAGATGAGTCCTAGGATTTCAAGATGAGTATTCTGATCCTAGTGCTGGTTCCTTAGTTGCTGATATGCCTCCTCGGAGACGGGCGCGTGGACGTGTTCACCCTTGGGCTTCGAAACTTTTCGAACCTACCGGAGGCGAGGAGTCTACTGTAGAGTCCTTGGCTGTTGGGCCAGGACCTGCGCAGGAGCCTCCAGCATGGGCGTTTGCTTACGCTGTGAAGGCGGATCTTCTGGAGATTCAGACTAGAGCACTGGAGGCATAGACTGGAGCGTTGGCTGAGCAGGCGCGAGAGATCTAGGAGCTGCGGGCGGCCCGCGTGGCGATCCCGTAGATACCCTTAGCGGCAGATCCACCAGTGATGCCAGAGATACCCCTTGTACCGGTTGGTGACCGTATTCTCTTCCATCCTGTTTATCGGGGGTATACCATGGAGTTGGCGTAAGCTCATTAAGGGGTGATGTCTTCTTCCAGCCTTCCTACTCAAGATAAGGGGCCTTGCATGGTCAGCGTTGAGACCCGGGCTAGGGTACTCCGTGTTCCTTGTTTGGTTGTCAGGATATCCTATATCGGGAACTCATGAGGCCCTCCCGAGGTTCTTTTCTCAGTCAAGGAATACCTTTGAAGCATCAAATTGATGATTGATTTTTCCTCACTTGGAAGGTGCGATAGCGGGTGGTGATGCATACGATCGGGATTGAATGCATCCTATTGCAGCTTGGTGGGCGGTTGCTTATGGACTAGGGTTCCATGGCCATATCTGGAGTCGCTTCGATATATCATCATGCATAGTAGCTACCCGGTAGAGGCAAGAGTCCTATGAGGTGCTCCTTGGGACTATCCACAACGCATGTTGGGGAGCCCACATTGCAGAGATAGTGGACTTGGGAGGCTATCAGGTAGTGGCCACATTGGAAGAGTGCTACTGGATGACGTCGAGAGCTTGGACTCCCAGTGATGAATCTGCCCATTGAGTGCATGATGCTGGAGTTCCAATGGTTATAGTTGAACGACCTATTGGTGGCGGCATGTGAAGTACAGTTTGCGGTACTGTCGCGTTTTGCCCCTACATGGGTCGTAAATGAGGAGACGCGACGCTAAGCGTTCGTGATGGGACTCAACAGTCATATCAGGTAGATGACGTCGTTTAGGCGTTGTCGGGAATCGACGACCTCCTATTTGCGTGTCTTGCGGATTAAGTGCGGTCGAGCGGCTTACCCAGCGTGTAAGGGTCATCATGAGCGTCATCCATGCTCGAGGAGCAGATTTGGACTTGATCGTCCCAGGAATTATTTTTGATCTCTCCATAGGGGTTGAAGATCAAGTACCTCTTGCCGCGAATTGATGATCTGTTTTGACCAGCTTTGAGAGCTAGTGTCTTTCTGTTGATCGATCTTCGCGCAAGGTACCCTATTTTGGAGATCCAGGAAGTGGCCATTCTTTAGTTGGCCTTTCGTGACCGTTCGGGCACTACGAATTTTGGGTACTGCTGTCGGGGTAGACGAATGCGCCTGATGCCTACAATGATCTCAAATGTTTTATTGGGCCTCCGTGGGCTGTTCTGTGGTAGCCTTCGTTGAGGATGTTGGTTGGCATGCCCTCAGGCGAGGTTGTGGATCATCGCGTTGGAATGCGTTCGTCCATCAAGATTCCTCAGTGGACGTGGGAGTGAGTTATCATGGATTTCGTTGTGGGCTCGCTAAAGTCACGTCCGGGTCACGACACCATTTGGGTGATCACTGACCGACTGACTAGGTCCGCACTTTCCTCCCTATCCAATTGACTGAGTCTCTAGACGCTTCGACGCGGGTTTGAGCCTTCGCGATTGTTCGTCTTCATGGCACTCTGGTCGGTGCTATTTCGGGCTGAGACGCGTGGGTTACTTCGAGGTTCTGGCGCAGCCTTTGGCAGGCTTTTCGCGCGAGCCTCCCATTTTAGTACAGCGTTTCGATACCGGTGGACAGCCAGGCAATGAGGACGATTTAGGCCTTGGAGGACATGCTATTTGCCTGCGTGCTCGACTTGGGGCAGTTGGATGAGGCACCACCCTTTGGGTAAGGGTCTGCCTGTGAAACGACTGCCATTCGAGCACCTAGATGAAATGGAAAAGGCACTCTACGGGCGCGGTTTTATACCTCCCTTGTGTTGGGACGGTTGTTGAGCGCCAGTTGGAGTGGCCACAAGTTATTTAATTGACCTTGCGGTGGCCGAGATGGTTCGTGCGTGCCTCTGCACCACCTAGAACCGTCAGAAGGGCTACGCAGGTCATCGTCGCCAGGAGTCTACCTTCGGGTTCGGCGGCCACGTTGGCATGAGGTGTCCCGGTTTAAGGGCATCCTCTGTTTCGACGTTCGGGGCGAGCTGAGTCAGCCTTCCATCGGACCGATTTTCGTCCTTGAGTGGATTAGGGGAGGTGGCTGTCATGAAGCCTTGCCCCCGTAGCTGACTCATGCCCGTGACGTCATCCAATGTCTCATAGCTGAGACATTATGTCCACGATCCTGCTCATGTCATTCCGTTCGAGCCGCTCATCCTTGAGCAGGATTTGTCGTTCGGGGAGCAGTTGATCGAGACCATGGACCGATGTGAGAAGAGGCTCCGTACCCAGACCATTCCTTCGGTTAAAGTGCGTGGTAGCACCAGTTTGGTGTCCGGACCACTCGGGAGCCAAGGGACTCTATGGGCGACACTTCTACGTTCGGTCTTCCCTTTGGGTTTCCTTAAAATTCGATGACTAAATTTCCTAAGGGGGGGGGGGAGAATGTTAGACCTGTGTCATTTAGAGTCCTAATTTCGATCGGAGTCGCTAAATTTTGGTTTTTAGCTACCTACTGGGGTTTGAGGACTCTGATTGAAGATATAACTGCATATTATGGGTCCTGGTATTGTTTAGTACTGCCCATAAAATTTTCGTTTAATTCCGATAACGTTTTTGGAATTATGGAGTTTTGATTTGGTATTCGGATTTGATTTTATAAAAATCAAAGATGAAGAGATAAAAATCTGATATTATTCCGAGATGTTCAGTTTTGAGATAGCTTCCATATAGAAGTGGAATTGGATCAACTGGATTCGTATATCAAAAGTTATGGGTATTTTTCCGAGTATACCCCGAAGTTGAGAAATCCAGGCAGCAGCCCTGTAAGATGTTTAGCCTAGATTTTGGAATAGCTGGAGAGGTTATTGGATCTGGGTGTAAACATGAAAGTTGTAGATAATCATCTTATCTTTCCAGTGCCACTGGAATCATACAATTCGGAGTTGTATTGAGGGAGTTATGGCCGTTTCAGTGAAGTCTGTCCAGGATTTCGGGGCAGGGACGATTTGGTCGTTTGTCACCTCTTTTAGATATTTAACAGCCCAAAATATCTCTCGTCTCCCTCTCTCTCGACCAGATCTTCTTGTGAGAAAAATGAGGAGGAGAAATTGGAGGTGATGATGAAGTCTCCTCTTCCAATGTCTTTGAAGGTGTGTTGTGTGAAGGGAGGTGCGGAGGTCGGTGGTGGTAGCGGTGGAGCTACGGCGGCGGCCATGCCGGAGCCGCGTTGGGACCTCCCGCTCCACTTGGTTGGGTTCAGCCATGTCTCTTTTGGCTGGTTGGAAGGAGTGAAGGCTCCATTGCATTGTTGTTGTTGTTTGGTATGCCTGGAAGTGAAGAGGTTGAGAGGGAGAAGCACATACTCATGTGTTATGTGTTGTGTATGTGTGCACACCACCTGTTTGTGGGTATGTGTGAGTGAACCAAGTATGCCTATTCTTCTCCTCTTTCCATTGGTTTTCCTCATGCATCACCTAAACTTGTGTTTGTGTACTAAAGGGGCGTGGGATTGACGCATTGGAACACTCGAGATCACATAAGAGGTATGCGGGGGCTGCGGGTGCGCGCTCGGTGTGCTCGCATGCGTGCGGAGTGCGTGGGAAGCATGCACGAGGTGCTCGAGGACGTGCTTGGCATTGTCCGATGCATGCGGAGTGCGTCGGTAGCGTGCACGGGGTGCTCGAGGGCGTGCTTGGTCTTGCCCGATGCGTGCGGAGTGTGCGGGCAGCGTGCACGAGGTGCTCGAGGGCGTGCTTGGCCTTGCCCGATGCGTGCGGAGTGCGTGGGAAGCGTGAACGAGGTGCTCGAGGGCGTGTTTACGGTGCCCAGACGCGTTCGGAGTGTGCTTCGTGGTGTCGAGCAGCTTGTTATAGCCAAATGCAACCATTGGATGATCCTTGGCGGATTGATTTCAGGCTTCGGATTCAGTTTGTCGCTCTCTTGCGTTTTGCGAGCCGTGCGCTCGTTAGGTGAGTGGTTTGATTCCAACCCTTCCGGAAGCGCTCGATGCACGTAGTCGTGCTTCGCGCTTCTATGGGGCTTTATTTGCACCCTAAATATGTTAGATATCATGCATGCTAGGTTGTATAGCTCGTATATTTAGGGTGCAAATAAAGCCCCATGGAAGCGCGAAGCACGACTATGTGCATCGAGCGCTCCCGGAAGGGTTGGAATCAAACCACTCACCTAACGAGCGCACGGCTCGCAAAACGCAAGAGAGCGACGAAATGAATCCGAAGCCTGAAATCAATCCGCCAAGGATCATCCAATGGTTGCATTGGGCTATAACAAGCTGCTCGACACCACGAAGCACACTCCGAACGCGTCTGAGCACCGTAAGCACGCCCTCAAGCACCTCGTGCACGCTTCCCACGCACTCCGCACGCATCGGGCAAGGCGAAGCAGGCCCTCGAGCATCTCGTGCACGCTGCCCGCACACTCCGCACGCATCGGGCAAGGCCAAGCACGCCCTCGAGCACCTCGTGCACGCTGCCCGCACACTCCGCACGCATCGGGCAAGGCCAAGCACACCCTCGAGCACCCCGTGCACGCTGCCCACGCACTCCGCACGCATCGGACAACGTCAAGCACGCCCTCGAGCACCCCGTGCACGCTGCCCACGCACACCGCATGCATCGGACAACGCCAAGCACGTCCTCGAGCACCTCGTGCATGCTTCCCGCGCACTCCGCACGCATGCGAGCACACCGAGCGCGCACCCGCAGCCCCCGCATACCTCTTATGTGATCTCGAGTGTACCAATGCGTCAATCCCACGCCTCTTTAGTACACAAACACAAGTTTAGGTGATGCATGAGGAAAACCAAGGGAAAGAGGAGAAGAAGAGGCATACTTGGTTCACTCACACATACCCACAAACAGGTGGTGTGCACACATACACAACACATAACACATGAGTATGTGCTTCTCCCTCTCAACCTCTTCACTTCCAGGCATACCAAACAACAACAACAAGGCAATGGAGCCATCACTCCTTCCAACCAGCCACAAGAGACATGGCTGAACCCAACCAAGTGGAGCGGGAGGTCCATACGCGGCTCCGGCATGGCCGCCGCCGTAGCTCCACCGCTACCACCACCGACCTCCGCACCTCCCTTCACACAACACACCTTCAAAGACATTGGAAGAGGAGACTTCATCATCACCTTCAATTTCTCCTCCTCATTTTTCACACAAGAAGATCTGGTCGAGAGAGAGGGAGACGAGAGATATTTTGGGCTGTTAAATATCTAAAAGAGGTGACAAACGACCAAATCGTCCCTGCCCCGAAATCCTGGATAGACTTCACTTAAACGGCCATAACTCTCCCAATACAACTCCAAATTGCTTATTCCAGTGGCATTGGAAAGATAAGACGATTATCTATAACTTTCATGTTTACACCCAGATCAAATAACCTCTCCAGCTTTTCCAAAAGCTAAGCTAAACATCTTACAGGGCTGCTGCCTGGATTTCTCAACTTCGGGGTATACTCGGAAAAATACCCATAACTTTTTATATACGAATTCAGTTGATCCAATTCCACTTCTATATGGAAGCTATCTCAAAACTGAACATCTCGTAATAATATCAGATTTTTATCAATTCATCTTTGATTTTTATAAAATCAAATCCGAATACCAAATCAAAACTGCATAATTCCAAAAACGTTATCGGAATTAAACGAAAATTTTATGGGCAGTACTAAACAATACCAGGACCCATCATATGCAGTTATATCTTCAATCAGAGTCCTCAAACCCCAGCAGGTAGCTAGAAACCAAAATTTAGCCACTCCGATCGAAATTAGGACTCTAAATGACACAGGTCTAACATCAATATAACATAATATCCACAGAACCATATACGACATATAAAATAACCATCTCATATCTATCATGATGACATGCTCATATGCTCCATACCCAAAATAATAGTTGTATTCATAAAATAGGCATGATGCGGTCATGATATAAATATAAATAGTTTCGACATTTACATAGAGACTAGACCCACTCACCATTGGTCTACTGATTCGCAAAACAAAGTCAAACCTTACAGAAACTCTAATCTGACAAGAAACGATATGAATCGATCAAAATACGTACAACCCATACAGAATTTGATGTATCCGTACACCCAGAAACCGACGGCTCCCATAGGGGCGATCACTGACCTACCCGATAGATCCCGCTGGAACCGTTCGAAGCACACCCGAAGGTTCCTATTGGAACCGTCGCTTATCAACCCAACGGTTCCCATCTGCCCAACGGCTCCTATGGGAGCCGTCCTGAGACAGAACACAAAACTTCAATCTAATTTTTATAAAAATTCTTTAAAACCTTTTATCATTGAAAACAAAACAAGTCATTTCCAAATGGTATAGAACCAGTGAGAAAACTTAGTTTGAAATCAAATCATATATATCGAAATCTGATTAAACAAATCAAAACTTAATAAGAATATTTCAAAAACCCTAGGTTTATCATAGATGCAAACAATAATATGGATAAACCTATAAATCTTTGAAAGTCATGAAAATATGATCTCTGGTCTAGATCTATGCATATAAGTTTTTAAACAAGGTTTAAAGGATTAAAAACATGTTTCTTCTTAAAACAATTAGATCTAAACATGATATATTTGTACACATACCTAGACATATTTGTTCTAAATCGTGAAAGACTTATAATCATCAAAACTCTCATATTATCATGGCTGTAATATCATATCCGAATCAATTAATCATATTTGAAGATCATGAAATAAAAGAAAAACCCAACAAGAAAGCTTAAGAAATCGAAAGTCGCAATCATATATATGTAAGACTCAATACCAAAATCAAGGAACTCGTAAAACACCATAAATCTTCATCATATCATTGTTATAACATAATAAATCCAAAATCCTGAGAAAACACTTAAGAAACGAAAAGAAAACATCATCTTTGTTTGGAAGGACTTTGAAAACGAGATCATATGAAAGAAACAACCCAAAGGAACTCAATACAATAAAAAAACCCTTTAAAACTTGTCGAAATACTCACCAAATCCCTTAGATCGAACCCTTCGCGAGCTCCTCAAGCAAGGTTGCCGAAAACAAGAAGAAAATAATATTTTTAGGGTTTTAGAGTTTCAATGCCAAAGAGAGAGAGGGAGGGGACTTAATAATCTCGCACGCACGTGGGGACAGAAAATACGACGCCAATGATTCACATTAATCCCAATTAATGCACCTGTTTCTTTCTAAAAATGGACCAAATTTTAAATTCGAAAATTTTTCAGATCGACGGCTTCACCTGCAGCCGTCTCCCATTATTGTGACGGTTCCTCATGGATCCGTCACCCACTAACCTGACGGCTCCTCATGTATCCATCGCCTAGGTGCCCAATGACACCTATAAGATCCGTCAGGCATTGCCTGACCCGATTAAAAGTCACAGTTATTACATCAATTCCCCCTTAAAAGAATTTAGTCCCTAAAGTCAAGGCGTACTGGTGTTGTTTGCATCTTCCCCAGGAATGCCTTGAATTTAGGGACTAAATTCCTTTAAGGGGAAAATGATGTAACAACAGTGACTTTTAATCGGGTTGGTCAATGCCTGATGGATCTTATAGGTGCCCTCGGCACCTAGGCAATGGATCCATGAGGACCCGTTGGGTTAGTGGGTGACGGATCTATGAGGAACCGTCGCGGTAATGGGAGACGGCTACAAGTGGAGCCGTCGGATGGTTATGCGACGGACTCAAGAAGAGCCGTCGATATGGAAAAAATTTTAATTCAAAATTTGGTCCGTTTCTGGAAAGAAACAGGTGCATTAATCGGGATTGATGCAAATCGTTGGCGTTGTATTTTTTGTCTCCACGTGCGTGAGAAATTATTAAGTCTCATCCCTCTCGTTTTCAAAGTCTTTCCAAAAAAGATGATGTTTTATTTTCGTTTCTTAAGTGTTTTCGCATGATTTCAGATTTATTATGTTATAACAATGATATGATAAAGATTTATGGTGTTTTACAAGTTCCTTGATTTTGGTATTGAATCTTACATATATACGATCGCAACTTTCAATTTCTTAAGCTTTCTTGTTGGGTTTTTCTTTTATTTCATGATCTTCAAATATGTCTAATTGATTCGGATCTGATATTACATCCATGATAATATGAGAGTTTTGATGATTATAAGTCTTTCACAATTTATTACAAATATGTCTAGGTATATGTACAAATATATTATGTTTAAATCTAATTGTTTTAAAAAGAAACATGTTTTTAATCTTTTAAACCTTGTTTTAAAACTTATATGCATAGATCCAGACCAGAGATCATATTTTCACGACTTTCAAAGATTTATACGTATATCAATATTAGTGTTTGCATCTATGATAAACCTAGGGTTTTCAAAATATTCTTATTAAGTTTTGATTTGTTTAATCAGATTTCGATATATATGATTTGATTTCAAACTAAGTTTTCTCACTGGTTCTATACCATTTTAAAACGACTTGTTTTATTTTCAATGATAAAAGGTTTTAAAGAATTTTTATAAAATTTAAATTGAAGTTTTGTGTTCTGTCTCGGGACGGCTCCCATAGGAGCCGTTGGGCAGATTTGGGACGGCTCCCAAAGGAGCCGTCGGGCTGATAAGCGATGGTTCCAATAGGTACCGTCGGGTGTGCTTCGGACGGTTCCTGCGGAATCTGTTGGGTAGGTTAGTGACGGCCCCTGTGGGAACCATCGGTTTCTGGGTGTACGGATACATCAGGTTCCGTACGGGTTGTATGTATTTTGATTGATTTATATTGTTTCTTGTCAGATTAGAGTTTCTGTAAGGTTTGGCTTTGTTTTGCAAATCGTTGGACAGAAGGTGAGTGGGACTAGTTATATTTATATTTATATATTTTGAAATCTGGGTGTATAGATTTTGAAACTATTTATATTTATATCATGACCGCACCATGCCTATTTTGTGAATACAACTATTATTTTGTGTATGAGCATATATGATCATATGTCATCTTGATAGATATCAGGTGGTTATTTTGTATGTCGTAAATGGTTTATGGATATTATGTTATATTGCATTGCATGCAGAAGCAGTTGGTGTGTGAGTAGTTGTTCTTGCATGCATATCATTCATCTGCGTGACATAGTATGCATGATGAGGGTCTGCGTGACTCAGTCCAGTGGGACCATGTCTACGTGACACTCGTCTGCGTGATGATTGATTTGCGTGATCAAGCTCTAGATGGAGTACTTTCGGCTGCGTGCCATACGGGCATGCGTGTCCGTTGCATCATGTGTATCATGTAGATAGTATGAGATGGTGGCTATTTCCTCTAATAAGATGCATTCCGTTTTATCGTAGTATTAGTGAAAATTTATATTATGTTGTTTCAGATATTTTGGATTCTATTATGAAGGTTTTAATATTATTATTATTATTATTATTGGGATGCTAAGGTACATTCACTGAGCACGTGGTAGCTCACCCCTCCTTTTTTCCTAACTTTTCAGAGTAGTCGTTGGCGATCGTCGATCGTGGAGGGCATTGGCGGTTTAGTTTATGTTGCATTGTAGGTGTTGAATAAGCCCTCTTCTTGGCATATAGTGGACGTCCTTAGCTTTATCAGCAAAACCAGGGGATGTTTGATTTTAGCAAATAAAGTACTCATGTGTAATCATTCGTTTGAGAATGAATTATTGAGATCCTGGATTGGTTTATGTTTTAAAACTTATGTGTTTTGAATTATTATGTTAAACTGTTTCTTGGAGAGTTTGTGGTTGACGTGACTCACCGTATTGTATGCCTTAATAGAGGATAATGGGTACAGGGGCGTTACACTCTCTCTCTCTAAGGTTTCAAGTAGTAGGTGTGGGGGGTGTTGGCCTGAATGGTGGATTGTTTGTGAGTTGTGAATCAGTGATTAATGGATGATGAGGAAGTGCTTGGATGCCCCCTATTTATAGTAAAAAGAGGGCCAGGGGAGTGTCCACTGGACAATAGATGAAATTGGATAATAGGGTGGTTCATTTGACCCCCCCATTAATTCATTGTTCTTCTGACATTGTCCAGGTGAAGGGCAGCTACTTACAAGTTGCGCCCCCATGATGACCTGCCAAGCATCTCATCTCTAACAAGCGGTGGCTTGGGTCAGTTACTAGGGTTGAACCGGACAAGATGGGCCGGCTAATGGGACAAATTGCTGCAATTATCACCATTAAAAGGAAGCGGTGGGAGACGGTTTAAGGGGCGGCTAGTGGAAACTAGCCGCCAGTGGGGGGACGGCTCTACCCACCCCATCTCTGGTTCTTTAATTTTTCTAAGTGTTTGTAACCAGGGTTTGTCCCTTTAAAAGATGTGTTTTCTATTAGATGTTCCAAAGTGGTTACTTTCAAATATAACTTGAAGCAAATTTATGTCCTTTGGATGGTCAAAATTGAGGTATCTACAATATAAACATCTCATTTTATAGAAGCCCCAGTTCGATGGTTATCCGTCAACCTGATCGATTATAAAAGTCATTACGTTGTCAACATTACAATATGTATTTCAACATTGGTGTGTCAAAAGGGTATGACTATTTACAGAAGCCCCAGTTCGACGGTCATCTGTCAACCCGTTCAATAATACATGACATTACTCTGTCAACCTGGCAATATGTATTTCAACATTGTTGTGCCATTTGAAAATCTCAGTTTACAGAAGCCCAGTTCGACAATTTTTGTCAACCTGATTGATTCCATATGACATTAAAGAGACAACTCTACACCCTATTATCCAATTTGATCTTTTACCCAGTGGATACTCCCCTGCCTCTCTTTTACTATAAATAGAGGGGGTCCAAAGCATTTCTAACACAATCCACATCCTCAATTCACATCTTGAATTCCAATTCACCACCAATTCAACACAACCCACACCCACTATTTGAAATCCTTTGAGAGAGAGAGAAAGAGAGTTCCATTTGTGAAGAGAAACCTATTCCCTACGCAAATCCCCATCCTCCCAATCCACTCTCCAAAACCCGGGTTAAACCATGTTTAACCTTTGCCAAAGCCAAATCCCATTCCTACCATGATCTGCCCAAGTTGATCCAGACCCCAGGCGGCTAACCCTAACTAGTCACCCCATACCCGACAGCTAAGATCCACTAGCCGCCCCCCACCTACACCGTCACTTGAACCAAGACGCATTTAATCAGCCCAGAAGCATAATAGGATATCTGTTTTTCACGTCTGCGTACGGTATATCCGTATCCCAGAGCGGATACCCCACAAAATCCTCCACGAAGGTGATCAAATCCGACCCAACTTTTCCTACTTTTTTAGAAAGCAGGTGGTGATCACACACACCCTGCAATCCTCTTGAGCCGCTGTAGGGCACCTCAACCGGGAACAAGACCTCACCACCCTTCCGAAAGACGATCCGACCGAGCTTGCCAAGGCACGCACCGGATCCGAATCCCCGAAGAGCCCCCACACACACGGATTTTCCAACACCGACAAATCTGATGATCACGATGAGACATCCCTCAGAAAAAATGACAAAATGTCTCTTATGCTTCTTTTTACAAGCTTGACTAGAATGCCATCACCTCTCTAGTGAAGCTAGAATTTCTCACCCCTTTAGTCAGACCCTCCTCCACTTTGCATTACAACATATTTACTGTTTTAAGCCGCACACAGCTGCGCACCTCTTACTGCTTTGACCACAATATCCCTATTGCTTCAAGCCGCACAAGCTGCGCACCATTTACTGCTTTTAATCCGCACACAGCTGCGCACCCCTTTATTGCTTCAAGCCGCACACAACTGTACACCCTTTTACTGCTTTCTTAAGAAGCACACAGCTGCGTACCCTTACTGCTTTATTTACTACTTTACATCTGCATTCATCCACACCTGCATTATTCACAACATGAAAACCTACACCTAGGAACAAATCGTAGAGGAGAGAGATGACCAAGAGGGTCATGCCACACAGTTTCTTAGCCATCTAGAGAATAGAATGACTAGCCTAGGATACCAAACAGTGGAGGACATGTTCCATGACCTCACTGATTACCGCCGAGTCAAGACCTTGAGACAGCAAATCCCTGTCGAAACCCCCAAGGCTACTCCCAAAACCTCATCCTCACCCAGCTAATTGGTCAATCCGAGCATCTTTTCATTTGCCTCCATTTCCCCCATGAATCCAACATTCCCAACCGTTTCTATCCCAGGCCGTTACCAGGCCACCCCCAATCCTGGACCGCTAAGCAACCCTCCCAGGGGAGAAATGCTAGCTGAAACCATCCGGAGAATCCTATCTGAGATTGTTCCCTCTGCCCCCAACCACATGTCTCTACACAACCTAACACAAATCCCATCAGCCCACTTACCGGAGGGATTCAAAATCCTAAAATTATGCCAGTACAAAGGTCGTGGAGACCCAGACGTTCACTTAACCGATTTTTATCTAGACGCCCGACCGTTTCTAGATAACCAATCTCTGTTAGTGTTTCTCTTTCAAAAATCATTGGAATGAGAAGCACTACAATGGTTCTCCACGCTCCCTGTAGATAATTTGTCAAACTTCTCGGCTGTAAGCGAGAAGTTCTTAGGCCACTACAGTTATCAGAGGATTTGGA
This sequence comes from Acorus calamus, assembly GCA_030737845.1. NCBI lineage: Eukaryota > Viridiplantae > Streptophyta > Magnoliopsida > Acorales > Acoraceae > Acorus > Acorus calamus. Next base: position 11,797,414 of record CM060872.1, read on the forward strand.
CCCCCTCTATTTCAGACCTAATAGAAGAACAAATGAGTCATAGGGAGGAATTCGAACAGTACGTGTCTCGGTGACGCACACTTGTCTACCGAAACGGCCTGCAACTCACGGAGTGTCAAGAAATTGACATGATTTTATAAAGTTTGAGTCTAGAACTTCGTATGGGGACTGCACTACATACCAGCTTCTGATTGACCGCCACAACAGGATTTCCCGTTGTGCCACCCCAGTAGTCCAAGCCTAGTCCACACCTATCAGCCATAGGGTTGGACAACCGCCACGTAAAGCGCAAACCCCCACGGTAGAGGGGTTTATTACACAAGTTTCGGCACTCTACCCGAACGGAGCACGAGTTCCAGATCGAGGAACAGCTCCGAGATAGTACACGTCCGGTTCATCCAGGTATGCGACGCCTTGACAAACCAATCAAAATTTTCTTTCTCGATCAATACCCGTCCCCGTGCCGTTACAACGAAGCCCGTTAAACCAAAATCACATAATCCAAAACTTTATAAAACAGATCTCAGTACATGTAAATCCTGTAACATATATTGAAAAACAAAAGCCAACACCTTCTATACAAGCCTTAATGGGAGAACCAGAAAACCTAAGCTTCGAAAGCATCTATGCAACAGGAGCCATGAATCATGAAGAATTACCTAGAATCATTCCAGGTGGTTTAATCCTTCCAACACCTTCCCCAATGAACTCGAACCCAAACCCAATCAGGTCCCTCCCCCTAAACACAGAGAAAATACCCGAGCCCATCCTAGTTCACCCCATGAAGGGAGGTCCCATTCGACCATTGAACCATTTCTCCCATACACAACCTAGTCAGACCTGTGGCAACAAAGCCAGAGTTCTTCCTGCCTGTCCCCCTGCCTGTCCCACTGAGGACACAAACCTTTATTCCCCAACAACCACCACAAAGGAAATACTCTGCTATTCAACCCCATCGACCTACAAGTCTCCCACACTGAAATTATTGAATTTGTGGAATATCCCAAGCAGGATTTTGACGATGATGAAGAGTTTTTGGCTGTAGAACTGTCGGAACTCTTTTATTCTTATCCAACACAATGTGAATCCATCATCCAAGCCTTACAACCGATTAAATCTAAATACCGATTGTCTCTACCTGCTCAAGACCAAATCATATCAATGCCCGTCGAATGTACCCTGGTGGTCTCAGATGACTCACCTTTTGACTCATCAGATTCTAAGACTGATCCAGATCCGGTTCAATCAATTGTGCATGTCTTCAAACCAAAACCACTCATATTTAAAAATGCACAATTTAAGGGAGCAGTCGAGCTATCCCAATTACCAAATCCACTCGACTTGCCTTTCCATCTATTAGAGGAACCCCCTCTTTTAGACTCCTCCGCCATATCCAAATCAATTATTCCATATCTAGCCCACGAGCTCCTGATTGCAGCAGTCGATAAGTCTTTACCCCCGCCATCATTAGGGCCTCAACATTATGGTGAACCGTTCTCCCTTGCACCTTACGAGTCAATAGTTGCCTTTGCGACTTGCTTTTCCATACTACATCTTTATTGACTGATCCGTCTTTGAGGAAAGATTCTCTTCCTACTAAGGGTCTATCTCAGATGAAGCGCCACTCACGCTTTCGACATCTTTTAGGTTTTGATATTCTGACGGATGCTGTCAGAATAGAAGCTGATCAACAGTGGTTGAGAAGGCGTCAAATGCGCTTCAAGATAGAGGAGAATCCATACACAACCAATGACACATTAGAAAATTCAAGTATCATTCCCCTAAAGATCCTGCAATTTGAGCCTCCATAGAGGACTCACCTTGCACCATCATTCTTGGAGGCTATCCTTCAGTGCTACATATACTATCCTTTACATACTTTCCTATTCCCAAACCTTTATATGCTTTGTAAAACAAAAAAGATGTATTTCTTTCTAGATTGTTTACATTCTTTAAAACCAAAGGGGGAAACAACCCCACAAAAAAAGAAGGTTGTTTATTTTCAAACCCCTTGCATGGTTTCAAAAATCAAAGATCATGCCCAAGCCTACCAGAGGAGGGTGGCAAGGGCATTTGAAAAGAAGGTAATACAGAGAAGATTTAAAATCAGGGAGATGGTGTTTAAGCAAATCATGCCATCAAGACAGCCCAACCCAAGAGGCAAGCAGCAACCCACATGGGAGAGACCCTATGTGATCACCCATGCCTATTCTGGGAATGCCTACCGCTTGGTAGATGCCGAAGTAGTCGAGATCCTAGGTTCACGGAATACATTTTATCTAAAGAAATTTCATGCATAAAAACTGTCAATACTTGAGAAATATTATTCTTTCTTCCTGCAATTTCCAGCGTCTAGCACCTGATGATAGAATTAAAAGACTCTCAAAGATAAACTCGTATTTATTTGAACTCATATCCGCCAATCATGCCATTTCCTTCACACACGTATAACTTAAGAATCGATTTGCCTGATAGAAGAGAAATTGCCTACCCTATAGACTGGAACAATTTTAAAACCCCAAAGCATTCCCCCTTTTTCCGCCCTCACTTGTATTAACCTAAGGTCAAAATGAGGAATTATCTTGACCTAACACATGTCCCAAAACTGGCTCTGACACTATATAAACACTTCTAGAGGGGAAGCAGAAAAGAACAGGGATGAAAAATAGAAGAGTTCCCCCCTCAAAACAAAAAAAATAAGGCAATGAGAGGCCAGTAAAAGGAAAACAACACCCAAGCAAATGGGTTAAACTCTCTACTTTAGCAGGCTAAACGCCTTTACGCACAATATATGCTAGACAACGGTTATATAAGTACACATTTGAGCAACCGGATTGTAATTTACACCCAAAATAAAGAAGTGGTAAAAAGAAGAAAGCCATAGGGACCTATTAAGTAGGACATATGCTAGACTTTGATAATTCTAAATATTGCCCCAAAGGAAGATATTACTTGGAAATACGAAATTTTGACCAAAGGTAGATCTTTTCTACCTTTACAACATCACACACTCACATGAGTTCATTTAAAAACTTGCCTGTCCAAAGGAAGCTTATCTGACTGATTTTCAGTACATTCATGGAATTTTCAGCATGTTTAGAGTAATATGATCAAGCATTTGAGAACCACGAACCTGACAAACCGACACCTAGAGCTTATACCTTTCAAATACAATCCTGATTTGGACACAAGTGACCGCAAGGGCCTCTTTCAGGGCTTGATAGTATCTTTTACTTAGAAAAAATTGAAAATGCCCTCTCACAAGAAAGAATCTCTGAAAAATTAAAATGCTCCCTTATGTTACTCACACTTATGCATAGCTTGTATTTTTCTTTTCCAAGACACTTAGGCATTCAATTTCCTTAAAATATTACAAGTGACTCCCCTTACCAAAGCAAAATTGCCCCTATTACACTCATTTCTTGCCTTTCCACACACACTTGAGAAGAAAAATTGTCCTACTCCCATAAACACCTGACATTCCTCTTCATTCTCACACTTGGAATCACTTAGATCCCCTCCTTTTATGCCAAGCATGGTTTCTCGCACTTTTCCTTTCTCGAATTATCTTTTACCTTAGATGGGTTGTAGCCCTTGACAATTCAAGCAAGAAGGGCTAGAAAGTCAGTGCAGGGGCACAATCTGGACAAATTTAACACTTGGTCCATGGAAAGACTATTTTTACAGATTTTGAAGGTTGACCCAAACACTTACAAGGACTTTCAGTAACAGTAGACAGTGGCAGAACCAGGGGATCCATCCAGGCAGGGGGTGACTACTACCCACAAACCACCTAATGTCGGGCGGCTACTTACCACCTGCCGCCCCTGCCCCCTTCTCTTTCTCAGGTAAAACCCCCCATGCAAGGGGTGGCTAAACCAAATTACCCGCCTGGTCCCGGGTGGCTAAATTGAACTAGCCGCCCCCAACCTGCTGCCTAGCCTGTTCCTGTCAGTTCAGCTCAATCATCTCTTCAACTCTTCAAATACCTGCAAAAGTAATTCTTCCCAAAAATGCATATACACATTTCATACACATATTCATACACAAAACCTGTATAGATACCATGCTAGAACGATTATATGTCAAAATCCTACATCCATACATAAATTAAACTTATAAACACCAAGTTTATTATCCACGCAATAGGCATTTCCCTAAATGAAAGAAACCCTTTAAAAGATACCAATACATCCATGCTAATTACACTACACTACATTTAAAAAACCAAAAGTAATTGTCCCATATAGCATGCAAAACATAAAAGTTATCCCTACTAATTAAACCTAAACCTAGGAATACAAAAAAGGAGAAAACAAAGGGATAGATCCGTCAAATGCTCCAAACTTCAAAGTCTTGAGCTACAGACCATCAAGATAATCACCTGAGTCCAAAAGAAAAGAAGACAAGCATGAATTTCTTGCATATATACAATTCTTCTATCAAAACCAAGACACAAAAAGCTATATCTTGGAGTATTATCGTCGTCCATGGGAGGCTGGGTCGAAAGAGGGGCATCCTTACTTGGTTGAGAAAGAAGTGGTGGTTGATGAGAGGACTGAACCTCTGGAGCGTCTGGAACGATAGGAGTCTCTCAGACAAGGAGGCAGCCCTGAAAAATCTTTGACGACTTTGGGTCGCTGATGGGCGAGAAGCACGACTGAAGGTGGTCCCAGTAGCCAATGAAGCAGAAACTAAATGCTCAGGCTCGAGTGGAAGAAGGTTGAGATCCTCATCGGTCGTAGAACCCCCTCCAACCAATTTTCCCCTCATGGTCGCCTCCTAGAGATGAACATGTTGCATGTCTCTGTCCCTTCTCTCCAATCTCTGTCAGAGGCGACTCTCCGTCCCTCTGGCCAGATCCTATGCCACCCTCAACCTCTCTTCCAACTCTCATGCCCTCGCCTCCGATGCTCTGAGAGCCTCTCGATCCCTATCCCCGGCCGCTTGAAGAGAATGGATCAGGTCTCCCATTAGTCCACCAGGCATCCCAACCGATGACTCTAACTCTACCACTGGTGTCTAAATAAAACCTCACTCACGGACCAGAGTGGCTGCCTCCCCCTCTCTCATTGCTACTTCGGACCGCAGCTGGTCCATCTCCTCCTCCCTCGAGTCTCTCTCTGACCTCAACTGGTCCACCTCGTCCTCAGCCCTCGCGTCCCTCTCCCTGGCCTAGTCAAGCTCCATCCAAACAGCCAAAAGCTCACTCTGAACCATCGGCTCTTGCTCTCGACAGAGCGTCCACCTAGGCCTCAAAGACCTGAACTTGTTCCTGCAAGCGTCACCTCTATGTCTGCAATCCTTCCATTTGCCTGGTCCACGCTTGGAGGTGCTCGTTGGCGGCCTTGAGCTTCTTCTCCAGCTCATTCAACTCAACCTACAAAAGAAGACATCATTGGAATACCCAAGGAGCAAAAGATAAGGAGGAAAAGAAAAATAGAGAGTTTCTCTTACATAAGCATCCGGGATCTCCTCCTCCATGGCCCCAAGAATGCCAACATATTCCTGGCAATACCAGGCCAAGAAATCTTCGGTGCTGGTCACCTTGGGATGACGCTCAACTAAATTTCCTCTTCTCATCCATCCCACCACATATGTTGCATAATTCCTCATGAGGTTTGTGTCCTGAGAAATTCTGGTCACTGGGATCGGGGGATGCTTTGGCAGAAGGTCAGGCACCCACTGGTGGTACCCGAGCTGGCGGACGACTCGAGTAATCGCGTTTAACATGACCTCATTAAATTAGATCTGCCAAACGTCCCGCGACAACTCCTCAGGGAACTCCTCCTCTATATAGGGCTTCCAAGTCTTCTACAGAGCAAAATATCAAAGAAATAAGAAGAGAGCTTAGCCAAAAGAAAATCAAATAAAAGCTAGAGAGCCAGAACATATACATCTTCTTCCGTTAGGGTATGGAAAGCCTCTGGGAACTGTGCGAGGCGGTGCAAGTGAGAAGATCCCCGGGGTGCCCACCTCACAGCCCAAGGGAGAGCACGGTCAAACGATGCCAGAGTCGGGCGGTCAATTACAAAATGCTCATACCCGAAGACCTGTGAAACAGAGGAAAACTATCAAAGAACAAGTGAGTCAAACCAAAACGGAAGACATCTTTCTAATCACTAAAACATGTACTTGGAGAAAGGGGGCAAAACCGCCAAGGTTCTTACCCCCGGCCCGCTTCACTTTCTTCGAGAGCTCCGCGAAGAGATGGGCGAGCATTGCGGCTCTCCAAGCAAAGCGACCCATGCTTTCTAGGTCTCTCATTAGCAATATGGAATGAGAGGAGACCTTGTTGGAGGTCGTCGAGAAAAGTACCCAACCGAAGAAATAAAGAAAAAATGCCCTAAGCTCCCTCCGTGCCCTCTAAGGGCACGCGACCGCCTCTCTCATCTCAATCATCATCCGTCTCCTCTCAAAGCTAGCTACAGATTCACCCTTCTGACGTTGCGTGAAGGAGCCAAGGCCATATTGCCTCGACAACTGCCTGAGGGGGATCTGGTTCAGTGTCCGCTCCCGCTCCATGAATTCCCACTCTCCAATCAACTCCTGGAAGAGGGCTCTATAGTTAGCACGAGTGGCCGCGATCACCGCCTCTCCTGAAACAGGAAGACCAGTGATCCGTTGAATGTCCTCTAACATCGGCATCACCGCGTGAATGGGGAGAATGAAGGCGCAACTCTCCGGGTCCCACCTCTCCGCCAATGCCTTCAAATATGGGCGGTGGACATGGAATGGCTCGATCAAGAGGAAGTGTGGAAGCCTGCACCATCCACCAGCTCCCTCTCCTCTTGACCCAACGCGGAATACCACCTCTTCGTCACATGCCAAAGAGCTCGAATGCGGTTTGGCCGCTGAAACAACAAAAGAAAGGGTAAGTTCAAACAAACGTTCAAGTGGTAAGAATTCTAAAATCTAGAATATTCATTCTAAGCCATGCTTAGTAAAAAAATTATCGCAAATTGAAATGAAATAAAAGCATGGAATATACAAGGCTTAAAGGAAAATTCAGCCTCCCTTACTATGAGGCTTCTTCATATAAACACATGTCTACCCATCCCTTTATCCCACCGTGGTCACCTCTATCATATGCTTGCATACTTTCTTTCCTTTATGGCCTGTCATACTCACATTTCCCTTTTTATCAAACATGCATGGCAAAGGCACTCAAAGATTGTATCCTATGACTTCATAAATACATGTCTAAAACCATCTTACATCCCACCATGATTAAATACATGTAAAGATACGCCTTGACATCATATGTATGCGAAACCACCATAATATAACACCTACAAACATGCCATGTTATACTACTTCTCCCTTATGTCTTCTTATAAGTAGCAAAATAGATATAAATATAAAGATTGTTCCTCTTCGTACAACCCATACAGTGCACATGCAAGATCCCACCATGATTAATTTTCTATATACATAACAAAGCATGCCATATTAGGGAAACATATATATAATTTTATTCTTTTACAATATCGCCTATCCATGCTACAAACATTTAATTTATAAAGACATATATAAAAATTAAGGCTAGACAAAGGGAAATGGAGACATACCGTGGCTCGCGTAGCCCCGGGAGCCTCAGCCTCAGCCTCATCGGGATCGTCCATCCCATCATCGTCTCCCTCCTCCTCAACTCCGGCCTCCTCTGCACCAATATCAACGGCCTCGTCGGCCTCAACCTCAGAACCAGCCCCTATAGCTCCTATGTCCGCACCCATGGCCTCCACGGCCTCCTCTCCAACACCCATACCCTCCTCCGTGCCCGCCGCACCGGAGGCCAACTCCGCAAAAACGCCCATGGCCCTTCTCTCATCCTCCGCTGCCCTGGCCTCTTTGGCCTCCCTATCTAGCATCCCAGCAATAGCATCCAAAGATGCCCTTTCGCTCTCACTAACCCCCTCTGCCTCGGCCCCTCCGACCGCGCCCATGGACGGTCCTCCAACCTCCAAAACCACTTCTTCGACCACCACCGGTCGATCCCCACGCTTCCTTTTACGCATGTACCCAATCACCCCACCAGTAGTACCACTCCCAACCTCTGGGACAGCTCTTGGAGGCGTATTCTTGACCTCACAAACATCGGTGTCCACCAACAGCACATCCGCCGCACCCATAACCTCCCCACGGCCTCCACCTCCGCCCTATCGCTCTCCGGTGATGAAGAGCTCGGGCTACGCTCTCCACGAGCCACCAGTGGTCATTTCTCCCTTGAAGCAATCGCCTTCGACCTTGTCATCTTCCTCGGTTTGAAAAGAAAAAGAAAACCCAAACCTAGGGTTTTAAAATCAAGGAAAAAGGAAGGATCTAGGTCGAAATGGAGGAATAGAAGGCAAAGAAAATCAAAGTTTTCGGTTTTGAAATGAAGGAGTAATGTAGGGAGAGAAACCGTTTTGAATGCATTGGGAGAGAGAGGGTCCCTTTTCAGTTATAAGAGACCCAGTCGGGCGGCGGTTACTTGTGAGTAGAATGAAATTTTTTTTTGTTTAATTCATCATGGACAAGTTATGAATAAAAAGTGAATAACATATGAATAAAATCTTATAATGTGAAAAAAATAATTTGACATGTGAACCATTTGATTTTATAAAATATGATGATAAAAGATTTGATGTGCGGACACATATATTAGTTGAATATAATGAATAAAATAACATAATTCTAGTAAGAATTTTAATGCTATTATCAATTTATTCTCATTTATTATGACATAGTTATATTCGTTATTCAATTCAAATAGACAAATTTTTATCCATATTCTAAATTGTTTCATATATATTCTCCTATCCAAACGGGGATAACTTCTGCTCAATAAGGAAAAATTGTGCACCGATAAAGGTAAAAATAATTGTATCTACTTTAAGTCAATATGTGTCTTGTTAGTTCTGATAAAACAAGATGATGCTCCGACAACCGAATGTGTCTCAATTCAATGTACTTCAGAGTTCAGGGTATGCGTATGCCCATTAAGTTCCCATTTGGTTGTGGAATATCCAAGGAATAAAGTCGAATTTAGTGGAATAGGGTGACTTTGTTGTCTGGATGATTGGAATACCCTGTCATATTTTATGCTAGAATAAGTACAGAGAAACTGTCATTTGGATTCCATGTGCAAACTGGATATGCATCTATTCCCACGATCGGTATTTATGGGTCCCACCACTCACGCTAGACTTTTCTCTTGAAATGCCTGTAATCGCACAAACCAATGCAAGGGTTCTTCAACCAGAGATTCTTCAATGGCTTCTTTAGATTTTCAACCAACGGAGAACCAAATTGAGCGGATCCTCTCTGATAGAAAGTTCCGAGTGTATTTATTGTGTTGCATTTCACATCTTGTCATGAGATTTCTCTCAACCATCTTTCAGCTATCATCACTGATCTTGGAGAACCCATACCCCTCCGTATGCACCATATATACGTCGTTTGTACAGATTGCAGTGATGAAGATGATATTTATGCTTTCAGATTCCTTACTTGTGGGTTCTACATGCACACATTTTTTAAATTTTTTATATACAGGTTGTTGTTGCTCCAACCCTAAACAGTATTTTATCATTTATTTCAGTATGCTTGATTAATGTTAACCAATATATAAATAAACAAAAAAAAAGAGTTGTGATGAATTTTTTAAATATAATAAAAATCAATTATTTCATTTATTCGCAACTTATTCTAAACATTAATCATCATCATTCTTAGCAATAAACATTTATTCTTACATTTTCCACTCAAAATGAATTTAAAAAATAAAGAGGGTTCAACCAAGAAAATGATGGATCAAAGAGATAGTGGAAAAAAAAGGTTTTGATGGAAGTGAGGGAGATATTTAAAGAGAAAAATTTTAGGTTTAATTTGAGGATATTAAATAAAATGAGAAAGTGCGTTGTGAGAGACTTATTCACCATTTTTCATACCATAAATGATACATCTCATTGTCTGACCTTGAGCGGGGTCCTTACAATTAAGGCCTGATATAGCATTAGGATAAGGGGTTGAGATAAGAAAACAATTAGGTTAAATCACATGTTATCTCATATAAAATATATAAAAAAGGATAAAACATGGATAGTTATATGCATTTTGAGAGAAAAAGTGGAGATATCTTGTTGTTGGTAAAAGGTGGAACCGATTTTATCCCTATTTTTTAACCTCATTATACAAAACGTGTACAACATTTATGACTGTCTTCCAAAAAAAAACTCAAAAATTTTATGAAACCAAAATTAACAATATTAATGCCCAATTAATAGAAAGGGTAAACTTGGTATTTTTAAATTTTTAAAAAAGGTTATCATATATTTTAGATTATGTGATTCAAATGCAAAGTTAAAGATAAGAGCACAAAAAATGGAGATAACAAAATGCATTATCAAATGTAAATCTAGATAAAAAATAATGATTTTTTTATCTTATAAATTAATCTAACTTATTTTAAGTATTTATTCATTTATTAGACCTAAATGTGTTCTATCCTAACCTCCTGTATTTAATGACGTGTACCGTTGGAATGTATGGGTGGACCTTGAATAACCCACCTTCATCATCCACAGGTCAATCATAGCCGTCTAATCCGGGGACGAGGACCCATTTTAGGCCATCAGTCGCACTCTTTGCCACTCTGGTGAGCAAGAACGATGTGATGGGGGGTAATAAATGCAATGTCAACATATATCATTTTCAACAACTAACCACCCAACTATATTCATGCAAGGATTATATACCACCCCGAGTGATAGCGCGCTGCGGATCGCACGGTGCGGATCCGACGTGCGTCGTCTGATTGCAGGTCTATCGCATCCAACAGTTGATATGAATCACACCCGACCGTCTGATGCGATGGACCCGTGATCGACAGTCCGTGGTCGACGCCGCACGCGACCGCACGCCGCACCTAATCACTCCTCTATATACCACCAAATATAATAGACTCGCGAAACTATGCGATCACGCTGATTACACTGTTACGTGCGGTTTCATTGCTGGGCCGTCCGATCGAGTTTCCACCGATCGGATGGTCCGTTTAAGAAAAATAAAAAATAAAAAGAAAACGAAACCCACGAAAACCCAAAACCCTCTCGTTTTGAGGGGTCTCTCTGCCCTAACCAAACCCTCTCATTTTCTCCTCTCCTCCTCCTCACATGGCTCCTCTCCCTCCACTACCTCTTCTCCTCACGCGCCCCCCTCCCTCCCTCTGGCACTCCTTCTCCGGCACCTCTTCGATCGAACGCGGAATCTCGTCCCCGCACCGTCCCCGCACCGTCACCGCACCGGTACCGTCCCCGCAAAACATTCAATGTAAGTATTTTCTTTAACTTTCCTTTGTATCCAATTATTTAGGTATAGGGTTTTGATTTGTTATATTATTTGATTATTTAGGGTTTTCTTTTATTTTGGTTTTGAAGAGGAACTCAAATCTTGTCGTGATATGAGTTATCTTTGAAAATTATGAAAATGAAAACCCATATGAAGTTCTCCCCAAATAAAAACTTTAAAAGTGTCTGTTGTCCTCTTCTTTTTATTTTGCCTTAACAAAACACATAGGAATCTCTGCCACTAAAAACCCAATTATTTTTTTTTGCCCCTACCACTTCAAATAATAATTAATAAAAATAAAAAGGTGTCTCTATGTATGAGTGTGTTGGGAGGGGAACCCGAGTGGTGGTGGTGATGGTGTGAGAGAGGGAGGTCAATAAATGACATTTTACATGTTTACGTGAGTTTGATTTGTATGTGTTTTTTTATATGGTAAATGTGCAATATGACATGGATAATTAGTGAATATGAGTATTGTTTCATTTTATATTAATTGTGGTCATATAACAATTAAAATATTTAGTGGACTTGATGGTACACATGATGATTATATTGTTGAGAAACACAATGCACACACTTGTCCCAAATTGAAAGAAATGTAAATTTATAATCATTTGTGGGACAATGTTAATTCATGATTCCTTTTTAAAGTAATATACGATAGTTTGTGAATATTTCAGGTTATCACAAACTACTCAAGATGATCACATGCCATTTAATGAAACTCAAGCTTCAATTGACTAAAACTTGGTAATTATAGTTCCAATTATATTGTTTCTTTATTATTGAAGTGTTTTTTATGTATATATTGATGTTCATTGTTGTTTTATTTCCAGATTCAGTATTTGTGAAGGTTCCAACTGCTGGGTATGTGTTCGTGAAGGACTAGGTGTAGATCCATGATCAAGTGAAGGCACAGTGATTCTATTAAAAAAAGTGAAGGCACAGTGATGTTTTTTAGAGCATGTGATGTTGAAACAGGTTTATAGTGCTTGTTGGAAACATTTTTTTTTTCTTCTGTCAAACAGATTTATGGTACTTGTATGTTAAACAAGGTCATGAAACATGTTTATATTGCTTGTATGTTGAAACAAAATTATGTTTAAACAGGGTGATGTTGAATCAGGTTTATGTTTGTGGTTCAAGTTGACATGCCTGCTGTGGCCTGAGCTTTGAAGTTGGATCAGGAGGTCTGGGTTTATGAAAGTTTGAATTGCTGTTGTTTCTTCTTCTTGATGATGATGTTTCTTCTATTTTGGTATTGTTGGTTAAAGAATCTTGAGGTTTTGTATTTGGGGGTGGGGAGAGGGGTATTTCATTTGTGCTGAAATGTTCTATATTAGTTTCTATGTTTTAGAGTAGGGTGGGGGATAAAAAATAAAAGAGGTTCTTGAGCTAGATTTTGTATTTCATGATACTGAATCCATTATCTTCATATGATTTTATCAGTGAAGAGTTAGAGCTTACATATGAAAATCTCATCACATTTGAAATGGCCAACACCAAAAAACTAATGGACCTTCACATATTTTTGACATATAAACATCAATGGTATCTCAACCTTATAGCTACTAATACATGCAAAGTATACATAGTGATTGAAGCATGTTATAAAACTCAATATAACATTAAGTCTCCAAATATCCCGAACACGAACATGATAAAAAAAATATCAAGAAAGGTTGATGACTTCGATGCACTAATATGGTCAATCACTCTTCCACACGCCCTTGTAGTGCTTCAACTCTTGAAATTCGTTCTTATAGTATTTTAGCTTTAGAAACTCTCTCCTCCATAGCTCCAAGTCTTGCCAACACTTTAGGCTCTTCCTCTATTGGTGTGCATCGTTGTTTGTAGTTGTCAACCCTTCTATTCCATCTATATATAGATAAAACAAATTTGATTATCAAAATGTAAAGTTTGTATACATACAAATTAATCATGCACACATAAACAATTTGTTGCAAATTTATTACAAATCAGAAAAATGATATCACTAAAATAACTTACAAGTGTGGTTCTCAAACCTTAAGGACTCCAACCTAATCTAAAACATCGAAAAAAGCTCATATGCAAGGACCTATTAAAACCTACACAAGTCTCTCTCATCCAATCATCTGACATTGAAATCTATTACAACCTGTGTCCAAGCATTTGTCTTCAAGGCTATCAACCATTCCTTGCTCAGATCATATAGAAACAAGAAGAATGGTTATACTTAGACTTTGACTTCCAGTTGTTATGAGATGGTTCTTTTGGTTATCTTTAGTAGTATTGGATATTTGGATGTAAAACATATATACTCATCATTAGCATGCAATAAGCAAGCCATCAGTGCATCACAAAGGGGAAACATATTTGAAACTATAATTGGTAAAGCATATATATATCACTTTTTAAAGGTTGTTGCATGTTTACTTTCCTCTATTCTCATTACAACTTGGAATATCAGTTCGCATGAGATGATTTATAATTTTGTAAAATGACTAGTTATGCTAATATAAAAATAACAAAGAAAAAAACCTTGATATTCTAGTGAGATATAGACATTGGGAGCTTGAATATGATGTGGTTAGTTCCTAACAGGGGACTGATAGTAATAGACATGTGAAACATTTTTAAAGAAAAAAATAACTCGCGAGTTTAATTTTATGCATCAAACCTCTTATTTTAATACAAAACTTGTTCATTTCATTTCAATGTTATAAGAAATAAAGTTTATTTCGTTGTCATGTTGTCTAGTTCAGTGCATGAGTTAGTTAATTCATAGATTGTTTAATTCAATTTGTGGTCGAGATTAAGATTAACAGATGCGTCATTTCAAGAGAAAAGGATTACAATAAAAAGGTTCTGAAGAACTACCTCTATGAGGTATTGGATGCATTGACAGATTAACATATACAAATGCAACAATTGGCATGAGACACTTATTTTTCTGATTTTCATTATCATAGACCACAAACATAATAAAATAATACACAAAAAAAATCACACCCTAACCACAAAGAACAATGTGATTGTCCTAACTCAATAGCCATTCCTAAGAACCAATTTTGCACTGGAAAAAAAACACCACATTATTCAAGAACATTTGATCCAAACATAAGCACACAATCCCAACCATAAAGAACAGAATGATTGTCCTAACTCAATCTCCTTCTCCACAAGCGACTCCTAACGAAGGTCCTGGGAGAACTTCAAATGGGTTTTCATTTTTATAATTTTCAAAGATAGCTCATATCACGACAAAATTTGGGTTCCTTTTCAAAACCAAAATAAAAGAAAACCCTAAATAATCAAATAATATAACAAATCAAAACCCTATACCTAAATAATTGGATACAAAGGCAAGTTAAAGAAAATACTTACATTGAATGTTTTGCGGGGACGGTGCTGGTGCGGTGACGGTGTGGGGACAAGATTCCGCGTTCGATCGAAGAGGTGCCGGAGAAGGAGTGCCAGAGGGGGGGAGGGGGGCGCGTGAGGAGAAGAGGTAGTGGAGGGAGGTGTGACAACTGAGACTTTTAGACCGCAATTAAACTAATTTTTAGTAGAATTTCTGATGTTCCAAATTTTTATAATTTGGCATGGTTGGAATCCTTGTTTTGTTAGCTTTCCAATGCTTTTTACGGATCATGAATCGGACTTGTATCGATCAAGTTATGAGCCAAACTGTGCGGAGAGGTCGGGCAGAGGAAATAGCGACGGATCCAATAGAGTCGTCGGTGTTGTGATGGATCCAACAAGTGTCGTCAGATTTCTGGGTGACGGACGTGATCAAAGCCGTCGGTGGTGTTGGGAGATGGCTGCAATAGGAGCCGTCGATCTGGAAAATCATATTTTTGAAATATGATCCATTTTTGGAAAGAAATAAGTGTCTTCATTGGAAATAATCTGATTAATGGTTTTTTATTATGATAAATCATATTTTTTAAAATTTGGTCCGTTTGTGGAAACAAACAAGTAAATTGATTTGGGATTTAATTTAAAATAATAGTTTCATATTTTTGTCTCCCATGTATATATGCCCATATATACCCCCACTTTTCCTCTCTCTTTGCATTAAAACCTAAAACCCTAGAAATTTTCAAACCCTAAAACCCAAGTCTTCTTCTTCTTCTCTTGTTTTCAGCGCCGTTGTTGAGGAGCTCGGGAAGGGGTTCGAATAAAGGATCCTTGTGAGTATTACCCTCTGATTATAAAGAGTTTTGATTAATAAAAATTCTCTTTAGAACTTCTTTTCATATGATTTCGTTTTTAGGCTTTCCAAACAAAAAGAATATGTTTTTCTTCTTGATCCTTGATGGTTTTATCTAATTTTGGGTCTTGTATTATACCAATGATTTGATGATGTTTTAGTGATGTTTTATAAAGTTTTATATGATGCTATTAGTCCACACATGTGTATTTTTGGATTTGTTGATCTCTTGTGTTTTCATCTTGAGTTTTTATAGTTTTGATGATTTAAGAGTTATTTTCGGGTTGATTGTATACCTGGGCATTTATCATGTTTTTGGCTATCATAGAGTCGTTTCTGGGAAAAATGTATTTCACAAACAGAAATAGGTTTTGAAAATACCTTTCCATCGAATCATAAATTGTCCAATTCGGAATTACGGATTGAAAGTTTTGATTTTCAAAGATTTCTGTATCGCTCTTATATACGTTTTATAAATCCTTAGAGGGTCTAAGATAAAGATAATAGGATATCATGTTAGGTATAATGACATGGTATTTCTCATGGTTTTCAAAGGATTTTGTAAAGTATACTTAGATCCTTGGGTGTACCAAGAGTTTTAGTGTTTTATCGATACTTTACCGTTTTCCCATAAGCTAGGGTTTCGAATGAATTATTCTTATATACGATTTTTGATATATTTCCTAAATGTTTTGTATCGGTTACATATTATATATTGATTTTGATAATATGAATAGATCTAGGTTTTGAGGAAATTTTCAAATAAGATTTTATTACTTTTAATGACATGTTTTGCGAATCCTTAAACCTAGGGTTTTTAATTGGGTTTTCTTTCACATGACTCATCTTAATATACATTCCTTGCTATTTTCAAAGGATTTTATCGAGTATGTTCAGATCTTGGGTATACCAAATGTTTTAACGTTTTATCGATATTTTTCCGTTTTCTATGGATTAGGGTTTCGAACCGATTTTTTATTCATACGATCGTGATCTATCTCCTAAAGCATTTTACTTTTGTTTTACCTATTCTATATATATATATGTGTGTGTATATATATATATTGATTTTTGTCTATGATGGATTTAGGATTTTTGAAGATGTTTTAAACGAATTTTTGATTTATTCAATCGGATTATCGTACGCGTGATTGGATTTCTACAATATGATTTTCTTACTATTTTATATTGTTTTAAACAACCTACATAGGGTTTTCAATGATAGAATGTGTTAGGATGTTTGAACAAAAAAATAATAATAATAAAATAAAAAAATAATTATAATTAAATAATATAGGGTTTTTCTTCTGTTCCAGGACGGCTCTATTGAGAGCCGTCGGGTATTCTTCGGGACGGCTCCTTGCAGAGCCGTTGATTTTGCCATGGACAGGCCCCTATAGGAGCCGTCTGGTTGCTTCTGGACGGCTCTTCCTAGAGCCGTTGGTTTCTGTAAGTGCGGGTACCATTAGGTCCCGTAATATTTGCGCGTATTGTGACCTAGTCATACTATTTCAGGACTGGTTGGATTGCTGTATGATTTCTTGTTTGGTTTGCGTGTCGTTGGACCGAAGGTGAGTGGGTCTCGTCTCTAGTAGCTTTTGAAAAACTACCTATATTTATCATATTCGCATCATGCTTATGTTATGAATACGACTGTTATCTTGAGTATAGAATTGCATGGGCATGACATCATGTTTTGAGACGTTATTTTACGTATGAACCATATAATGATTATCAAGTTATTCTTGCATGCAAATATGTGAATTGTAGAGGTCATCTTGCATGCATATCATTCGTCTGCGTGACATCGTCTGCGTGACGAGGGTCTGGGTGACTCAGTCCAGTAGGACCGTGACTGCGTGACACCCGTCTGCGTGACGATTGGTCTGCGTGATCAAGCTCTAGTTGGAGCGCTTTTGGCTGCGTGCCACACGGGCATGCATGTCCGTTGCATCATACGCATCATGTAGATAGATGGTGGTTATTTCCTTTAATGAGAAGCATTCCATTTTATCGCAATATTTGTGAAAATTTATATTATGTTGGTTCAGATATTCTAGAAATCTTTCTGAAGTTGTAATATTATTATTATTATTACTATTGGGACGCTAAGGTCCATTCACTGAGCGTGTGGTAGCTCACCCTTCCTTTTCCCAACCTTTCAGAGTAGCCGTTGGCGATCGTCGTTCATGGTGGGCGTTGGTGATCTAGTTTTCGTTTATTCCGTTGCATTCGTAGGTGCTTGAATAAGCCTTCTTCTTGGCATGTAGTGGACGTCCTTAGCTTTAGCAACAAAACCAGGAGATGCTTTATTTTAAGCAAATAAAGTACTCGTGTGTAATCATTCGTCTAAGAATGAATTATTGTGATCCTGGATTTGGTTTATGTTTATGTCTTAAAAACTTATGTGTTTTGAATTAATATGTTAATTTATTTCATTGAAAAAGTTTGAGGTTGACGTGACGCACCGTATTGCATGACTTAATAAAGGATAATGGGTACGGGGGCGTTACAGACTGGTATCAGAGCCTAGGTTTTCCTGTTAGGGCTAAGGACATAGGATAGAACTGTTAGGCCTGCATTCATATAGGTCATGTTCTAACTCGGTGTTATTTCATTAAAGAAAGCTTGAGATGGCGAGTAGTAGCAACATTATTGTTGCAACCCCTACTGGCGAATTGATCACCATTCGATCGGTCTATCGCGAATGTATGGTCCGGATAGAGGATCAAGTCTTGTCGCAAACCTGTTGCTGTTAGAGATTCAAAGTTCGATATCATCCTTGGCATGGATTGGTTCTCTGCCTATCATGCTAACGTGGACTATTTTTCAATGACAGTATCGTTCAAGATTCCAGGGTTACGAATGTTGCAATTCGTCGGCGATGGAGGTGTGGGACCATTGGGTCTTATTTTGGCATTGCAAGCTCAGCATCTTCTGGAGAGCGGTTGCATGGGGTACATAGCAAGCATTGTTAATACTAAGGCGGTGAAAGCAAGTATCGAAGGAACATCGGTGGTAGCTGAATTTCCTGAAGTCTTTCCCGATGATCTACCGGGACTACCACCTGATCGTGAAATTGAATTTTCTATCGATCTAATTCCTGGTACGGAGCCAATATCAAAAGCCCCTTATCGTATGGCATCTTCAGAGTTGGCAGAATTGAAGGCTCAATTGGAGGAACTGCTGGAGAAAGGATTTGCACGACCAAGTATATCTCCTTGGGGTGCACCGGTGTTGTTTGTCAAAAAGAAGGATGGTTCGTTGCTCTATGCATTGATTACCGTCAGTTGAATCAAAAGACGATCAAGAACCGATATCCACTTCCGAGAATAGGTGACCTGTTCGACCACCTTCAGGGGGCTACGGTCTTCTCCAAGATCGATTTGAGGTCGGGTTATTATCAGTTGAAGATAAAGAAGGAAGACATCCCGAAGACGGCCTTTCATACTCGATATGGGCATTATGAATTTCTGGTCATGCCATTTGGTTTGACAAATGCCCCTGCAGCATTCCTTGACGAGTTTGTGGTTGTCTTCATTGATAACATTTTGATATACTCAAAGAGCAAGGAAGAGCATGCTGAACATCTTCGTTTGGTACTCCAGAAATTGAAGGAGCATCAACTCTATGCAAAATTCAGTAAGTGTGAGTTCTGGTTAGAGAGCATGACGTTCCTTGGTCATGTTATCTCTAAAACCGGAATATCAGTCGACCCCTCGAAGATCAAGGCGGTGATGGAGTGAAAGCAACCGATGAATGCTACGGAAATTCAGAGTTTTCTGGGCTTAGCGGGTTACTATCAAAGATTCGTTCAGGATTTCTTGAATATTGCAGTTCCGTTAACCTGTCTAACTCAGAAGAACGCCAAGTATGTCTGGTCTGAGCAGTGCGAGAAGAGTTTCCAAGAGCTGAAGCGGAGACTTACGTCTGCTCCTATTTTGACCATTCCATCTGGTCCTGGTGGGTACGTGGTGTATTGCGACGCTTCTTATCGAGGCTTGGGTTCTGTGTTAATGTAAAATGGAAAGGTAGTCGCATATGCATCTCGTCAGCTGAAGGTACATGAAGTAAATTATCCCACTCATGACTTGGAATTGGCGGCACTAATCTTTGCTCTAAAAATTTGGAGGCATTATCTCTACGGCGAGGAGTTTGAAGTCTTCACGGACCATAAAAGTCTGACGTATCTGCAATCTCAGCCAGAATTGAATAATCGTCAGAGGCGATGGGTTGAATTTCTGAAGGACTATGATTGTAAAATCCAGTATCACCCGGCAAAGCTAATGTGGTCGCGGATGCACTAAGTCGTCAACCTTCGGGAATTTTATCGTACATGATGGTGGGTCAGTGGAGACTTTGAATGAAGTGGCCGACCTTTTTAGTGTGGTGCGATCATCTGAGAAAGGTTTCATTGCACGGCTTGTTGTTAAGCTGGATCTCATCGATGAAATTAAAAAGTCACAGTTGGAAGACGAAGAGTTGAAGAAGGTCTCATTCGACAATAACCAAGGATTGAAGCCGGACTTTGCCATCCGAGCTGATGGAGTCCTTTGTTTTTGAGGTCGTGTTTGCGTTCCTGCGGACTCCGAGTTGAAAAAGAGGATCCTTGATGAGGCACATAGATCTCGGTACACCGTACACCCTGGTGGTACGAAGATGTATCAGAATCTCAAATTAAACTTCTGGTGGAATGGGATGAAGAAGGATGTTGCGGAGTTTGTGTCAAAATGCTTGGTGTGTCAGAAAGTTAAGGCGGAACACCGAAGTCCAGCTAGAAAACTACAACGATTGGAAATTCCAGAGTGGAAGTGGGAACTTGTCACCATGGATTTTGTGACTGGTCTACCAAAGTCAAAGAAGGGACATGACATTGTTTGGGTTGTAGTGGACCGATTGACGAAGTTTGCACATTTTCTAGCAATGCGCGTGAATGATTCATTAGAAATGCTAGCGAAATTATATGTACGAGAGATTGTTCATCTCCACGGAGCTCTGATCAGTATTGTTTCGGATCGCGATTCGTGTTTCATCTCACGAATTTGGAGTGCTCTCCAAACGGCGCTAGGGACGAGATTGAACTTCAGCACAGCATTTCACCCTCAGTCAGATGGACAGTCTAAGAGGACGATCCAGATTTTGGAGGACATGTTGAGGGCTTGTGTGATCGATTTCGGTGGAAGCTGGGAAGATCACTTAGCCTTGGCAGAGTTTGCATACAATAATAGTTTTCAAGCGAGCATTCAGATGTCACCTTTCGAAGCACTATATGGAAGAAATTGCCGCACACCTCTATGCTGGAGTGAAGTTGGCGAGAGAAATCTTATTGGGCCAGAACTCGTACAGGATACGATCGACAAGGTGAAATTCGTTCGAGATCGGCTTCGGACAGCGCGGAGTAGACAGAAAAGCTATGCCGACAATCGAAGGCGGGAGTTGGAGTTCGCGGTGGGAGATCACGTGTTCTTGAAGATATCTCCATCCAAAGGCATAGTTCGATTCGGAGAACGGGGAAAGCTGAATCCACGTTTCATCGAACCATTCGATGTTCTGGAGAGGGTTGGACCAGTGGCATATCGCTTGGCATTGCCGCCGCAATTAGACCGGGTGCACAATGTATTTCACGTGTCGATGCTGAGAAAATACGTGCATGATCCTTCTCATGTCATTGAACCAGACTTGGTTCAAGTACAAGAAGACCTATCTATCATCAAGTGGCCGGTGAAGATCTTAGATCGAAAGGAGCAAGTCTTACGCAACAAGACCATTCCATTGGTCAAAGTGCAGTGGCAATATCATCATGGAGCACCCGAAATGACTTGGGAACGCGAAGAGGAGATGCGATAAAAGTATCCATCATTGTTTGCATCTTCCTCAGGTATGCCTTGAATTTAGAGACTATATTCCTTTAAGGGGGAAGGATGTGACAACTGAGACTTTTAGACCGTAATTAAACTAATTTTTATTCATGTTTCTGATGTTCCAAATTTTTATAATTTGGCATGGTTGGAATCCTTATGTTGTTAGCTTTCCAACTCTTTTTACGGATCATGAATCGGACTTGTATCGATCAAGTTATGAGCCAAACTGTGCCGAGAGGTCGGGTAGAGGAAATAGCGACGGATCCAATAGAGCCGCCGGTGTTGTGATGGATCCAACAAGTGTCGTCAGATTTCCTGGTGACGAACGTGATCAGAGCCGTCGGTGGTGTTGGGAGATGGCTGCAGTAGGAGCCGTCGATCTGGAAAATCATATTTTTGAAATATGATCCATTTTTGAAAGAAATAAGTGTCTTCATTAGAAATAATCTGATTAATGGTTTTTTATTATGATAAATCATATTTTTTAAAATTTGGTCCGTTTGTGGAAACAAACAAGTAAATTGATTTGAGATTTAATTTAAAATAATAGTTTCATATTTTTGTCTCCCATGTATATGTATGCCCATATATACCCCCACTTTTCCTCTCTCTTTGCATTAAACCTAAAACCCTAGAAATTTTCAAACCCTAAAACCCAAGTCTTCTTCTTCTTCTCTTGTTTTCAGCGCCGTTGTTGAGGAGCTCGGGAAGGGGTTCGAATAAAGGATCCTTGTGAGTATTACCCTCTGATTATAAAGAGTTTTGATTAATAAAAATTCTCTTTAGAACTTCTTTTCATATGATTTCGTTTTTAGGCTTTCCAAACAAAAAAAATATGTTTTTCTTCTTGATCCTTGAAGGTTTTATCTAATTTTGGGTCTTGTATTATACCAATGATTTGATGATGTTTTAGTGATGTTTTATAAAGTTTTATATGATGCTATTAGTCCACACATGTGTATTTTTGGATTTGTTGATCTCTTGTGTTTTCATCTTGAGTTTTTATAGTTTGATGATTTAAGAGTCATTTTCGGGTTGATTGTATACCTGGACATTTATCGTGTTTTTGGCTATGATAGAGTCGTTTCTGGGAAAAATGTATTTCACAAACAGAAATAGGTTTTGCAAATACCTTTCCATCGAATCATAAATCGTCCAATTAGGAATTACGGATTGAAAGTAATGATTTTTCAAAGATTTCTGTATCGCTCTTATATACGTTTTATAAATCCTTAGAGGGTCTAAGATAAAGATAATAGGATATCCTGTTAGGTACAATGATATGGTATTTCTCATGGTTTTCAAAGGATTTTGTAAAGTATACTTAGATCCTTGGGTGTACCAAGAGTTTTAGTGTTTTATCGATACTTTACCGTTTTCCCATAAGCTAGGGTTTTGAATGAATTATTCTTATATACGATTTTTGATATATTTCCTAAATATTTTGTATCGGTTACATATTATATATTGATTTTGATAATATGAATAGATCTAGGTTTTGAGGAAATTTTCAAATAAGATTTTATTAATTTTAATGACATGTTTTGCGAATCCTTAAACCTAGGGTTTTTAATTGGGTTTTCTTTCACATGACTAATCTTAATATACATTCCTTGCTGTTTTCAAAGGATTTTATCGAGTATGTTCACATCTTGGGTATACCAAATGTTTTAACGTTTTATCGATATTTTTCCGTTTTCTATGGATTAGGGTTTCGAACCGATTTTTTATTCATACGATCGTAATCTATCTCCTAAAGCATTTTACTTTTGTTTTACCTATTCTATATATATATGTGTGTGTGTATATATATATTGATTTTTGTCTATGATGGATTTAGGATTTTTGAAGATGTTTTAAACGAATTTTTGATTTATTCAATCGGATTATCGTACGCGTGATTGGATTTCTACAATATGATTTCCTTACTGTTTTATATTGTTTTAAAGGACCCACATAGGGTTTTCAATGATAGAATGTGTTAGGATGTTTTAACAAAAAAAATAAAATAATAAAATAAAAACAATAATTATAATAAAATAATATAGGGTTTTTCTTCTATTCCGGGACGGCTCTATTGAGAGCCGTCGAATATTCTTCGGGACGGCTCCTTGCGGAGCCATCGGTTTTGCCATGGACGGGCCCCTATAAGAGCCGTCTGGTTGCTTCTGGACGGCTCTTCGTAGAGCCGTCGATTTCTGTAAGTACGGGTACCATTAGGTCCCGTACTATTTGCGCGTATTGTGACCTAGTCGTACTATTTCAGGACTGGTAGATTGCTGTACGATTTCTTGCTTGGTTTGCGTGTCGTTGGACCGAAGGTGAGTGGGTCTAGCCTCTAGTAGCTTTTGAAAAACTACCTATATTTATCATATTCGCATCATGTTTATGTTATGAATACGACTGTTATCTTGAGTATAGAATTGCATGGGCATGGCATCATGTTTTGAGACGTTATTTTATGTATGAACCATATAATGATTATCATGTTATTCTTGCATGCAAATATGTGAATTGTAGAGGTCATCTTGCATGCATATCATTCGTCTGCGTGACTCAGTCCAGTAGGACCGTGTCTGCGTGACACCCGTCTGCGTGACGCCGTCTTCATGACGATTGGTCTGCATGATCAAGCTCTAGTTGGAGCGCTTTTGGCTGCGTGCCACACGGGCATGCGTGTCTGTTGCATCATACGCATCATGTAGATTGATGGTGGTTATTTCCTTTAATGAGAAGCATTCCATTTTATCGCAATATTTGTGAAAATTTATATTCTGTTGGTTCAGATATTCTAGAAATCTTTCTGAAGTTGTAATATTATTATTATTATTATTATTACTATTGGGATGCTAAGGTCCATTCACTGAGCGTGTTGTAGCTCACCCCTCCTTTTCCCAACCTTTCAAAGTAGCAGTTGGCGATCTAGTTCTCGTTTATTCCGTTGCATTCGTAGGTGCTTGAATAAGCCTTCTTCTTGGCATGTAGTGGACGTCCTTAGCTTTAGCAGCAAAACCAGGAGATATTTTATTTTAAGCAAATAAAGTACTCGTGTGTAATCATTCGTCTAAGAATGAATTATTGTGATCCTGGATTTGGTTTATGTTTATGTCTTAAAAACTTATGTGTTTTGAATTAATATGTTAATTTATTTCATTGAAAAAGTTTGAGATTGACGTGACGCACCGTATCACATGACTTAATAAAGGATAATGGGTACGAGAGCGTTACAGGAGGTGCCATGTGAGGAGGAGGAGAGAAGAGAAAATGAGAGGGTTTGGTTGGTGCCGAGAGACCCCTCAATGAAACCGCACGGAACAATGTAATCCGCGTGACCGCATAGTATCACGAGTCAATATATATATATATACACATGCAAGGATTATAGATAGCTTAGCCGCTGTTTAGCTATTGGAGTTGAGAAGGAATGTAGAGGAATATAAGCGAATAAATCAAAAATATTTATGTGTCTAAGAAATAATTGATAGATGTAGCTATACTAGAATAAGTCAAAATAATTAAGTTGATGCTCGTTTGGTGGACGTAGTTACCGCATGACCAAGTCAATTCAAATAGAAATGACCGTATGGTGAGAACATATGGGAGATGGCTAAATGCTTTGTTCTTGATTGGAGGAACCACTATAGAAGGGCGCGAGGAATTAGCTTTTAGGCCAAGAGTTTTGTATTCATTAGGAGCATTGATACACTCATGCCGTTTTGTAGCCTCATACATTGTGATAGCATAGTATATCGTCATCATAGTATATGTGGTTCTATTATAGTATATGACATAAAATATTTTATCATTTTTTCAAAGTGAATAAAAATATACCAATTGTCACGCCCCAGGGCGGCCGTCCCCGAGACGTGGCAATAATATAATATCAGCTATCATAAATAAGAGGTCAATAGTGACTCCAATAAATAAATACACAAGGCTAATGAAGCAATGACAACTGATATCACAACTGAAAAGGGGAAGCATAACTATCAATAAGTCTGTAATTCAAAAACATTATTACAGACTCGAATACACAATCACTGTCCTGTGAGAGCCAAGTCTAGCCAAATAAAATACAACAAGGGCCACACGCACGAATTTCAAATACACAAGACTCATATTAATCTTTCAAGCATTCAAGTCTCAATAATCGAAACAACGACTTAAGTTGGTGGTTGGGTGTCGACTCAAACCTACCACACCATGTTAAATATTCTGAGTGATTGGGGTTCCAACAGATGGAACAGTCACTTAAGTCATTGGGTCGGGTCTCAACCCAACCCACTACACCCTCACCCTCACCCTCACCCTTAGGTGACATAGGACTATTGGGGAAAAGGGGTCAACTGGTCTACGCCTTTCGTCTTCCGGTAGCCCTCTGCCGAGTAGCCTCGACCTGGTATCCTCCCATGACCTCTACCTCTACCGTATGGGTGCACCACCCGGCGTCATGAATAGTGTCTGGGAGAGCCTAGCAGGACAACTAAACCCGGGTAGCTTCGATACGGAAGCGACGAAGGGGAGAGCACTTGACATACGCGGTTTCGATCCTCATGGATCCGTCGTCGATAAGGTTACGAATTCTCATGAATTCCCACCAGAGCGCATAACTTAGATGCGGGGAAGACAGATGATTTGTAATGTCGATGCCACGGTATGACCCCTTAGGAGGTCATACTCTTGCTTAATCTTATTAAGCAAGGTTCATGGCCTCTATATATATAAAAGATATATAGAGATGAAGTATACAACATATAAATGATTACACAAAGAATTAATCAAGGAAGCATACAAATAATGCTATAACAAAATTCCAATATTGTCTGAGGCATGCTTGGGCTCATATGTATAACATATGGATGTAATACTCTAGTATTCAAGTCTAACATGATAGAAAAATATTTAAGGTCACTACCTTATTCATGCCTTATACTCATGCATACATGTAAATACTAACACATGAATAACCTAGCATGGGACACAATACAAGAACAAATATGGGTCCCTACACATGGTACTAGGGTGTATGATCCTAACATATTAAGTCTTAGTATGACATGGATGCAACCTAGCAAGATAAGCAATAACATGCACACTTAAGAAGGTTAATATGTGGTTACGGTGCCCCAGGGGAGGGCAATGCACGTCTACGTGCATCGAACACCTCCCGACTGGGTTGTATTGACCCACTCACAGTAAACCGGGTCGTCGCGCGACCGCTCGCCAAGATCTGCAAGATAAGGCATCCAAATATGTGAGTAAAACCACAAAAAGACACTTAAAAACAACAAGAAATGCCAAAGACTTGGATATGCACGCATACGAGTACGCACGTACGCGCACATGTCCGAGTGCCCCGACACCTACCCGAGCCCCTGGGCAGCCACACGCATGGCCCCCGCACGCGTACGCACGCGCAAGCACGCGCGCACGCGCCCCCGCGCTCGATGGCGCACTGACCCGCGCCTCCGGATGCGCTGCCCGCACGTCCAGCCCCTCGCCGCGCACCCGACGCGCACTCGCGCGCCCAGACGCGCAGCTCGCGCACAGTGCGCGTGCACTGCACCTCGCACGCTCCCCTCGCGCGCCTGCGCTCGCGCGCCCGCGCGCACGCGCACGCGCGTGTCTGCTCCCCTGCCAGGCCGCTAGGGCCTCTCCTGGGCGCTCGCCTGTGCGCGCACGCGCGTGGATAGACCCGCGCGCGCGCCCAAGGGCCTACAGCCCCTCCTCTGCCCTCCCCACACTCCCCCAACCCATCCCTAACATGCATGACTCCCCAACAAACCCCCTAACACAATAAAAACCAAGAAAACCTAAAGGGGGAGGGCTTACCAAGAGAGGGGGAGTGAAAGGGGGAGATCCGGTGCTCTCCGATGCACCCGCGACCACCACGACCCCTAACACCACAACCACCACCACCTCAGCCTCCCAACAGACCTTCTAGGCTGGAAAACAGGGGAAGGGGACCATGAGAGGGAGCCAAAGAGAGGGAAACAACAGAACAACAACACTACTCACCCTTTTTGTGCTTCTAGCCTTCTTGATCCACTACTTCTCCTTGTTTTTACTCACAAAAACACACAAAAACTCACTCACAAGGGCTGGAGAGAGAGGGAGAGAGAGAGAAGAGAGAATGTGAGATTTGAGAGAGAGAGCCCCCCCAAAACTCATGTTTGGGGGGGGGGGGTGAGGGGAAGTGAGAAAAGGGGGGGTAGGGTTAAGCCTAACCTCACCCCCACTCACACCAAATAACCAAGTGATTACTTGGTGGCTAAGCAAGGGGAGGTTGGCTTACCCAAGGTCACCCCATGCACATAAATATCTATTTACTATTCCACTTACAAAATCAGTTTCGAA
Source organism: Acorus calamus (assembly GCA_030737845.1). Taxonomy (NCBI): domain Eukaryota; kingdom Viridiplantae; phylum Streptophyta; class Magnoliopsida; order Acorales; family Acoraceae; genus Acorus; species Acorus calamus. The sequence continues at coordinate 11,825,161 of CM060872.1, forward strand.
GAAAACCCGGATACGATTCGGAACTGCATAATTTTCCAAACGTTACCGGAATTCGATGAAATTTTTATGGGTAGTACAGAATGGTACCAGGACCCATAATACGCAGTTAGATTTTCGATCAGAGTCCTCTAGCTCACGCAGATGGCTAAAAAGCCAAAATTTTAGCAGTTCCGATCGAAAAAGAAAATTTCAAAAATGGCCAGAATTGACCCAAAGGTTACCCATAGGCTAAAAAGTGACACATATATAACACCAATGTATCTGAATATATCCTTTATTTCATATATCCTTTATTTCAATGGAAGTGCGTATATATCCTTTATTTCATATATCTGAATATATCCTTTATTTCAAAGTGAATAAAAATATACCAATGTATCTGAATATATCCTTTATTTCATATGTACTTCAATGGAAGTGTGTATGAGTTTTTTTTTTTAAAAAAAATGAAAAATCGGTGTGAGCTACAATTCAACTCCACAAGAGGCTGGACATATCATTTTGCATTCATTAGGGGAGTTTTGGCCCATTTGTAGGATCTGGTAGAACTATCTTCTACACATGTCCCATAGGGCCTCTTTCATTTTCCATGGTTTTGTACCTCTATTAATTTGGTTTACATCCCTTAATAAATTAAGGCGTTGCCTACTGTTCATATAAAAAAATTTAAAATTAAGCTGGAATTAGATTCAAGGTTTCCCTGAAATTATATTATTCCATACTGGCTATTCCTACAATATAAGGAACCCTACATGCCAAATCGCATGTCATCATCATCACTTATAAATCAAAACTCTTACACATCAAATCATTTTTTTATTATGCACATCTATTCACCTTAATCAATAACTTATTCACGGTCAACTAAACAATAATAACTTCATTATTATGTTTTTCAACAAAAATAAATAAAAATATAACGAAACAGAAATTGTCTTCTTCCTTATCTGAAGCTAAATGACTAGTTTGGTAATTCTGATTAGAAGGAATACCAAATTTGTCCTACGTAAATTCAATAATAATAGATTCCATGAGAATGTGGATCTCGAATTTGTCCTCCTACAGAAATTCAGTTATAAAAGATTCCATGAGAATGTGAAAGTAATATAATTTTAGTTGGGATACCCAAAAAGTTCACATGAATGAAGTATATCAAATGTCATTTAATTGGGTGTTCCATAGAAGGTATATGAGATGATTATCACATTGGCCTTAACTAAGTTCAACTTAGGATACCCAGCTAACTAGTTTGAAAATTTTTCTCATTCTCTTTTTTACAAACACACTAAGCCCCCATTTAGAACGGGGATAAGATTTATGACAAGGTATATATTTATCCAAGCATAAGTGAGTATAAATAAGGATAAAATGATTTTGTGTTTGATTGTGTTTTGAATTATTCTTGTCGGTAAACGTAAGAATAAATATTTTGTTGTTTGGATAAAATGTTAATAAAGTATCGTGGAGGTAAAAATCTGCGCTAGGACATGTGTCAGGATAAGACGAACATAAGCCATCTCACTTGGGGCCCAAAAGACCCGATCCGGATCGGCAAACCTCATGATGACATTCTTGGGTGAGCTGGCACCACTAGACTGGGGGTTTAATCGGACAGTCAGACATCTTGTGGGCAAATGTCACCTCGAGCAGTTTAAGGCATGACCTAACTAGAGGTCTGGTCGGTCGACCTTATTATTTGAGAACGAGCAGCTTAAGGCACCACCAGACTAGAGGTCGGTCGGTCGACCTTACTCCTCACAAGACATGCTCGAATATGTAACTTACGGGCGAGTACATCAAGGGACCCCGAGTAGATTTGAGAAATGGTTAGAAGACCACTAATGCCTGTAACTGTCACGTTGGCAATTAAGGCCCACTACCAACAAGACGTGTGTAATTAAAGGGCCCGATGTGGAGCCTAAATACTAGGGATGTTTCCCTGGAAAAAAGCCCACTAAATACTTATTGACAAGGTGGTTACAAGGGTAAGAAAGGAACTACGTGTGGCTTGATCCCCAAGGTGTACGTAGGCAGCCTATAAAGAGGTCGCGTGACAGCACTCAAAATGTACATTAAAAAAATTCATATAGTCTAAGTTTTTCCTACCACCAAAATCTATAAAAAGTTATTGCTTGATGTTTATTTCCCAAAAGATTTACAAATTTAACTGAAGGGCAAAAATATCCACCTCAAATATGAATAGGATTTAAAAAAGTAAAAAAATAATGATAATTAATTTGACAGGTGATTTATAAGAGGTGATGACAGATGATTTAACAATGGACCCACATATTCTTTGGGTGGAATAACTTTGGATAACTTTAATTCTAGGGGTTGATTAGAATCCATATACCACTTTATATTAGTTTATTCTGGCAGACTTTATTAGGGGTTATTCGAGGCACACAAACAGACCAAAATTCTTATCCGAGGTTATCCAGGGGCATATACCCAAAACAAATGGGGTCTAAGTAAATGACGATTCTCACAGAATTTACAAGACTTGAATTTCAAAACGAGAGTACTACTTCAGAACAAGAGTTGCCAAATGTCTCCATAATCATATACGAAAAATCAGAAATATTCAATATTCAAAAATCAGGAGTGTGGATATGAATATCAGCCTACTCGATCCAAAAAATATCTGTATCCGACATATATTATAAAAGTGTATATATATATATTATATGTTGCCCATATTGTTATCTTGTATAATTAATCGTAGGGATTTTTAGTTTTAAGTCCCCATAAACATGCCTATTTAGGGATCAATCCCTCCCTTCTTCATATTTCTTTTTAAGTCCCCATATTCAACCGCCTATTTGATTTTTAGTCCCTCCGTCAAACGTCCGTCCATACACTGTTAATTCGTGAAATGTTATTTGATTTTTAAGTCATTGTAAACTATCTTATTTAGTGATCTGCCCCTGTAAATATGAAGAAGGGAGGGACTGAATACTAAATAACACAGTTTACAGGGACTTAAAAATAAAATCACATTTCACAAATTAATGATGTATGGACGGACATTTGACGAAGGGATTAAAAACCCAATAGGTGGTTGAATATGGGGACTTAAAAAGAAATATGAAAAAAGGAGGGATCAATCCCTAAATAGACATGTTTATAAAAGTTTAAAACTAAAAATCCCAATAATATGATAATATATTATAACACTATTAAATTTTAAATGTATGTGAGGTGGATATTTTCCCCCTTCAGTTAAATTTGTAATTCTTTTGGGATGTAAACTTCAAGGGATAATTTTTGTAGAGATTTTGGTGATAGAACAAACTTAAACAATATGGATTTTTTTGCTATGCCCATAGAGTGCTTGCGCGCGACCTCTTTATAAGCTACCTACGTAACCCTGAGGGATCAAACCACACGTAGTTTCCGAAATGACCTTGTAACCGCCTTGTCACTAAGTGTTTAGTGGGCTTTTTTCCAGGGAAACGTCCCTAGAATTTATGCTCCATGTCGGCCCTTAATTACCCATGTTTTGCTGGTAGTGAGCTTTAAGTGACAATTTGGCGGTTATAGGCGTTAGTGGTCTTCTGACCGTTTCTCAATTCTGCTCGGATCTCTTGGTGTACTCGCACGTGCGTTACATTTTTTAGTATGTCTGCGAGGAGTAATGTCGACCGATCAGACCTCATATCTGGTCGTGCCTTAGACTACACGAGGTGACATTTGCTTACGAGGTGTTCGACCGTCTGACTAGACCCTTAGCCTAGTCGTGCCTACACACTTGATGACGCCATCATGAGGTTGCCCAACCAAGATCAGGTATTGTGGACCCCTAGTCAGATGGCCCACGTCTATCTTTTCTAGACACATGTCACAGCGTAGATTTTTACCTCCCTAGATGCCCCCTCTCCTACTCTTTTGAATTGTTGGGGTCAAAGATCTGGTCGTCTGTCTCCTCGGGATTCTTTAAACCGTTCAGGATTTGACGAATGATTTACTGAGTTAGCTTTAATGACGCGTGGCCTCCCATGATTTTCTCTTAGAAAATCCAAACGTCAGCGCCTCATAGGTTTTCATGAAACCCTTTATGGGCATTGATTGCTAATCAATATCCGCAGCGAATAATTGCTGCCGTCTTTCCAAAGCGTCTCCTCAGCGATATTTAAAGGTCAAATGGGAAGCTCTCTTCATCCCATCTCGTCCTTCGTCTTTTGAAATCTCCATTTCCTTTGATCAAAGAGAAAACCGCCATTACCGCAGCCCTTCAAAGAGAGTTGGGCGTCTCCTCAGACTTCGCAATCGATAAGTTGTCTGATGATGAGGTCACCACCCTTTTTCTTGACTTTGTCCTCCTTCATCAGAGTTATTTCTTGGATGGGGGTCTTTCTCTTCCTCTGCGACACTTGATGGCAGAGTTTCATGACTTCTTTGGCCTCCACCCCATCTTAATCATCCCCAATGTGTACCACATCCTGATGTGTGTGGTCACTGTCGGTGTGGAAAAAATCCGCGGGCGTGTGTGGGGGTTCTTTGGGGATTCGGATCTGATGCGTGCCCTGGCGGGCTCGGTCGAATCGTCTCTCAGAAGGGTGGTGTCATTCCTGGTTGAGGCGCCCGACATCAGCTCAAGAGGATTCCAGGGTGTGTGTTATCGCCACCTACTTTTTTGAAAAGCAGGAAAAGGTTGGGTTGGATTTGATCGCCTACGTAGGGAGTTTGTGGGGTCTCTGCTCTGAGACATGGATATACCGTACACAGAGGTAAAAAGTAGGTAATCATATTCTGTTTACGGAGCTTGACTAAAGGAGTCTTGGGACAAAGGGGTGCAGGTGGGGTGTGGAAATGGGGCGGCTAGTGTGTTTGAGCCGTCGGGTATGGGGCGGCTACTAGGGTTTAGCCGTCCGGGGCCTGGGTTGGTTTGGGCAGAACTTCGGTAGGAAATGGGTTTGGTTTTGGACAGAGGTTAGGCTAGGTTTAACCCGGGTTTCTGGAGGGTGGAATGAGAGGGTGTTTTTGTGTAGGGAATGGATTTTTCTCTCACAAAAGGGACTCTATTTCTCTTTCTCTCTCTAGGGATTTCTAGTAGTGGAAGGGGGTGTGAACTATTGGTTTGGGAATTAGTGAATTGTCAATTGGAATTCTAGATGTTGTTTAAAGGCTTGGGACCTCCTCTATTTATAGTAAAAAGAGACAGGGGAATGTCCAGGGGGTATTAGGATTGCTTGGTCAATAGTGTGTTTGATTAGACCTCTCATTTAATTCTCTGGTTCTTCTGTCACGACCTCTCATTAGTCCTAACTAGCCGCCCACGATGGGGCGGCTACTTTCTGGTAGCCGCCCCCATCATGACCTACCAAACGTCCCATCTCTGACAAGTGGTGGCTTGGGTCGGTTACTTGGTTTGGTCCGGCCAAGATGGGGCGGCTAAAGGTCACAACCCGCCGCAATGATCAGCATTTAATGCTGCTTTATGTCCCATCCAGGGAAGCTGTTCAGGGTTGGCCAGGGGGGCGGCTAGTGCCAACTAGCCGCCTGCTATGGGACGGCTAGTTAGGGTTAGCCACCCCTTTCTAGGGTTTCTTATGGTTTAGGGTTAGGGTTTCTGGTTTAGGTTAGAGTTTCCGGTTTAGGGTTTCCGGTCAGGGTTTGGTTTAGGGTTAGGGTTTTAGGTTTAGGTTAGGGTTTCCGATCAGGGTTTTGTTTAGGGTTAGGGTTTCCGATTTAGGTTAGGATTTCCGCTCAAGGTTTGGTTTAGGGTTAGGGTTTCATGTTTAGGTTAGGGTTTCTGGTTTAGGTTAGGATTTCTGGTCAGGGTTTTGTTTAGGGTTAGGGTTTTCGGTTTAGATTAGGGTTTCCGGTCAAGGTTTTAGGGTTAGAGTTTTCGGTTCCTGAACTTTTGGTTTTCTATTAGATGCCCAAATATGGGTTATTCCCAGGTGTTACTCGAAGTATTTTCGTCTTTCTGGACGGTCAAAATTGGGGTATCTATAATTGTCCCTCATCAGACGGAGTCTTTGCGCGAAGCAGGAAAGACTTCGACCGATGATAAGGAAGGAGACCCCTATTTTGGCCGGCCCGACCTTCAAGAAGTTACGACAACAGGAACAGTACTATTCGGGGAGTTGATTTAGACCGTCAGAGGTAGGTCTTGACTTAGAATTTTCAACCGAAAGGATGATCCAAGTGGAAGGCGGGAAAAGTAAATGGTGAGTGATCCAACCCGTGGTCAGGGTTCTTAGCTATCGTGCACGGAGCAACCCAACGTCAGTTTCCTCGTGCCTACCATTCCCGTGCTTGGGAAAACTCAGCAAGGAGGGGATATCACCGACAGTAAGCAAGTAAAGAGTTGAGTTGGTGAATTGGATCATCTGAAGGATAAGAACTCTGGAAAAGAACTAGAACTGGAGATATTCGAACTGAATGGTACTGAAAGTGTGGTAAAACTTTGGGAAAGTCGTGTTTGATCAAGTAGTGCCTGGAAATAAGCCAATACATGCCTGTTTGGTATAGAAAACCTCGGAACTAGGGCTGAAAAGAGATTTGGAAAGGGGTTTTAAGTGAAAACGGGAAAATTGGGTGGGGCAGCTAGTTAAAACTAGCCGCCCGAGAGGGAGCGGCTACTCGTGGGTAGCCACCTCCCGACTGGGTCCCTTATAACTGAAAAAGGGACCCTCTCTCTCCCCATACATTTTAAAACGGTTACCCTTTCCTCCTCTCTTCTTCTTCTCCATTTTAAACCAAAAACCTTGATTTTAAAACACCTTAAATCCTTTGTTTTTTGCCTTCCATTATTCCTTTCTTCTTGATTTCGAAGCCCTAGATTTTCTTTGGGTTCTTCTTTTGTACGAAATCGTAGGAGATGATGAAGGGGAAGAAGACGGCTTCGATGATGAAGCGCATTAGGTCTTCCCGAGAGCAGAGAGGGGTTGTCTCAGGGTCTAGTTCATCGGGGAGTGATCGGGTGGAAGGGGAGGTCGTGAGGGAGGTTGTGGGTATGGCGGAGGTACCACCGGTGGATACCAGTGCGGGTGAGGTCGGGGGTATGCCTTAGGGGGCTGTTCCGGAAGTAGGGGGAGGTATGATAGGTTATACACGCAAGAGGAGGCGTGGGGATTGACCGGTGGCGGTCGAGGAGGTGGTTTCGGAGGTCGGCGGACCGGTCGAGGGTGCAACCGAGGGGGTAGGGGCTGAGGGAGTTAGTGAGGATGTGAGGACATCGTTGGATGCCGTTGTTGGGATGCTAGATAGGGAGGCCACGGAGGCCAGGGCTGAGGAGGAGGAAAGAAGGGCTATGGGGACCTTTGCGGAGTTTGTCTCCGGTGCGGGGAGGGTGGAGGGGACTGGGGATGTTAGGGACGAGGCCGGGGAGGCTGAGGGTGCGGGCACCGGGGCCACAGAGGTCGGTGTTGGTGCCGAGGCTGAGGCCGAGGAGGCCGTGTTTGAGGAGGATGAGGAGGAGGGGGATGACGACGGGATGGACAATCCCGACGAGGCTGAGGTGGACGTTCCCAGGTCCACACGGGCCATGGTAATTTCTTGACCCCTTTTACTCTAGCTTTTTATTTATATATATGTGTGCATAGGCGATTCGTGTGTAATATTTGTACATGTGTGTGTTAGTAAGCATGCTTGGATGTATGGTTTTATCACGGTGGAGTATATAAGCATGTTGTATGCTGATATGGGTTTGTTTTTAGAAATGGGGGCAATTTTTATACACATGTCCATGTTTGCTTTATTTTAGAAAGAAGAGGGGAATGGTAGGACTAGTATGCTTGCATGCGATATATTTTTGTGTGCATATAGTTTTTAAGGTGTATGTATTTGATCGTGGTAGAGCATGAGGGAGTGTATGCATGTATTTCATGGGTCCAAGTATTTTCCACATGCTTAGGTGAGTATATGGAAAATATATAAGCATGATAGACCGTGATGAAAGAAGTGCGTAAGTGGTGACCATGGTGGGATTAATAGTTTTAGCATGTGTGGTCATATGAAGAGTGCTTTGTAAATAATGGGAGGTGAACCCTTATGTGAATTAAGTTTCCTATTTTCATGCTTTTGTTTTGGTTTAGCATATGGGAATTTTATCTCACTAAGCACGATTTCTATGTGAATTTTTAGGCTTTGGATTCTTACCTCTCGATTGCTCTTTAAACTAACCCATGTCTTCTTCATTCGCTTGTAGCGGCCGAATCGTATCCGGGCTTTATGGCATGGGACGAAGAGGTGGTACGATGCCCTGGGGCTAGGGGAGAGGAGGTTGGTGGACGGAGCGGGCTTCCGTTCCTCGTTTCTGATTGAGCAATTCCACGTCCACCGTCCTTATGTGGAAGCGTTGGTGGAGAGGTGGGACCCGAAGAGTTGCTCTTTCATTCTCCCCACCGGCGCCATTATGCTGACCCTCGAGGACGTCCATCAGATCACCGGCCTTCCGGTCTTAGGGGAAGCAGTGATTGAGGCCACCCTTGCTGACTATAGGGGATTGTTTCAAAAGTTGATCGGGGAATGGGAGTTCGTGGAGCGGGAGCGGACACTGAACCAGATCCCTTTGGCGAGGCTTTTCGGGCAGTATGGCCTCGGTTCCTTCACAGAACGTCAGAAGGGTGAGGCTGCAGCTAGTTTTGAGAGGAGGCGGGCGATGATCGAGGCGAGAGAGACGGCCGCATGCCCACAGAGGGCATGGAGGGAGTTGAGGGCGTTCTTCCTTTATTTCTTTGGCCGGGTCCTCTTCTCGACGGCCTATGATAAGGTCTCCTCTCTTTCCGTTTTGCTGATGAGAGACCTGGAGGGCATGGGACGCTATGCCTGGGGAGCAGCGATGCTCGCCCATCTCTTCGCGGACCTCTCAAAGAAGGTCAAGAGGGCTGGGGGAAAGAACCTTGGCGGCTTTGCGCCATTCCTTCAGGTATGTGTAAGTGAACAGTAGATGTCTTCTTCTTGGCTTAGTTCACTTGATCATGACAATTTCCATCTCGCTTTGCTAGATTTTTGGATATGAGCACTTCGCCATTGACCACCCGACTCTGGCGCCGTTTGATCCTGCTCTCCCTTGAGCCATGAGATGGGCACCCCGGGGCTCTTCACGCTTGCACCGCCTCACCCAATTCTGAGAGGCCTTCCACGTCTTGACGGAGGAAGAGGTACAAATTTTCTTTGAGTTTTCTTTGGCTTGTATTTGGTTTTCTTTTGGCTAAGCGCTCTTCCAATCTTTTGATGCTTTATAGATGACGTGGAGGCCCTATATGGATGAGGAGGTTCCCGAGGATCTGTCGCAGGACGTCTGGCTGATCTACTTCAATGAGGTCGTGTTTCATGCGATCAGCCGGGTCGTTCGCCAGCTTGGGTATCACCAGTGGGTGCCCGATCCTTTGCTGAAGTGCCCCTCGATCCCGGTGGCTGGGATTCCTTGGGACGCGAACCTCCCGAGGAACTACGCTATGTATGTGGCAGGATGGATGAGCCGGGGTATCTTGGTGGAGCGTTGACCCGAGGTGACTTCAGATGACGACTACCTGGCTTGGTATTGTCAGGAGTATGCGGGCATCCTTGGGACGATGGAGGAGGAGGTCCCGGACGCCTACGTAAGTTAGAAACCCTTCTTTTCTTTCTCGTTCCCTTCTTGTTTGAATTTTTTCTGAGTGGTGTGTCTTTTGCAGGTGGAGTTGAATGAGATGGAGAAGAGACTCATGACCGCCAATGAGCACCTTCGAGCGCGTAGTGGGCAAGGGGAGCACTTGAGGGCTCAGAGGCACCGGTTACAGGACCAGGTTTAGTTCCTCGAGGCTCAGGTGGATGCTCTGTCGAGAGCGAGAGCCGTTGGTGCCTCTTCTTCTTCTGCTCCTCCTCCTTCCATGGTTTCTGAGCCAGAGCTTGAGTTGACGAGGGAGTTAGATGCGGCCCGGAGCGAGTTGGCGGCCACACGGATGGAGCTGGGCCAGGTGAGAGTAGGGCTTTACGGGCTGAGGAGGAGATGGACCGGCTGAGGTCCATGATGGCCTTGAGAGAGGAAGAGTTCATCACCCTGGGCTGCGAGAGGGACTCCCTCCAGACGAGGGTATCCGAGTTGGAGGTTGCGGTGGATGTTCCCGGGGGTTTGATGGGGGATTTGCTTCGTTCTCTCCACGCCGCTGGGGATAGAGATTGAGAGGCACTTCGCTCGAGCAAGGACCAGCTCTGGGCTGCTGAGGCGAGATCGAGGGAGCTTCAGGAGAGGTTGAGGGTGGCGGAGACGCGTCTTCGGGGGAGGTTGGAACGGAGAGATAGAGATATTCAGCAGGTCCTCTGGGAAGCCACCATGCGAGGGAAATTGGTTGGTGGAGGGGTTATGACCGAGGCGGACCTTGATCTCCTTCCTCTTGAGCCCGAGCATTCCGTCTCGGCTTCTCTGGCTACCGGGGCCAATTTCAGCCGTGCTTCTCGTCCCTCGACGTCCAGGAGTCGTGGGATATATGCGAGGGCTGCATCTTCAGTTAGAGAGGCTCCTACTGCCCCTGATGCTCCAGAGGTTCAGTCTTCTCATCAGCCGCCGCTCCTTCCCAGCCAAGTCAGGACGTTCCTCCTACTCAGCCTCCAGCAGATGACGATTTGCCGAGGTATAGGTTCTTTACGTCTTGGTTTTGGTGGAAGAATAGTATATATGCAAGGAATTTATGCTTTTCTTCTTTTCTTTTTTGACTCAGGTGATCATTTCAGTGGTGTGTATCTCAAGACGTTCTACATGGAAGCTATTGATGGATCTTTATCTATTTTGACTTTAGTTTTAAGTAGGTTTACCTTTCTTTTTCATGAGCAATTTTCCCATTCTCTTTATTTTTCTTGATGTATGGACAAACATGGGTGTTTTTAAGTTAGTTTTGTTGGTTTTAACTTGGTTGTATATGTGGAATGGTTTCATAAGGCTTTACGGGTGGATGAATGGGCGAATTGATGTATGGTTTGGTATATGATTTTGGTTTTGATGGTCGCTTGATTTGTATTTATGCAAGTTTTATGTATGAAATGTGTGTGCACAGGTTTTGGGGGAGAATGCTTTTTATAGGTACCAAAGGAGTTGAAGAGTTGAAAGATTGGACCGACATAGCTGAAATAGGTGCAGCCAGGGGGTGGCTAGTGCAAACTAGCCGCCCAGTGAGGGGCGGCTAGTTGTGTTTAGCCGCCCCCAGCCTGGGGCATGTTACCTGAAACAAAGGGCCGGGGCGGCTAGTGTATTCTAGCCGCCTGATGAGGGGCGGCTAGTCGATTTTAGCCGCCCCCGGCTTGGGGCAACTTTTGGTTCTACCACTTCTGTTTGCTGCTGCTGAAAGCCTTCACGAGTGTTTTAACCTTCGAGACCTATAAAAACATCCTTTCCATGGACCAAGTGTTAAATCTGTCTGTATTGCACCCCTGCACCGACTTTCGAGCCCTTCTTGCTTGAATTGTCAAGGGCTACAATCCATCTTAAGGTAAAATGGAAAGCGAATGAGAGAAAGGAAAGCACGGGAAATCATGCTTTAGTACACAAGGGAGAGATTCCAAGTGCGTGAGCGAAGAAAACTCTTAAGTATGTGTGAAAGTAGGACAATTTCTTCTCAAGCATGTGCGGAAGGGCATGAAATGAGTGTAGATGGGGGCAATTTTAATATTGGTACGGGTCAACTTTAGTATTTCAAGTAAATCGGATGCCTAGGTGTTTTAGAAAAGGAAAATGCGAGCTTATGCGTAAGTATAAGTGGCATAAGGGGCATTTTAATTCTTCAATGGTCATTTTTATGAGAGGGCAATGTTCTCGACTTTCTTAAGTAAAAGATACCATTAAGTCCCTATGGAGGGCCCTTGTGGTCACTTATGTCCAAACCAGGATTGTATTTGAAAGGTATAAGCCTTAGGTGTCGGTTTTTTTAGGTTTATGGTTTCCAAATGCTTGATCGTATTATTCTAAACATGCTGAAAAATCCATGAGTGTACCAAGAGTCAAGTCAAATAAGTTTCTTTTGGATAGACAAGTTTCTAAGTAAACTCATGTGAGTGTGTGTAGTTGTAAACATGGAAATGGTCTAACCTCGGTTGAAATTTCACCTTTCTGGTAGACATAGTTCAATTTTGAATCCCATTGCGAAATAAAAGGGTAGAGGGAATGGGATAAGAGTAATATCTTCCTTTCGAGCAATATTTTAGAATTGTCCCAGTCTAGCATATGTCCTACTTTCTAGGTCCCTCTGGCTTTCTTATTTTTATCACTTCTTTATTTTGGGTGGAAAGTACAGTCTGTTGTTTAGACCTGTACTAGTAAAGTCGTTTGTTTGGCATATACTTGTGCGTAAAGGCGTGAAAGCCTGCTAAAGTAGAGAGTTTAACCCGTTCACTTGGGTGTTTTTTTTTCGCTGGCCTCTCATTGCCTGATTTTTTTTTATCTGAGGGGAGGCTCTTCTTTTTTTTACCCCGATTTTTTCCATGCTTTCCCTCTAGAAGTGTTTGTATAGTACGAGAGCCAGTTTTGGAACATATGCTAGGTCTAAGTAATTCCTCATTTTGACCTTGGGTTAATATGAGTGGGGCAGAAATAAGGGAGGTTTGCTTTGGGGTTTCAAAATTATCCCAGTCTACGAGGTAAGCAATTTCTCTTCTATTAGGTAAATCGATTGTCGAGTCATACGTGCGTGAAGGAAGCGGCATGATTGGCAGATATGTGTTCAAATAAATACGAGTTTATCTTTGTGAGTCTTATAATTCTATCATCAAGTACTAAATGCTGGAAATTGCAGAAAGAAAGAATAATAGTTCTCAAGTATTGAAAGCTATTCATGCATGGAATTTCTTTAGATAAAGTATATTCCACGAACCTGAAACCTCGACTACCTTCGGCATCTACCAAGCGATAGGCATTCCCGGAATAGGCATGGGTGATCACATAGGGTCCCTCCCATGTGGGTCGCAGTTTCCCTCTTAGGTGAGGCTGTCTTGATGGCATGATTTGCTTAAGTACTAACTCCCCGATTTTAAATTATCTTTCTATTACCTTTTTTTCAAATGCCGTTGCCACCCTTCTTTGGTAGGCCTGGGCATGGTCTACTACTCTTAATCTTTTCTCGCCTCATTCCCCTTGTTTTTATTGGTATTTATGTTTTTGAAAGCGTGGAAATAGATATATACATGGTTTTGAAAAAGGGTACGAGTTGGTAAATAGATATTTTGGTTTCTGGAAAAAGAATGGAGATAAAGTTTGGAAAACGATTTTGTTAGAAGGAAAGCATGGAAAGACAGTTTGTAAAATATTTTTGGCGGAAATCATGGAAATACTGCTTTGTAAAATATTTTGTTTTGAAGGAAAGTGTGGAAAGAGATCTTTGAAAACATTTTGAAGGAACTCATGGAAATAAGGTTTTGCAAAATATTCTTGTTTTGAAAGGAAAGTACGGAAAGGGATCTTTGAAAACATTTTTTTTATTTTTTATTTTTAAAGGAAATATGGAAGTAAAGTTTTGTAAAATATTTTAAAGTGAGTCATGCAAATAAGGTTTTGTAAAATATTTTGTTTTTAAAGGAAAGTATGGAAATGGATCTTTGAAAACGATTTTGAAGGAACTCATGGAAATAAGGTTTTGCAGAATCTTCTTGAAGTGAGTTATGGAAATAAGGCTTTGTAAAACATTTCATTTTGAAGGAAAGTATGGAAAGAGATCTTGTAAAAATAATTTTCTTTTTTTTAGGGAAAATGGAAGTAAAGTTTTGTAAAACATTTTGAAGTGAGTAATGGAAATAAGGCTTTATAAAAGATCTTGAAAGATGATAAATGACTATTTTCTTTTTGAGTTTTGGTGAATTTTTGGAAAGCTTCGAAACAAATATGTATAGGGTGATGAAAGCGAAAGCTGGTAAACAAATATTTTGATATTCAATTTTTAGAAAAGCCGTAAACAAGTATGTACAGGATTTTGCTAACTAGAATGCTGATTAAAGCAAATATTTTGGTTTTGGGGATTTTTGAAAACCTGAAAATAAATATGTATAGGTTGATGCTAGTGGGGCTTACCAGGGGGGATCGGTACCTGGTTCTTGGACTCATATTGCTTCCTCGAGTCGGCTCCTTTTTGACGGCTGGCTAATGTCCGATGGGGGTCCCCTATTCCCGAACTACCCCTCCCTGAGCTGCTTCAGGGGCCTTCCTTGCTGGAGCAATTCTTCGTCAGCGGAGCCTGGTTGCCAACATGTAAGCATCTCTAGTCGGATGCGCATGGCATAGACACTCTAATTTTGGGCCCGCGCCTCATTGAAGCGTGCCTCTCCCCAGATAGATATCACTCCTCCGTGGTACGGGAAGAGAAGGCAGTGGTGTCAGGTTGATGAAATGGCCTCAATGCTGTTGAGCCGGTCCTTCTGACAATTAGAGGGTGGGGTGATCGAATGTTCATTACCATGCAGTTGACGATGGTGGAGACCGGGACGATTTTTAGTGGAAGCGTGACCAGTCTTCAAGCGTTCTTGCATGTGCTGTCGAAGGTGTAAATGAATTCATCCGAGGGCTCCAATCTAGGAACCCTGCCTTCTAGCTTCTGGTAGGTGGAATATGTGAGAAAATTAGTTTCCGCTCCCGTATCGATGAGAATGTTTCCGAAATTCTCTTCCTCCGAGTATGACAGTGATTGCGAGGGGTGCGAAGCGCGCTCTAGCTTTTGCGACTTCATGGGGGAGGAAGGTGATCGGGTTGGGCTCTGTAAGATTGTTTGATGGATTCCGGGTCCCGGTTGTCTCCTCCGAGGGGTAGTTGCTGTTATATGGGGACCTGGGTGGGCTATCATTTTCATTCTTGCCTCCCGGGCATAGGGCTAGTGTTAACATATTGTGTATTGCCCATTTGTTCTCGTTCTCGTACTGGAGGTGTGCCTCTCCCCAAATTGTCAGTACATGACCCATGAAGGGTAGTCGGAGGCATTAGTGCCAGGGAAAACAGATAGCTTGGATGTTGTCCAACCATGGTCGTCCTAGCATCAACGGGTACCTTGTGTCGATGTCGGCCACGAAGCATGCTACCTCACAGATGAGGGGGCCGACAGATAGCTCGAATATTCCGGGGCCGCGGAGAGCTTTCCCCGTGTAATTGAAAGCCTCGATAGTAGGGTGGGCAGTTTGAATGGGAGGGCGTCCGAGTCTGGGTATCTTCTGGTAGGTGGAGCACGTCATTATGTTCATTCCCGACCCTGGGTTAATGAAGATGTTTAGCAACAACATCTGAAGTCGTCCGCAGATGTGTAGGGGGTAGACTCGCAGTATGGAGTTCGGGAGGTCGTTATCAGTGAACGATATGGTCATTGGGCGGCGAGGGCCAGCGACAGCGTCGATACTTTCGGAGGACCCATTGTCATCCGGATGCAGATCATCCGAGTACATTCCCCTCCCTCAGGTCCTTCGCTGGCTCCTTCAGGAACCTCCTCAAAGGGCTCCTCCTCTTCGTCTCCTCCCGGATTTTCTAGTCCGCTTTCGTCGGACTCAATGTTGATAGCTGCGGGTAGGGCGAGGACTGCTTGTTCTTCTTCGCCATAAGGTACGGTGAGGTCATGATCATCAAGGTTCAGCTGGAACAGCTTGTTCTGCCCCTCCTCGGATTCCTCGGATAGACTATCATCAGTGACATCCTCCGAACTGCTTGGTTGAGGCGATGGTTGTCTCCCTCATGACCATCTTTACCATGTGGGCTCCAGATATGGATGCTTGATTGTGACCTGGCAATGGGTCAGTAAATATGCCAAGTGGCTTGGAGGTAAGGGAATTGCCCTGGTTTAAGTGGCTTATGATCATGGCCCAATCCAGGCGTCTGTCGTCATTCAAGTCATAAATAAAATCCTGAAAAACAACGCATTGTTCTACGGTATGCCCATGCTGTTGGTGGTATTGACAGTAACACAGCCTACTGGCCCCGAGGAGTGGAGGCTTAGCAACTGGGAGGGAGATACTATTAGTGTCCATTAGCACCCTAAAAATCCTAGTTAGAGTTTCTGGGAGGGGAGGGTAAGAGTCCCTCTTTCCCACTCATCTCTGATCAAAGGATGTTGGAGGGGAGACCTCATTATAAGTACTTTGTGTAGGCTAACTAGGATTTAGGTTTTGGTTCCTTAGGAAGGTGGAATAGAAAGGGGTCCTAGGCTGGCCTTGCTTGAAATTACGGGGCTTTGGACCGGGGAACTTTGGATTACTGGGTTTTGTTGTGTCGGAACGGGGACGGGTACTGATCGAGTAGCGAAATTTTGGTTGGTTGGCCTAGGCGGCGCAGACCCGGATGAACCGGACATGTACTGTCTCAGAGCCGTTCCTCGATCAGGAACTCGTGCTCCGTTAAGGTAGAGTGCTGATACTTGTGTAATCCCCTCTACCGTGGGGGTTTGTGCCTTACGAGGCGGTTGTCCAACCCAATGGCTGATAGGTGGGGACTAGGTTTGGACTACTGGGGCTGCACAATGGGAAATCCTGTTGTGGCGGTCAATTAGAAGCTGATACGTAGTACAGTCTCCGTAGACTCAGTCTCTGTAACATCATGTCAATTTCTTGACACTCTGTGAGTTGCAGGCTGGTTCGGTGGACAAGTGTGCGCCACCGAGATACGTATTGTTCAAATCGTCCCTAGGCCTCATTTTCTCTACGGTCAAGTTGAAATAGAGGGGGTTCTGATCCTCTGGTAACCGTAGCGCCCCAAGAACTTCTCGCTTACAGCCGAGAAGTTCGATAAGTGATCTACAGGGAAGGTGGAGAACCATTGCAACGCTTCTCCTTCCAATGATTTCTGGAAGAGAAAGACTAGCAGAGGTTGATTATCTAGAAACGGTCGGGTGTCTAGATAAAAGGCAGTTAAATGAATGTCTGGGTCTCCACGACCTTTATACCGCGCGGAACTTGGGGATTTTGAATCCCTCCGGCTGATGGACTAACGGGATCTGTCTCAGGTTATATAGAGACGTGTGCTTGAGGGCTGAGGGACTAGTCTCGGAGAGGATTCTCTGGATGGTTTCATCTAGTGTTTCTCCCCTGGGAGGGATGCCTAGCGGTCCCGGGTTTGGGGTGGCCTAGTAAGGGCGTGGGGTAAAAATGGTTGGGAACATTGGATTCGCAGGGGGAATGGGGGATGAACGAAAAAATGCTCGGATTGACCGAGCGACTGGGTGCGAATGGGGTTTTGGGAATGGCCTTGGGGGTTTTGACAGGGGCCTCCTGTCTCAAGGTCTTGGCATGACGGTAGTCGGCGAGGTCATGAAACATGTCCTCTATGGATTGGTACCCTAGACTGACCATCTTTTCCTCTAGATGAGTTAGGAATTGTGTGGCCTGACCATCTTGGTGGATTCTCTCCTCTAGTATCTCCTCCTCTATGTGGGACTCCATGATGTGTGTGGAATGATTCAAGGGAATGAATGCAGATATAAAGCAGTAAATAAAGCAGTAAAGGATTGCGCAGCGACGTGCGGCTTACAAAGCAGTAAAGGATTGCACAGCGGTGTGTGGCTTACAAAACAGTAAAGGATTGCGTAGCGGTGTGTGGCTTACAAAGCAGTTTAGGATTGCGCAGCGGTGTGCGGCTAACAAAACAGTAAATGATGCTGTGATGCAAAGTAGAGGAGGATCTAATTCAAGGGGTGGGAAACTCTAACCTTCCTAGAGGGTTGATAGCATTCTAGTCAAGCTTGTAAAAGGGTAGGCAGAAGAGGATTACCTTTTGTTGTCAGCTTGAAACAAATATGTACAGGAGTTAAGCTTAAAATGAAAGCTGGTTAACAAATATTTTGGGCTTTTGGTTTTAGGAAAGCTGTAAAGAAATATGTACATGATTTAAGCTGAAATAGGGACTTACCTGGGTTGATCTGCCCCCGGTTTGCAGATTTGGGCCACTTCTTCAAGTCGGCTCATCTTCGACGGCTAACAAATATCTGGTGGCGGTCCTCAGTTTCTGGATTCCCCCTCTCTTAATCTCTTCAGGGGCCTCCCTTGTTGTAGTAGATCTATATCAGTGGAGTCCGATTTCCAACATGCAAGCACCTCTAGCCGGATGCGTATGGCACAGATGCTGCAGTTCCGGACTCACGACCTTTGAAGCGTGCCTCTCCCCAGATAGACATCACCCCTCGGTGATATGGGAAGCGAAGGCATTGGCGCTGGGTGGACGAGACATCTTCGATGCTATCGAGCCATGTCCTTCTGATAATTAGAGGGTGGGGTGATCGAATGTCCATCACCATGCAGTTGACTATGGCGGAGACAGGGCCGATTTTCAGCGAGAACATGACCAATCCACAAGTGTTCTTGTGCGTGCTATCGAAGGCATAGATGAACTCATCTGACGGCTCCAGTCTTGGGTTCCTTCCTTCAAGCTTTCGGTAAGTGGAATATGTGAGTACACTTGTTTCCGCTCTTGTGTCGATGATGATGTGCTTTAATTCCCTTCCCTCGAGTTCAGCAATGATCGCAAGAGGTGCAGAGCGCGCTCCAGCTTTGGCGACTTCATGGGGGAGGAAGGCAATCAGGTTGGACTACGTGCGGTTGCTTACCGAGTTCATGGTCCCGGCCGTCTCCTCTGAGGGGTAGAGGTTCTTGTAGGGGGATCCAGGTGAGCTGTCACCTCCATGCTCAAGACCTGGGTGCAAGGTCAGTGAAAAAATATTGTGTAGCACCCAATTGTCTTCATTTTCATAGCGTAGGTGTGCCTATCCCCAGATGGTCAGTACATGGCTCATGAACGGTAGTTAAGGCACTGGTGTCAGGGAGAGCAGATAGCTTGAACGCTATCCAACCATGGCCGCCCTAGCATTAGTGCGTACTGGGTGTCGATATCAGCTACGAAGCCCTACACCTCATGGATAAGGAGGTCGACAGCTAGCTCAAATAGCATGGGGCCGTAGATAGTTTTCCCAAAATGATAGAAGGCTTGAACAGTGGAGCGCACTGGTTGGACGAAAGGGCGGCCTCGTCTCGACATAACTTGATAGGTGTAGCAGGTCATTATATTCATCCCCGACCCTGGTCGACGAAGATGTTGTCGTCGAACTCAACGTTGATGACTGCGGGTAGGGCGAGAACTGCGTGTTCTTTCTCACCGTAGAGTACGCCGAGGTCGTGATCGTCAAGGTTTAGCTGGAAAGGCTCGTCCTGCCTCTCCTCCTCGAACTCCTCGGATAGATTGCCATCATTGGCATCTTTCAAGCTGCTTAGCTCTGGTGATGGTTGTCTTACCCTTCTAACCATGTTGACAGCACGGGCTCCGGACATGGAGGCTTGATTGTGACCTGGCAATGGGTTATTGAATATGCCAAGTGGCTTGCATGCTTGGGAATTGCCCTGGCTCAGGTGACCTTTGATCATGGCCCAGTCAAGGTGCCTGTCATCATTAAGGTCATAAACAAAGTCCCGAAAAACAATGCATTGTTCTACGGTATGGCCATGTTGTTGATGATATTGACCGTAACACGCCGTGCTAGTCCCGGGTAGTGGAGTCCTAGGGTCGGGGAGGGAGATGCTATTCATGTCTATCATCACCCTAAAGATCCTAGTTAAGGTTCCTGGGAGGGGAGGGTAGGAATCCCTCTTTCCCATCTGTCTTTGGCCGTAGGATGTGGGAGGCATAATCTCATTATAGGAGCCTTTTATGGGTTGCCTAGGGGTTAAATTTTGTGCTCTTGGGGGGAGCAGAGTAAAAGGGAGTCCTAGATTGGGTTTGACTCTTAATTATAGGACTCTGGAGTGGAGAATTTTGGACTGTGGGG
This sequence comes from Acorus calamus, assembly GCA_030737845.1. NCBI lineage: Eukaryota > Viridiplantae > Streptophyta > Magnoliopsida > Acorales > Acoraceae > Acorus > Acorus calamus. Next base: position 11,844,855 of record CM060872.1, read on the forward strand.
TTCTATCGTGTCGGCTCGGGGGTGGGTACTGATCGAGGAGTGAAACTTTGATTAGCTTTCTGAAGCAGCGCATATCCGGACGAACCGGGTGTGTACTGTCTCGGGGTCGTTCCACGATCAAGAACACGCGCTTCGTTCTGGTATTGTGCCAAAATGTGGGTAATCCCCTCTACCATGGGGGTTTGTGCCTTACGTGGCAGTTGTCCAACCCTATGGCTGATAGGTGGGGATTGGGTTTGGACTACTGGGGTGGCACAACGGGAAATCCTGTTGTGGCGGTCAATCAGAAGCTGGTACGTAGTGCAGTCCCCGTACAAAGGCTCATACGGAGTTCTGGACTCAGACTTTGCAATATCATGTCAATTTCTTGACACTCCGTGAGTTGCAGGCCGGTTCGGTGGACAAGTGTGCTCCACGGACACACGTATTGATCGAATTCCTCTATAGGCCTCATTCGTTCTATGCTTAGGTCTGAAATAGAGGGGTCCTAATCCTCAGATAACCGTAGCAGCCTAAGAACTTCTCACTTACAGTCGAGAAGTTTGACAAATTATCTAAAGGGAGGGTGGAGAACCATTGTAGTGTTTCTTCTTACAATGATTTTTGGAAGAGAAACACTAACAGAGGTTGGTTATGCAGAAACGGTCGAACGTTTGGGTCTCCATGACCGCTGTATCAATGGAATTTTGGGATTTTGAATCCCTCTGGTAAGTGGACTAATGGGATCTGTATCAGGTTGTGTTGAGACATGTGTTTTGAAGCAGAGGGACCAGTATCGGAGAGGATTCTACGGATGGTTTCATCTAGCATTTCTCCCATGTGAGGGATGTTTAGCGGTCCCGGGTTGGGTGAGGCCTGGTATTGGATTCTCGGGAAAAATAGGTGCGAATGAAAATATGCTCGGACTAACCGAGCAACTGGGCGACGGTGGGGTTTTGGGAGTAGCCTTGGGGGTTTCGACAGGAATTTCCTGTCTCAAAATCTTGACTCGGTGGTAATTAGTGAGGTTATGAAACATATCCTCTACTGTTTTGTAGCCTAGGCTAGCCATCCTTCTCTCTAGATGGCTAAGAAACTGTGTGGCCTAACCCTCTTGTTTATCTCTCTCCTCTACGGTTTTGTCCTGTGTGTAGGTCTGCATGGTTGAATATGGAAACAACGCATGAATGGATGAATGCAGATGTAAAACAGTAAAGTGTACGTAGTTGTGTGCGGCTTAAAGCAATAAAGGGGTGCGCAGCTGTGTGCGGCTTAAAAGCAGTAAATGGTGCGCAGCTTATGTGGTTTAAAGCAGTAGAGATATTGTGGTCAAAGAAGTAAGGGGTGCGCAGCTGTGTGCAGCTTAAAGCTGTAAAGATGCTGTAATACAAAGTAGAGGAGGGTCTGACTTTAGGGGTGAGAAATTCTAGCTTCCCTAGGGGGTAATGCATTCTCGTCAAGCTTGTAAAAAAGGAAGCAGAAGAGGATTACCGTTTGTCATTCTTTCTCGAGTGAAGTCCCACGATGATCACCATATTTGTCGGTATCAGATTTTACCGGTGTTGAAAAACCCGTGGGGGGCATGGCATGTGTGGTGGTTGTTCAGGGATTCGGATCCAGTGCATGCCTTTGTCAGTATCATCAGGAAGGCCTCCGAATGGCTGCGTGTGTAGTTGTCGGTGCTTTCGGAAAGGGTCCCGGCGGTGCGCGGGTGCACGTGCATGTGTGGGGGTTCTTCAGGGATTCGGATCGGATGAGTGCCCTGGCGGGCTCGGTCGGATCGTCTTCTCGGAAGGGTGAGGGGTGTCGTTCCTGGTTGAGGCGCCCGATAGTGGCTCAAGAGGATTCAGGGGTTTGTGTGATCGCCACCTGCTTTTTCTAAAAAGCAGGAAAAGGGGTGGGGTTGGATTTGATCGCCTACGTGGGGAGTTTGTGGGGTCTCCGCTCTGAGACACGGATATACCGTACACAGAGATGAAAAACAGATAATCCTATTCTGCTTCCGGGGCTTGACTAAAGGAGTCTTGGGACATAGGGGGTGTAAGTGGGATGTGTATATGGGGGGCGGCTAGTAGGTTTGAGCCGTCTGGTCAGGGGTGGCTACTAGGGTTTAGCCATCTAGGACCTGGTTTGGTTTGGGCAGAACTTCGGTAGGAAATGGGTTTAGTTTTTGGAAAGAGGCTAAGCTAGGTTTAGCCCAGGTTTCTGGAGGGTGGGATGAGAGGGTATTTTATGTAGGGAAATGGGAATTTCTCTCACAAAAGGGGCTCTCTCTCTCTCTCTCTCTCTCTCTCTCTCTCTCTTGGGATTTCTAGTGGGAAAGGGAATGTGAATATTGGGATGTTGGTGTTGAATGGTTGTGTGAATTGGTGGTGATGTTGTGGATGTTAGGACCTCCTCTATTTATAGTAAAAGAGAGGTAGGGAAATATCCTGGGGGTAATGGAGTGGGTTGGCTTCGATTAGACCCCTCATTAATTCTCTGGTTCTTCTGTCAGAGACCAGGTGAAGGGCGGCTAGTTCCAACTAGCCGCCCAGGATGGGGCGGCTACTTCCTGGTAGCCGCCCCTATCATCACCTGCCAAACGTCCCATCTCTGACAGGCGGTGGCTTGGGTCGGTTACTTGGTTTGATCCGGCCAAGGTTGGGCGGCTAAATGTCATGACCCGCCGCAATGATCAGCATTTAATATTGCTTTATGTCCCATCCAGGGGACTGGTCCAACGTTGGCCAGGGGGGCGGCTAGTGCTAACTAGCCGCCTGGTATGGGGCGGCTAGTTAGGTCTAGCCACCCCTTGCCAGGTACTCTGGGTTTTTTGGGTTTTAGGGTTTTTCCTAGGTGGGGTTCTGGTTTGGGCCAGGGTCTGGTTTAGGGTAGGGTTTTTAGGGTTAGGGTTTTAGGTCAGGGCTTGGGGCTAGGTTTAGGGTTTAGGCTTAGGTCCGGGCTAGGGTTAGGGTTTAGGCTTAGGTCAGGGTTAGGGTTTCCGGTTTCCTGAACTTTGTTTCTCTTTTTAGATGTCCAAATGTGGGATATTTCCGTGTGTTACTTGAAGTATTTTCTGTCTCTCTGGACGGTCAAAATTGGGGTATCTACAGCCTTGACGGGCTTGGTCGGATCGTATCTCGAAAGGTGATGGGGGGTGTTATTCCGGGTTGAGGCGCTCAACAGCAGCTCAAGAGGATTCCGGGGTGTGTGTGATCACCACCTGCTTTCTCGAAAAGCAGGAAAAGTTGGATTGGATTTGATCGCCTACGTGGGGAGTTTGTGGGGTCTCCGTTCTGAGATATGGATATATCGGAGAGGTGAAAAACTGTAATCCTATTCTGCTTCCCAAGATGGCTAGAGGAGTCTTGGGTCAAGTGGGATGTAGATAAGGGGCGGCTAGTGGGTTTGAACCGTCGGGTATGGGGCGTCTAGTTTAGGTTATATCTTTGGGATCTGATGCTACGCCGCTGCTCAGTACTTTAGTGGATCAACTATCCGGGGCTTGGGTCAACCTGGGCAGAACCTCGGTAGGAATGGGTTTTGACTTTGGCAAAGGTTAAACCTGGTTTAACCCGGGTTTTGGAGAGTGGATTGGAAGGATGGATTTGTGTAGGGAATATGTTCTCTTTACAAATGGAACTCTCTTTCTCTCTCTCACAAAGGATTTCAAGTAGTGGGTGTGGGTTGTGTGGAATTGGCTTGGGTCAGCTACTTTGAAACGTACCATCTTTGACAAGCGGTGGCTTGGGTCGGTCACTAAGTGTGAACCGGTCGAGATGGGGCTGCCAAAGGCCATAACCCGCCGTAATGATCAGCATTTAATGATGCCTTATTTACCCATCCAGGAAAGCGGCTTGGTGTCGGTCAGGGGGTGGCTAGTTGTCACTAGCCGCCGAGAATGTGGCGGCTACTTCGAAGTAGCTGCCCCGGTCCAGGCTCCTAAATATTTCTAAGTATGGACTAGGGTTTTCCGGTTTTGGTTTTTCTAAGGATGTTCTCTATTTGATGCCCAATAGTGGTTGTTTTTCAATATTACTTGAAGTAAATTTCTTTTTTTTGGAAGGTCAAAATCAGGGTATCAACATGGAGGGCCCAATGAGACAACAACAGTCGAAGTGACTGGGGGCATTCTTGCAGAATTCAAAGCAACTGGAGGCACCCTTGGGGGAGAAGCCATGACGGAAGCGGTCTCCAACATCTCAGTTGGGGGCACCTCCGATGGGGTGATGACTGCATGTGGAAAACATGTCGTAGCAACTGTAATAACCCTAGCAGAGTAGGACAAAGGAGTCCCGGTCACCACTTTCTCAGTGAAAGAGGGTTCAACGCGAGTTTCTTCTACTGAAACCCTGGAAGCAGCGGCCAGATGATCGGGTGTGGAATCCGTAACCGCTTTGATTTCTGGAGAAGAGGAGACCACTACCGTCTTTGGTGCATAACTAACCACGGGATCTGGTAGGCGTCCCTCTTTGTGGGAAGGCATGATAGGCTTGATGACATCTGCACCAACAAAACTTGAAGACAAATCGATCTCTGGAAGGGGAGCTCGAGAGACGTCCGATGGGGCATCTACTCTGTCCTCATAGTCCACCTCCTCAACCGGTGAAATCGGGCGAGAAGCTTTGGTCCTTTGTTTCGAAGGAAGTGGCAACCTCGACCTCTTCACTGAAGTGGATTTTGCCTTGGGGGCAGCAGACCACTCAATCACTTCTTCGACAATGGCCGGAGACGAAGCAGAAGGAACATCAAATCCCACACACGAACTAGCCTTTTCGGGCGAGTGTGGGGATTCTTCAGGGATTTGGATCCGGTGCGCGCCTTGGTGATTTCGATCGGATCGTCTCTCGGGAGGGTGGTGGGGGTCTCATTTCTGGTTGAGGCGTCCGACAGCAGCTCAAGGGGATTCCAGTGTGTGTGTGATCACCGCCTGCTTTTTGAAAAAGCAGAAAAAGTTGGGTCAGATTTGGTCACCTACATGGGGGAGTTTGTGGGGTCTCCGCTTTGGGACACGGATATACCGTACACAGAGGTGAAAACAGGTAATCCTATAATACTTCTGGCTTGGCTAGAGGAGTCTTGAGTCAAGTGGGGCGTAGGTGGGGGGCGGCTACTGGGTTTGAGACGTCGGGTATGGGGCGGCTAGTTAGGGTTAGCCGTCCGGGGCCTGGGTCAACCTGGACAAAACCTGGGTAGGGAATGGGTTTGGTTTTGGCAGAGGTTAAGCTGGGTTTAACCTAGGTTTTGGAGGGTGGATTGAGAGGGTGATTTTGTGTAGGGAATGGGTTTTTCTCTCACAAATGGGATTCTCTCTCTCTCTCTAGGGATTTCAAGTGGTGGAATGGGTTTGTGAGTGGAGGATGATTGTGAATTGTGGATTGAAGATGTTTGGATTGGGAATTTGGGAATTGGTAATGTGTTAGAAATGTTTGGGACCCCCTCTATTTATAGTAAAAGAGAGGCAGGGGAGTGACCAGGGGATAATGGGATGAATTGTGTAATGGGGTGCTTGATTAGACACCCTATTAATTCTCTATTTTCCTATCAGAGACCAGGTGAGGGGCGGCTAGTAGAAACTAGCCACCCAGGATGGGGCGGCTAGTTAGGGTTAGCCGCCCCCATCATGACTTGCAAACGTCCCATCTCTGACAAGCGGTGGCACGGGTCGGTTACTTTGGTTGAACCGGCCAAGATGGGGTGGCTAAATGTCACAACCCACCGCAATGATCAGCATTTAATGCTCTTTTATGTCCCATATACGGAACCGGTCTGGGATTGGCCAGGGGGGCAGCTAGTGGAAACTAGCCACCCCATCTGGGCGGCTAGTTAGGGTTAGCCGCCCCTTACCAGGCTCAGGTTTTTCTAGGTGCTGGGTCAGGGTTTTTGGTTTTGGTTTTTTGAGATTTGTTTTCTATTTAATGTCCAAATGTGGTTAATCCTGAGTGTTACTTGAAGTATTTTTATCTTTCTGGACGTTCAAAATTGGGGTATCTACAATTCTCCCTCATCGGACGAAGTCTTTGCGCGAAGCAGGAAAGACTTCGACCGATGATAAGGAAAGAGACCCCTATTTTGGCCGGCCCGACCTTCAAGAAGTTAAGACAACATGAATAATACTATTCAGGGAGTTGATTTAGACTATCAGAGGCTAGGTCTTGCCTAGAATTTTAAACCGAAAGGATGATCTCGGTGGAAGGCGGGAAAAGTAAATGGTGAGTGATCCAAACCGCGGTCGGGGTTCTTAGCTATCGTGCACGCAGCAGCCCAGCGTCAGTTTTCTCGTGTCTACCGTTCCTGCTCTTGGAAAAACTCAGCAAGGAGGGGATATCACCGACAGAAAGCAAGTAAAGAGTTGAATTGGTGAATTGGATCATTTGAATGATAAAAACTCTGGAAAAGAACCAGAACTGAAGAAATTCAAACTGAATGGTACTGGAAGTGTGGTAAAACATCAGGAAAGTCGTGTTTGATCAAGTAGTGCTTTGGAATAAACCAATACATGGTTGTTTGTTTTAGAAAACTTGAAATTAGGATTGGAAAAAAGTCAGAAAGGGGTCTTAAGTGGTAGTTGGAAAACTGGGAGGGGCGGTTAGTTGAAACTAGCCGCCCGAGATGGGGCAGCTAGTCGTGGGTAGCCACCCCATAACTGGGTCCCTTATAACCAAAATAGGACCCTCTCCCTCCCCACGTTCTTTTCAAAATGGTTTTCTTTCTTCCCTCTCTTCTTCCTTTTGTTTGAAACTGAAAGAACTAGCCTTTAAACACCTTGATTTGCTTGATTTTTCCCTAGGTCATCTCATTCTTCTATATTTTGAAACCCTAAGAACTTTGGGTTCTACTTTTCCTTGTTAAACCGGAGGAGATGACGAAGGGGAAGAAGACGGCGTCAATGATGAAGCATTTCCAGTCATCCCGAGAACAGAGAGGGGCTATCTCGAGGTCGTGCTCGTCGGGGAGTGATGAGTCAGAGAGGAGGGCCGCGGAGGAGGCGACCCAAACGCTGGAGACACCGTTGGTGGGCGCGGGTGGAGTCGTTGTTGCCTCTTCAGGGGCTGTTACGAAGGTGGAGGTAGTACAATAGGGTATACACGCAAGAGGAGGTGTGGGGATCGATCGGCGGTGGTCGAAGAGGTGGTTCCGGCTGTTGGAGGACCGGCCAGGGGTGTGGTTGAAGGAGCCGTCGAGGCCGAGGGGGTTAGTGAGGGGGCCATTAGTGCGGAGACCGCGCGTATATTGGGCGAGGTCTTTGGCGAGGACGAGGGCGGCTTTCGATAGGGTGAGACTAGCGTGGCGGGTGAGGAGGAGGTGAGAAGGGCAATGGGGAACTATGCGGTCTTGGCCTCCGGTGCGGTGGGCTTGGAGGAGATCAGAGGTGTCAGAGGGGAGTCCGAGGAGGCCACGGGTATGGGTATAGGAGCCACGGAGGCCTGGTGCTGAGGTAGAGACCGAGGAGGCCGTGTTTGAGGAGGAGGTGGATGATGAGGAGGAGGGGGATGACGACGGGAAGGATGATCCCGACAAGGCCGAGGCAGACACTCCTGGGTCCATACAGGATATGGTATTTCCTTAACCTTTTTTCTCTATCTTTTATTTGTATATACATGTCTTTTGTGGTATGAATAGGTGATTCGTGTGTGATATTTATATATAAGTGTTTCTAATAGGCATGCTTGTATGTATAACTTAATCATGGTGGGTTAATAAGCATGCGAATATGGGTTTGGGTTGCAGAAAGGGGAAAATTGTATACGTATATCCATGTTTATTTATACATGCATAAGGAAAGAGAAGTGGTATGGCTGGCATGCTGGTTTTGTATGCATATAATTTCTTGGGGGCATATTTTCATATGTATTTGATCATGGCGGAATAAGGAGTATATATATGCATTTTATGGGTCTAAGTTCTTTCACATGCTTGGGTGAGTCCGTGGAAAGCAAATAAGCATGATAGACGGGAATGGAAGAAAATACGCAAGTAATGACCACGGTGGGGATAATAGGTTAGAGTAGGTGATCATATGGAAAGTGTTTTAGCAAATAATGGAAGGATGGACCCTTACGTGAAGTCTCTCATTTTCATGCTTTTATTTTGATTTAGCATACGGAAGTTTATCTTGCTAAGCATGGTTTCTAAAATGAATTTGTAGACTTGGATTTTTACCTCTCTCTCAGTTTTTAGACTAACCCATGTTTCCTTCATTTATTTGTAGCGGTCGAACCGCATCCGAGCTCTGTGGCATTGAATGAAGAGGTGGTACACTGCCTTGGACCAGGAGGAGAGGTGGTTGGTGGATGGAGCGGGCTTCCGCTCCTTCTTTTCGATCGAGTCATTCCATGTCCACCGGCCTTACGTGGAGGCATTGACAGAGCAGTGGGATCCCGAGAGTTGTGCCTTTATCCTTCCTACGGGTTCCATCATGCCAACTCTCGAGGACATTCATTGAATTACCGGTCTTCCGGTCTCAGGGGAGGCAGTGATCGCGGCCACCCTTGCTAATTATAAGGCACTCTTCCAGGAGCTGATTAAGGAGTGGGATTACTTGGCGCGTGTGAGGACGCTGAATCGGATCCCCTTGGACAATTGTCGAGGCAGTGCGGCCTCGGCTCCTTCACGCAACGTCAGAAGGGTGAAGCTGCAGCTAGCTTCGAGAGGAGACGGGCGATGATCAAGGCGAGAGAGGCGGCCGCGTGCCCACAGAGAGCACGGAGGGAGCTGAGGGCATTTTTCCTTTATTTCTTCAACCGGGTTCTCTTCTTGACGGCCTCCGACAAGGTCTCCTCCCATTCCCAGTTGCTGATGAGGGACCTGGAGGGCATGGGGCGCTTTGCTTAGGGGGCCGCGATGCATGCCCACCTTTTTGCGGAGCTCTCGAAGAAGGTGAAGCGGGTCAGGGGTAAGAACCTCGACGGTTTTGCTCCTTTTCTCCAGGTATGTGTGAGTAGAGGGTGTTTTCTTGTTGGTTTAACTCACTTGATTTTGATAATTTTTATCTTGTTCCGCAGGTCTTTGGGTATGAGCACTTCACGATTGACCGCCCGACTCTGGCGCCTTTTGATCATGCTCTCCCTCGAGCCATGAGGTGGGCACCCCGGGGGTCTTTGCGCCTACATCTTCTTGCTCAATTCCGAGAGGCCTTCCGTGCTCTAACAGAGGAAAAGGTATATATTTCTTCGAGTTTCTTTGGCTTGTTTTTTATTTTCTTTTGACTAAGCGCCCTTCTTATTCTTTTTTTTGTGCCTTGTAGATGACTTGGAGGCCTAACACTGAGGAGGAGGTCCCCAGGGAGCTGTCGTGGGATGTCTGGCTGATCTACTTTAATGAGGTCGTGTTCCATGCGATCAGCCGGGTCGTCCGCCAGCTCGGGTACCACTAGTTGGTGCGTGCTCCTTTGCCGAAGCATCCTTCGATCCCCGTGGTAGGAATTCCTCATGATACGAACCTCCTGAGGAACTATGCGACATATGTGGCAGGATGGATGAGTAGGGGAGCCTTGGTGGAGCGACGTCCTGAGATGACCAGTAGTGAAGAGTACTTGGCCTGGTACCGCCATGAGTATACCGGCATTCTTGGGACTATGGAGGAAGAGATCCCGGACGCCTATGTAAGTCTTTCTCCTCTTCTTTTCCTTTTTCTTCTTCTCTTTGAGTATTTTTTTTAAATGATGTCTTCTTTCACAGGTTGAGTTGAAAGAGCTGGAGAAGAAGCTCAAGACTGCCAACGAGCACCTCCAAGCGCGGGCCAGGCAAATAGATGTGTTGCGGGCGGAAAGGAGACGCTTGTAGGACCAGGTTTGGGTCCTTGAGGCTCAGGTGGATGCTCTGTCGAGAGCGAGAGCCGATGGCGCTTCTTCTTCTTCTGCTCCTCCTCTGACCACCACTTTCGATCGAGAGCTCGGACTGAGGGATGAGCTGGGTGTGGTCCGGAGTGAACTCTTGGCCGTTCGTTTGGAGCTTGATCAAGCTAGGGAGAGGGCTACGGAGGTTGAGGACAAGGTGGACCAGTTGCGGTCCGAGAGAGACTCAAGGAGAGAAGATTTGGATCAGTTGCGGTCTGAGGCGGTGCTCAAAGAGGGGGAGCTTTCCGTTCTTCACAGCGAGCGGCAAGAGTAGCGGATTTTGAGGTGTCGGCCAGCGTTCTCAGTGGTGTGATGGGGGAGTTGGTGCGTTCTCTCCAGGCGGCCGGGGACAGAGACAGAGAGGCGCTCAGAGCCGCGGAGGTGAGGGTGAGGGAATTGGAGGAGAGGTTGAGGGTGGCTGACGAGCGGGCCTGAGGGATGGAGAGTCACCTCCGATAGAGATTGGAGAGAAGGGACAGGGATATGGAACAAGTTCATCTCTAAGAGGTGACCATGAGGGGGAAGTTGGTTGGAGGGGGTTCTATGACCGAGGCAGACCTCGATCTCCTCCCGCTCGAGCCCGACCACTCGATCTCTGCATCATTTGCTAATGGAGCCACCTTTAGTCGTGCCTCTTGCCCGTCCACAACCCAGAGTCGTCGGAGATACTCCAGGGCCGCCTCTTCTGTCCGAGAGACTTCAGTTGTCCAAGATGCTCCAGAGGTTCAGTCTTCTCCCCAGCCGCTGATTCCTTCTCAGCCATGTCAGGATGCCCCATCCATCGACCCAGCCTCCCACGGACGATGATAATATTCCAAGGTATAGTCCTTCGATCCTTGGTTTGAAGTAGAAGAATTGTACATATGCAAAGAATTCATGCTTTTCTTCTTTCCTCTTGGCTTAGATGATTGTTTTGGTGACGCACAGTCCAAGATATCTAGATGAAAACTTTGGACAGACTCCTACCCACTTACCTCTGGTTTGTTTGCTTTTAAAACTTCCTTTTGGTTTAACTAGGTCTGAATTTTCTTTTTTATGAACAATTCTTCCTTCTCTTTTGGTGTATGAACAAACATGGGTGTTTTTAATTTAGTTTTGTTGGTTTTAATTCGGTTGTGTATGTGGAATAGTTTCATAAGGTCTTTTGGCGTATGATTTTGGTTTTGGTTGTTGTTTGATTTGTGGTTATACTGATTTTGCGTATAAATGTGTATGAAATGCGTGTATGCAGGTTTTGGAAGAGAATGTCTTCCAAAGTATCAAAGGAGTTGAAGAGTTGAAAAGAATGGGACTGTCAGCAATTTTTGGGTAGCAGGCAAGGGACGGCTAGTTCAAACTAGCAGCCAAGTGAGGGACGGCTAGCCTGGTTTAGCCGCCCCTTACCTGGGGCAGTTTTTTCTTAAAAAGGGGGGGTAGAAGAGGCTAGTTAAAACTAGCCGCCCAGTGAGGGACGGCTAGTCGGGTTTAGCCACCCCCTGCCTGGGATAATTTTGTGGTTCCGCTACTTTTGTTTGCGATTGCTGAAAGTCCTCACGAGTGTTTTAACCTTCAAGACCTGTAAAAACATCCTTTCCGTGGACCAATTGTTAAATCCCTCCAGATTGTGCCCCTGCATTGACTTTCTTGCCTTTCTTTCTTGAATCGTCAAGGGCTACAATCCATCTTAAGGTAAACGAAAAGTTAATGTGAGAAAATAAAGTGCGGAAAACCATGCTTTAGTACACAAGAGAGGGATTCCAAGTGCAAGAGTGAAGAAAAGTCTTAAGTATGTGTGAAAGCGGAACGATTTCTTCTCAAGTATTTGTGGAAGGGTATGAAGTAAGTGTAATAGGGGCAATTTTAGCTTTTGGTATGGAGAGGCAACAGTAGTATTTTCAGGAAATTGAGTGCCTAAGTGTTTTGGAAAAGGAAAATGTAAGCTTATGCGTAAGCGTATGTGACATAAGGGAGCATTTTAATTTTTCAACCATTCTTTTCATGTGAGAGGCCAATGTTATCAATTTTTCTAAGCAGGAAATACCATCAAGTCCCTATAGAGGGGCCCTTGTGGTCACTCATGTCCAAACCAGGATTGTGTTTTAAAGGTATGAGCTTTGGGTGTCGATTTCTTAGGTTAATGGTTCTCAAGTGCTTAATTATATTATTCTAAGCATGCTGAAATGTACCAGGAATCAAGTCAAATAAGCTTTCTTTGCACAGGCAAGTCTTTAAATAAACTCATGTAAGTGTGTGTAGTTTTAATCATAGAAAAGGTCTACTTTTCGTGGAAATTTCACCTTTCCTAGCAGACATAGTTCAATTTCAAAATTCTATTGCAAAAATAAAAGGTGAGGGGGGAATGGGGTAAGAGTAATATCTTTCTTTTGGACAATATTTAGAATTGTCCCAGTCTAGCATGTCTTACTTTCCAGGTCCCTATGGTTTTCTTCTTTTTACCACTTCTTTATTTTGGGTGGAAAGTATGATCTGTTTGTTCAGATCTGTACTAGTATAGCCATTGTTTAGCATATACTGTGCGTAAAGGCGTGAAAGCTGCTAAACTAGAGAGTTTAATCAGTTCACTTAGGTGTTATTTTTCTTTTGTTGGCCTCTCATTGCCTGATTTTATTTTATTTGAGGGGGGGGGGCTCTTCTGTTTTTCACCCTGATTCTTTTCATGCTTCCCCTCTAGAAGTGTTCGTATAGTGTCAGAGCCAGTTTTGGGACATATGCTATGTCCAGGCAATTCCTCATTATGACCTTGGGTTAATATGAGTAGTGGTGAAAATAAAGGAGGGATGCTTTGGGGTTTAAAATTATTTCAGTCTACGGGGTAAGCAATTTCTCTTCTATCAAATGAACCGATTCTTAAGTCATACGTGTGTGAAGGTAGTGGCATGATTGGCGGGTATGAGTCTAAATAACTACAAGTTCATCTTTGGGTGTCTTATATTCCTATCATTAAGTGCTAAGCGCTGGAAATGCAGGAAGGAAGAATAATATTTTTCAAGTATTGAAAATTTTACGCATGGAATTTCTTCAGATAAAGTGCATTCCACGAACCTGAAACCTCGACTCCCTCGGTGTCTACCAAGCGATAGGCATTCCCGGAGTAGGCATGGGTGATCACATAGGGTCTTTCCCACGTGGGTTGTAGCTTTCCTTTTGGGTTGGGCTGCCTTGATGGCATGATCTGCTTAAGTACTAACTCCCCGATTTTGAACCTTCTTTCTATTACTTTCTTTTCAAATGCCCTTACCACCATTCTCTAGTAGGCCTGGGCGTGGTCTGCTGCTCTTGATCTTTTCTCATCTTTTTTTTTCGTACTATATTTTTTAAAGCATGTAAACAAATATGTATAAGTTGATGAAAGCGAAGACTGGTAAACAAATATTTTTTAATTTTTTGTTGTCTTTGTTTGAGAAAGCATGTAAAACACTTAAAAATAGGAAAGCAGGTAAAAGATAGTAAATAGCACTGAATGATGACCTATAGGAAATAATGGTGCAAAGTGAGTCCTCTATGGAGGCTCAAATTGTACGATCTTTAGGGGAATGATACTTGAATTTTCTAATGTATCATTGGTTGTGTGTCAATTTTCCTCTATCTTGAAGCGTGTTTGACGCCTTCTCAACCACTGTTGTTCAGCGTCTATCCGTCAGAATATAAAAGATGTCGAAAGCGCGAGTGGCACTTGATCAGATATGGCCCCTTAGAAGGAAGAGAATTTTTCCTCAAAGGCGGATCAGCCAATAAAGATGTAGATATGGAAAAACAAGTCGCAAGGGTGACTACTGACTGAACAGGTGCAAGGGAGCATGGTTCACCATATTGTTGAGGTCCTAATGATGGTGAGGGTAAAGACTCATCAAATTGTGCAATGAGGGGCTCGTGTGCCAGATATGGAATAATTGATTTGGATATGGCGGGGGAGTCTGAAAGAGGGGTTTCCTCTGACAGATGGGAAGGCACGTTAAGTGGATCTGACAGTCAGGATAGCTCGACTGCTCCCTTAAATTGTGTATTTCTAAATATGAGTGGTTCTGATTCAAGAACATACTCAATTGATGATCTAGATCTTGGTCGATCTTCGAATCTGATGAGTCAAGATGTGGGTCATCTGAGATCATTAAGGTAGGTTTGACAGGCATTGATATGACTCCATTTTGAATAGGTAGAAGTAATGGGGATTCAAATTCAGTTGATTGTAGGTTTTGGATGGTAGATTCAGGCTGTATTGGTGTAGGGTAAGAGAATTCTAATAGTTCTCTAGCCAAAAACTCTTCATCATCGTTAGAGTCCTGCTTGGGAGATTCTACGGATTCAATAGTTTCAGGTACTGGACACTCATAGGTCGATGGGGGAGGAATAGCAGTGTATTTCCTGTGTTGTGATCGTCGGGGAACAAAGGCATGTGTCCTTAGTGGAGAAGGGGGACAGGCAGGAAGAACTATGGCTTTGTTGCCACAGGTCAGACCAGGTTGTGTCTAGGGGAAATGGTTCAATGGTCGGATGGAACCTCCCTTTATGGGATGAACTAGGATGGGCTCGGGTATTATTTCTGTGTATACGGGGAGGGGACTGATAGGGTTTGGGTGCATTGGGGAAGGTGCCGGAAGGATTAGGCCACCCGGAATGATTCTAGGTGACCTTCATGATTCACGGCTCCTACTGCGTAGACATTTTCAAAGCTCAGGTTCTCTGGTTCTTTTATCAGGGCTTGTATAGAAGGTTTTAGCTTTTGTTTTCCAATGTTTGTTACATGATCTACCCGTACCAGATCTGATTTGCAAAGTTTTGGAATACAGGATTTAGTCGTGTCGAGCTTTGTTGTAACGGCATGGGGGCAGGTTCTGATCGAGGAGTGAAGGTATGGTTTGCTTGCCGAGGTGGCGCACATCCGGATGAACCGGACGTGTACTTTCTCGGAGCTGGTGTTTGATCAGGGATTCGCGCTCCGTTCGGGTAGAATGCCGATACTTGTGTGATCCCCTCTACTGTGGGGGTTTGCGCCTTACGTGGCGGTTGTCCAACCCTATGGCTGAGAGGTGGGGACTAGGTTTGGACTAATAAAAATCTGAACAAGAGTACTTTGGACTTCCGTTGCGGATACGGTTCCAGCTTATGATTCGTAAATGATTCATCAATTTTGAAAAGCCTTGCTGCTATAGCTAAACCTACACTCATCGGATCAATTCCATTTATTTGTAAGCGGAACCATGGAAAGAAAAAGAAGAAATGACGTGCTACTGCTCCTAGTGGATGTTGCTGTAAATTCCTTCCTTAACTGGAAAAATCCTGTTGTGGCGGTCAATCAAAAGCTGATATGTAGTACAGTCTCTGTATGAAAGGCTCCTACGAAGCTCTTGACTCAAACTCTACAACATCATGTCGATTTCTTGACATTCTGTGAGTTGTAGGCCGGTCCGGTGGACAAGGGTGCGCCACCGAGACACGTATTGTTTAAATTCCTCCCTATGCCTCTTTCTTTATATGGTTAAATCTGAAATAGAAGGGGTTCTGATCCTCTGGTAACCGTAGCGGTCTAAGAATTTCTCGCTTACAGCCGAGAAGTTCGACAACCGAGAAGTTCGACAAGTGATCTATACGGAGGGTGGAGAACCATTGCAGTGCTTCTCCTTCCAATGATTTCTGGAAGAGAAAGACTAGCTTGATTATCTAGAAATGGCCGGATGTCTAGATAAAAGGCAGTTAGATGAATGTCTGGGTCTCCATGACCGTTATACCGGCAAAATTTTGGGATTTTGAATCCCTTCGGTAGGTGGACTGATAGGATTTGTCTCAGGTTGTGTAGAGACATGTGCTTGGGGGCTGAGGGACCAGTCTCAGAGAGGATTCTCTGAATGGTTTCATCTAGAGTTTCTTCCCTGGGAAGGCTGCCTAGCGGTCCCGGGTTGGGGTGACCTGGGGTAGAAATGGTCAGGAACATTGGATTCGCGGGGAAAGGGGGGCGAATGAAAAGATGCTCGGATTGACCGAGCGGCTGGGTGTGGACGGGGCTTTGGGAGTTGCATTGGGGGTTTCGACAGGGGTCTCCTGTCTCGAGGTCTTGGTATGACGGTAGTCAATGAGGTCATAAAACATGTCCTCTACCGTTTGGTACCCTAGACTAGCCATCTTTTCATCTATATGGGTCAGGAGTTGTGTGGCTTGACCCTCTCGGGTGATTCTCTCTAGTATCTCCTCCTCTAGGTGGGATTCCATGATGTGGGTGCTGAACGATTTAAGGGGACGGATGTTGATAGAAAGCAGTAAAGGATTGCACAGCTGTGTGCGGCTTACAAAGTAGTAAAGGATTGTGCAGTGGTGTGCGGCTTACAAAGAAGTAAAGGATTGCGCAGCGACATGCGGCTTACAAAGCAATAAAGGATTGCGCAGTAGTGTGCGACTTACAGAGTAGTAAAGATGTTGTAATGCATAATAGAGGAGGATCTGATTCGAGGGGTGGAAAACTCTAACCTTCCTAGAGGGTTGACAGCATTCTAGTCAATCTTGAAAAAGGGAGGCAGAAGAGGATTACTTTTGCTGCTATTTACGATGGAGGTCCCACCATGATCGTCAGATTTGTCGGTGTGGGATTATATCAGGTGTCAAGGAATCCGCGTTTTTGGGCGTGTGTGGGGGTTCTTCGGGGATTCGGATGAGGTGCGCGCCTTGGTGGGCTCGTTCGGATCGTCTCTCAGAAGGGTGGTGGGGGTCTCATTCCTGGTTGAGGCGTCCACAACAGCTCAAGGGGATTCCGGTGTGTATGTGATCTTGGGTTGAATTTGGTCGCCTACGTGGGGGAGTTTGTGGGGTCTCCGCTCTAGGACACGGATATACCATACACAGAGGTGAAAAACAGGTAATCCTATTCTATTTCTGGCTTGGCTAGAGGAGTCTTAGGTCAAGTGGGGCGTAGGTGGGGGGCGGCTACTGGGTTTGAGCCGTCAGGTATGGGGCAGTTAGGTAGGGTTAACCATCCGGGGCCTGGGTCAAACTGGGCAGAACCTGGGTAGGGAATGGGTTTGGTTTTGATAGAGATTAAGCTGGGTTTAACCTGGGTTTTGGAGGGTGGATTAAGAGGGTGATTTTGTGTAGGGAATGGGTTTTTCTCTCACAAATGGGACTCTCTCTCTCTAGGATTTCAAGTGGTGGAATGGGTTTGTGAATGGAGTATGATTGTGAATTGTGGATTGAAGATGTGTGGATTGGGAATTTGGGAATTGGGAATTGGTAATGTGTTAGAAATGTTTTGGACCTCTAGTAAAAGAGAGGCAGGGGAGTGACCAGGGGATAATGTGATAAATTGTGTAATAGGGTGCTTGATTAGACCCCCCATTAATTCTCTGTTTTCCTGTTAGAGACTAGGTGAGGGGCAGCTAGTTTCTACTAGCCGCCCAGGATGGGGCACCTAGTTAGGGTTAGCCGACCCCATCATGACCTGCCAAACGTCCCATCTGTGACAAGCGGTGGCCCGGGTCGGTTACTTTGGTTGAACCGGCCAAGATGGGGCGGCTAAAGGTCACAACCCGCCACAGTGATCAGCATTTAATTCTGCTTTATGTTCCATCCAGGGAAGCGGTCTTAGATCGACCAGGATGGGCGGCTAGTTAGGGTTAGACTAGCCGCCCAGGATGGGGTGGCTAGTTAGGGTTAGCCGCCCCTTACCAGGCTCAGGTTTTTCTAGGTGTTGGGTCAGGGTTTTTGGTTTCGGATTTTATGAGATTTGTTTTCTATTTAATGTCCAAATGTGGTTAATCTTGAGTGTTACTTGAAATATTTTCATCTTTCAGGACGGTAAAAATCGGGGTATCTACACTCTTATCTAATGTGGGTTAATTACAAAGAAGATCGAGGTGCCTTGGCTTGTGGAACTTTGCGATTTACATATAACAAATGTACAACAAGGAGAAACAATATATGAAATACACGAATAGATAAAATATGAGGAAGGTTGAGCAGAGAAAGTAAATTTTTATTCATTAATTGGATAAAGATTACACAAAAAAAAGAGTACAACATTTGTTCAACCCTCTACTCTTTCTTCTGCTCGGTCATTCCCCCAGAGTCTCCTCTCCCGTATGGCGTGAAGAAGTGTGGGCAACTCCTCATTGCTCATCTGTCGAAAACCACGCGAGTGGTCAGAATAGCCCAGGCGGTAGTCACTGATTAAGTCCAGAAGGTGATCTTCTTCATCACCCTCACAAGCTTCACGGAGGGACCGCAACTGATGATCTATGGAGAGGGCGGCAGCATGAACTGAGGCTTTCAAATTCCTAGAGGGGCCACAAAATGGGAGAAGGACACCCTGCAGACGGTCATTCAGAATAGGTGTAACGACTGTGACTTTTAGAACATAATTAATCTACTTTTGTGGTGTGTCTAGTTTTCTAAATTCTTATAATTTAGCATGGTTGGAATCGTCATTCTATTAGCTTTCCAATGCATTTTATGCATCACGAATTGGATGAGTATCGATCAAAGTTATAGGCCAAATTGTGTTGAGAGGTCGAGTAGAGGAATAGTGACAACTCTAGGGGAGCAGTCTATTTTTGACGGATCCAATAGGAGCCGTTGAGCACTTGTGTGATGGGTCCTGGGGGAGCCATCGGGCACAAGTGTGACGGGTCCTGGTGGAGCCGTCGAGCGCTTGGAAGACGGATTTTATAGGAGCCGTCGATATGGAAAATCGTATTTTTGATAATAGGGTCCGTTTTTGCAAAGAACAGATACATTAATCAGATTAATGTAAATTATTGGCGTCATAATTATTTCCCCACGTGTATGAGGCTTATAAACCTCTTTTTCTCTCTCATTGCATTGAAACTCTAGAAATTTCAAACCCTAAAAGATCTTCTTGTTTTCGGCACCATTATTGAGGGGCTTGGGAAGGGAACTCGAGCAAGGGTTTAGGTGAGTTTTTTAAAGATTTTTGAAGAGCTTTTGGTTTATAATGATGCTCTTTAGATGTTCTTTTAATATGATATCATTTTCAAGGTTTTCCAAACAAAAAGGATAGTTTTCTTCTTGTTTATTAGGTGTTTTCGCATGGTTTCAGATTGCTATGTTTTAACCATGATGTAATGATGATTTTATGATGTTTTTATAAGCTTTGATTATAGTATTATGTCTCACATGAATGTATGGAAAGTTTATGCTTTCTTAGGTTTTCTTATTGGATTTTTCATACGATTTTAAAGGGTGTGGGATCTTATGATATAGACATAATGTTAAGTTTATTTTTAAAAGATGGTTTGTAAGTCTTTCATGTAAAAATAAATATGTTTATTTATATACCATGTTTAGGTTAATTCGTTTAAGGAAGAAATCATGTTTTTATCATCTTTAAGCCTTATTTCGAATCTTATACGCATAGATCTGAACCTATGCATATAGTATTATGATTTTCGGATTTGTTAAACATAAATCTATATTATTATATCTCTATGATAGATATAGTATTTTTTTTAAGAATTTAAATGAGTTTTTTATTTGGATTTAATGGATTTTTCGTACACGTGGAATTGATTTTTTAAACAAATACCTTTTTGCTGGTTTACATTGTTTTACACGGCTCACATAAGATTTAAATGATAGAATATGTTAAAGTATTTTCTTATATAATATATATATATATATATATGTATATAATAATTTAGGGTTTCAAGTTCTGCCTCGAGATGGCTCTAATAGGAGCCGTCAGGCTTGTTCAGGACGGCTCCCAGAGGAGCCGTTGGTCTGTTAAGGGACGGTCGCAGTAGGTGCCATTGGGTTTGTTTAGGACAGCCCTTGTTAGAGCCATCGCGTTTTTGACAGGTACGGACCACGTTAGGTCCCGTACTGTTTGATCATGCTGTGACATAGCCATATCGTTTCTTGTCAGATTAGAATTACTGTAAAACTTGGATTTGGTTTGCGAATCGTTAGACCGAAGGTGAGTGAGTCTAGTCTCTATGTAGATTTCAAAACTACTTATATTTATATCATATTCGCATCATGCTTATGTTATGAAGACAACTGTTATTTTGAGTATGCAATACATGAGCATGACATCACGTTTGAGATATTATTTATGCATGAACTATATGTTGGATAATATGTTATTCTTGCATGCAAATTATGAGTTGTTGAATTAATCTTACATGCATATCATCCGTCTGCGTGACACCTGTCTGCGTGACATCGTCTGCGTGATGACCGATCTACGTGACCCAGTCCAATGGAACCTTGTCTGCGTGACGAACGGTCTGCGTGACCAGGCTCTAAATGAAGCATTTTTCAACTGTGTGCCATACGGGCATGCGTGTCCATTGTATCATACGCATCATATAGTTAGTATGAGATTTGTACCTATTCCTCTAATGAGATACATTATGTTTTATCGTTATACTTGTGAAAATCATATGTATATGTTATATTCTGTTAGTTCAAATTTTTGAGATTTTTCTTTAAATTATTACTACTACTATTATTATTATTATTGGGACGCTATATGTCCATTCAATGAGCGTGTGTTACCTCACCCTTCTTTTCCCCAACCTTTCATAGTAGTTGTTGGTGATCGTCGCTCGTGGTGAGGCGTTGACGATTTAGTTTGTGTTTTATCTTCGTTGCATCGTAGGTATTGAATAAGCCTTCTTCTTAGCATGTAGTGGACGTCCTTAGCCTTATCAGCAAAACCAAAGGGATTATTATCAGTATTAAATAAAGAACTCGTGTGTAATCATTCCAACTTAAGAATGAATTATTGAGATCCTATGGTTGGTTTATGTTTTAAAACTTGCGAGTTTATGAGTTTATTTATATTATCCGATATGTTGTGGATGGTGTTTACATAACGCACCGTATCGCATGTCTTAATTAAGGATAATGGGTACGGGGGCGTTACAATAGGAACATCATCTGTCTCAACACCTGGAATCACTGGGGGCACCATTGGCAGGGTGTTGGCCTCCGTGCCGCTGGTGGAAGAAGCAGTACCCCTAGGGACAGCAAAAGCTGAGGAAGACGAAGAAGAAGAAGAAGAAGAAGAAGAAGCGTAAGGGGAAGACGATCGAACGGTGGGGGATGGAGTTAGTGAGATAGAAGGCCGGGGCGATAAAGTCAGGTTCACTGGTTGGGCAGTGAAACTTGATCCAAAACCCAACCGGAGGAGCCTTAAAGAGCGCCGCCTCACCCATTGTGTGGAGCGGATGGAGGAACTAAACCACGATCACCGGCTGGCTCAACCACATCGCCAGGAAATGTGGCAATGGGTGGAGTACATCGCGGTTCCTCCAATCCAAGCATCTCCCACCATGATCGGTCTGGATATTCCATCACCCGAGAGATCTCATCCATCTTCACCTCCTCGACATCCGACCTGGGGGCATCCACCATCGGCTTTCGAGGACAGCACTGATGGCGGTTGGATAAATCCCAACCATTTGACATCCAAGGTCCCCGGACCAGGATTCGGTGATTCTCCTAGTCATGGATATCACCCTGGGACATGTCGAGAACCAGTTCTAGTGCCTGAGCCTGGTGAGGGATATAGAAGAACGGAGACCACCCATAGGTAGAACCCTTGACCTGATAGATCCAACGGATCTTGGTCAGGCCCAGCTCAATCCTCTCTTCTTCTCCAACACAACCACACACATCAGGATGCGGTATACATTTGGGATGACTAAGATGGGGTGGAGGCCGAAGAAGTCGAGAAACTCTGCCATCAAGCATGGCAGAAGAAGAGAAAGACCCCATCCGTGAAATAAATTAGATGGAGGAGGACAGAGTCAAGGAAAAGGGTGGAGACCTCATCCTCAAACAACTCATCAACCATGAAGTCTGAGAAGATGTCCAACTCTCTTTGAAGGGCTGCAGTAATGGCGATTTTCTCCATGATCAGAGGCAATGGATGTTTTCAAAAGACAAAGGACGAGATGGGACGAAGAGCGCTTCCCATTCGACCTTTAAATATCGCTGAGGAGATGCTTCAAAAACACGAGAGCAATTATTCACTGCGGATATTGATGAGCAATCGATGCCTTGTAAAGGGTTTAAGGAAAACCTAAGAGACGCTGACGTTTAGGTTTTCTAAGAGAAAACCATGGGAGGCCATGCGTCATTTAAGCTAACTCAGCAAATCGACCATCACATCCTTAACAGATCAGAGAATCCCGAGGAGACAAGCGACCAGATCTTTGACCCCCGAAAGGGAGGGATGCGAGATGATTTTTCATATCACCTGCTCTCTAGACAATTCAAAAGAACAGGAGAGGGGGCATCTGTGGAGGTAAAAATCTGCGCTAGGACACGTGTCAAGACAGGACGGACATGGGTCATCTGATTTAAGGCCCACAAGACCCAATCCAGGACGGGCAACCTCATGATGACGTCATCAGGCGTGTATGCACGACTAGACTAAGTGTCTAGTCAGACGGTCGAACACCTCGTGAGAAAATGTATCCTCGAGTAGTCTAAGGCACGACCAGACAAGAGGTTTGGTCGATCGACCTTACTCCTTGAGAACGAGCAGTCTAATAAATGCACAACCAGACATGAGGTCTGGTCGGTCGATCTTACTCCTCATAGACATACTCGAAAATGTAACGCACGGGCGAATACACCAAGAGACCCCAAGCAGAATGGAGAAACGGTAAGAAGACCACTAACGCTTGTAACTGCCAACTTGGCACTTAAGGCCCACTACCAGCAAAACGTGGGTAATCAAGGGATGATGTGGAGCATAATTACTAGGGGCGTTTCCCAAGGAAAAAAGCCATCTAATCATTTAGTGGCAAAACAGTTACAAGGGCATTTCGGGAACTACGTGTGGCTTGATCCCTCAGGGGTACGTAGGCAGCCTATAAAGAGGTCACGCGCAAGCACTCTAAAAACACAGCCAAAATTCATATTGTTTTAGTTTGTTTTACCACCCAAATCTCTACAAAAATTATCCTTTGAAGTTCACATCCCAAAAGAACTACAAATTTAACTTAAGGGGGTAAATATCCACCTCAGACCTTGTAACCGCCTTACCACTAAGTGTTTAGTAGCTTTTTTTCCAGAGAAATGTCGCTAGTATTTATGCTTCACGTTGGCCCTCGATTACCCACGTCCTGTTGGTAGTGGGCTTTAAGTACCAACTTGGCGGTTATATGCGTTAGTGGTCTTCTGACCGTTTCTCCATTCTACTCAGATCTCTTAGTGTACTCGCCCGTGCGTTACATTTTCCAGTATATTTGCAAGGAGTAAGGTTGATCAAACAGACCTCATGTCTGGTCGTGCCCTATAATATATGTATCCAAATTTGAAAGTTAAGATATGGATATTAACGTATCCGATCTAATTCTATCCTACTTATGGGCTTAATACCTTCCCTCTTTCTCATTGACCCAACAAAAATCTATTATTTTTTTTTGGCACACACAAAAATAATAATAGATTTAAAAAAAACAAACAGAAAACATGAAATTCTACTTCATTATGACACCACTAAACGAGAATCATCAACATGACAAATTTTTTTCGTGTGAGCCATATAAGGAAAGCGTTTTTGCACAAATTTGGCAAGAAGAAGAGAAACATTAAAAATTAATCACGCCCTTTCCTTCGTAATTTTCACAAAAATAATGATTGTATATAAATGGCCAAGATTGATATTTCTGTGATCGATAGATGTAACATCAACTTCATGGCGCATCAATTTTCAAATAAAACCTTCGATTCAATCGTTTTACACTTTATTAATTTATTCCATTCATTTCCACATTCGTTCAATCATGTCTCAACTAACAAACAGTTCTTCAGTTCTTCCACCTCTCCATTTTCTCTTCTTTTCAAAAAAACACACCATGGATATGTACAATGAACGAAGAACGAGATACAACAGAGCTAAAAAAACGCTTCGTTATTCCTCATACATGCATCTAACTAGCACGTGATCCCGAATAATTCAAATAAAAAAAAGAAGAAAACATTAGATCATCTTGTCTAGTAAAGTCTCTTGAGAAGAGCAGCTCTCAAAGAGTTGCCGTCCACGTTGTTGGGCACCCGGACCACCACGTCCTGCAACATGAGCTCCTTCACCGACGACACGCTCGCGTGTTGCACGTGCAACTCCATGTCCCTGAGCGCCCCCATCAGCTTGGCTGGCGGGTGTCCTGCGTTCCTCGACTGCACGTGCACCATCGCATCCCCTCCCATCACCCTCACCTCCACCTCCACCTCCACCTCCTCATCTACCCCACCACCACCATTCACGCTCGCCCTCTCCTCCGCCTCCCTCTTCACCCTCTTCGCCTCCCTGCGCTCGTCCCCCTCCAGCTCCTCCACCCTCGACTTCAGTTGGTTTATGTACGTGATCGCATCCGACAGCAGCGACGCCTTGTCCATCCGCGACACGTTCGGCACCGCCGCGCGAAGCGCGTAGAACCAGTGGTTCAGCTTCTCCCTCCTCTGCCTCTCCGCCTCCACGTGATTTATCGGCGTTGCCTTCCCGTTGTTGTTCCCGGGCTTCCTCCCCCTCCTGGCCTTGGCGCGCCCCGACTGTTGCGCCATAGACTCCACCGACACGGATAGGGGATGACGCGTGGGTCGGGAGAGAAGGGACTCGGCTTGCCTGATGAGGCCCACGTTTTCAGGGACGAGGTCGGACGAGCCAAGCTCGAGAACGCCACTACCCAAAGCGGGGACGAAGGCCAGTGTTATATATGTGTCACTTTTCAGCCTTCTGGTAACCCTTGGGTCAATTCTGGCCATTTTTGGAATTTTCTTTTTTCGATCGGAACCGCAAAGATTTTGGCTTTTAGCCATCTGCGAAAGCTAGAAAACTCCGATTGAAAATCTGACTGCGGATTATGGGTCCTGGTACCATTTTATACCACCCATAAATTTTTCATCGAATTCCGGTTACGTTTAAGAAAATTATGCAGTTCCGAATCGTATCCGGATTTTGGTCAAATTTGGGAAAGTCAAAGAGAGAAGACCTTGACCAAGTCAAAGGGTGACTTGGACCAAGTCAAAGAAGACCTTGACTAGTCAAATGTGACTTTTGACTAGTCAATGGGTTTTGTTTTTTTGCTTGGTTGAGTTGACCAAAGTCAAAACTCACCAACACCTTTTTGAGCATTAAGTGCTCTCTCTCTCTCTTTTTCTCTCCCTCTCTCTCTCCCTCCCCTTGTCAACGTGCATTTCTTTTCACTCCCTCTCTTTGTTTTTTTTTTTTCTAAGTGTGTGTGAGTGTGTGAGAAGTGAAGGAGAAGAAGACTCACCAAAACAAAGGTGTGTGTGACTATGTGTGTGTTTATGTGTGTTGTTGTTGATTCCCTCTCTTTAGCTTCCTTTAGAACCCCCTTTATCCACTGTTTTCAGCCAAGTAGGGGCTGGTTGGAAGGCTAGGGAGGGGTGGTAGTGGTGGTTGTGGTGGAGGTTGCGCCGGGTGCACCCGAGGGGCCCCGAAACCCCCCATTCCCTTCCCCCTCCTTTGGTAGCTTTCTTTCCCCCTCTTTTCTTTGGTTTCTTAGTGTTAGGGGCTGTTAGGGAGTCATGCATGCTAAGTGTTTGAGTTAGGGGTGAGTGGAGAGGGCAAAAGGGGGCTTGACAGCCCTGGGCGCGCGCGCGGGTCCATCCGCGCGCGTGCGCGCGCAGGCGAGCGCGCAGGAGAGGCCCTGGCGGGCCTGGCAGGGGCGCAGACGCGCGCGTGCGCGTGCGCGCGGGCGCGCGCGGGGAGTGTGCGAGGCGCAGTGCACGCGCACTGTGCGCGGGGCTGAGCGGGGGCGGCGCGGGCGCGCGCGAGCGTGCGCGCGTGCGCGAGCTGCGCGTCTGGGCGCGCGAGTGCGCGTCCGGGTGCGCGGCGAGGGGCTGGACGTGCGGGCAGCGCGTCCGGAGGCGCGGGTCAGTGCGCCATCGAGCGCGGGGGCGCGTGCGCGCGTGCTTGCACGTGCGTACGCGTGCGGGGGCCATGCGTGTGGCTGCCCGGGGGCTCGGGTAGGTGTCGGGGCACTCGGACAGGTGCGCGTACGTGCGTACTCGCATGCGTGCGAGCCCGTATGCGTGCATATCCAAGTCCTTAGCATTTCTAGTTGTTTTAAGTGTCTTTATGTGGATTTTACTCACCTATTTGGATGCCCTGTCTTGCAGATCTTGGCGAGCGGTCCCGCGACGACCCGGTTTACGGTGAGTGGGTCAATCCAACCCAGTCGGGAGGTGTTCGATGCACGTAGACGTGCATTGCCCTCCCCTGGGGCACCGTAACCACATATTAACCTTCTTAAGTGTGCATGTTATTGCTTATCTTGCTAGGTTGCATCCATGTCATTCTAAACTTAATATGTTAGGATCATACACCCTAGTACCATGTGTAGGGACCCATACTTGTCTATGTATTGTGTCCCATGCTAGGTTATTCATGTGTTATTATTTACATGTATGCATGAGTATAAGGCATGAATAAGGTAGTGACCTTAAATATTTTTCTATCATGTTAGACTTGTATACTAGAGTATTACATCCATGTGTTATACATATGAGCCCAAGCATGCCTTAGACAGTATTATAATTTTGTTATAGCATTACTTGTATGCTTCCTTGATTAATTCTTTGTGTAATTAATTATGTGTTGTAGATTATATCTCTAGACATATCTTATGTATATATATATAGAGGCCATGAACCTTGCTTAATAAGATTAAGCAAGTGTATGACCTTTGATGGGTCATACTGTGGCATCGACATTACGAATCATCTGTCTTCCCCGCATCTGAGTTATGCGCTCTGGTGGGAATTCATGAGAATTCGTAACCTTACCGACGACGGATCCATGAGGATCGAAACCGCGTATGTCAAGTGCTCTCCCCTTCGTCGCTTCCGTGTCGAAGCTACCCGGGTTTAGTTGTCCTGCTAGGCTCTCCCAGACGCTATTCATGACGCCGGGTGGTGCGCCCATACGGTAGAGGTAGAGGTCATGGGAGGATACCAGGTCGAGGCTACTCGGCAGAGGGCTACCGGAAGACGAAAGGCGTAGACCAGTTGACCTTTTCCCCAATAATCCTATGTCACCTAAGGGTGAGGGTGAGGGAGTAGTGGGTTGGGTTGAGACCCAACCCAAGGACTTAAGTGACTGTTCCTTCCGTTGGAACCCCAAACACTCAGAATATTTAATATGGTGTGGTAGGTTTGGGTCGACACCCAACCGCCAACTTAAGTTGTTGTTTCGATTATTGAGACTTGAATGCTTGAAAGATTAATATGTGTTGTGATGCATGGATCGTACCATTCACTGAGCGTGTGGCTCACCCCTCGCATATGTTTTCCTCCAGTTGTCGCTGAGCCGGACCTGAAGGTGGAGCTTCCATAGGCGCAGTACCGTAGCAGAGCAGCGCACGTGTTTTGGATCTGCGAGTGAGAGAGGCCATCAGCATCCCCCGTTTCCTTGTATGTATTGCTACTCGTGCTTGAGCACAGTACTGGTGTTTGATGTCTTTGTTGTATATTGGCTCTCACAGGACAGTTGATTATGTGTTCCGGTCTGTAATATGTCTTTAAATTACAGACTAAGTCATTTTAAGCTTCCGTCATATGTTTATATATCATGTCAGCTTCCTTGTTAAATGTTTTAAGTACCTTTGATGATTGAGTAGAGTCTTTTATTGACCTCGTGTATGGATTGCTGATATTATATATTTGCCACGTCTCGGAGACGGCCGCTCTGGGGCGTGACAAAAGTTGGTATCAGAGCCTGGTCCTGTCAGAGCCAATTGTCGTCTTATTGATGTCTTAGAGATGAGTCCTAGGATTTCTATATGAGTATTCTGATCCTAGTGTCTGTTTCTTAGGTTGCTGATATGCCTCCTCGCAGACGGATGCACGGACGCGGTCTCCCTCAGGCCTCGGAGGTTTCCGAACCTACCGGGGGTGAGGAGTCTACCGAGATGTCCTCGGCCGCGAGGCCAGGACCTGCGCAGGAGCCTCCAGCCTGGGAGCGTGCTTACGCTAGGATAGCAGACCTGCTAGAGACTCAGACTAGGGCACTGGAGGCCCAGACTAGGGCGTTGGCTGAGCAGGCACGAGAGATCCAGGAGCTGCGGGCGGCCCGCGAGGCGGTCCCGCAGGTACCTTTAGTGGCCGATCCACCAGTAGTGCCAGTGGTACCCCCGGCACCAGCAGAGATCCCCGTGGAGGGAGTTCATGGACCCGAAGAGCGGGAGGAGGAGCTTGAGGCCGCGGCACGTGTGCATCAGGCCGGCCTCACCGCCTTCCTGAAGCTTCACCCTCCTGAGTTCCACGGTATGACGGCTGACCCTCTTGCCCCTGAGCGTTGGTTGATGGAGATAGACAAGATCTTCTCGACCATGCACTGCACCGACCGCCAGCGTGTCTCCCTGGCTACTTTCATGTTGAAGGGTAACGCCGCCGACTGGTGGGCTACCCGAGTGGTGGACATTCCCGAGGGAGTGGGGCGACTTCTCTGGAGCGATTTTCGGAGTTACTTCTTGGCGGAGTATTTTCCCTTTTCGACGCGCCAGATGGTGATGCGGGAGTTCGAGCAGCTGACGCAGGGCACCATGTCTGTTGCGGACTACTCCACGCGTTTCATGAGGCTTTCTCGGTTCGCCCCAGCCTTAGTGATGGACGAGGAGACGCGGTGCCGACGGTTTGAGATGGGTCTCAACAACACCATCAGGGTGCACGTGACCTCTCAGGCATTCTCGAGGTACACTGATCTAGTGTCCCGTGCGAGGACCGTCGAGCGAGACCTTGGGGTTCCTTCATCGGTTCAAACCCCTACAGCAGATCAGAGGACTCCTGGGAGTCAGGACCAGGGACGCCGCAAGAGCAAGCGGCCCCGTCATGATCGACCAGCGGCCGCCGCTACACCAGTGGGAGTGGTGCCAGTTCAGGGTCCTGCACCCTTTGCTGCCGTTCCGATCCGTGCTAGAGGACCAGAGACACGACGATGTTACCACTGCCAGCGAGTCGGGCATCTGGCCAATGCTTGCCCAGATGCTGGCCGACCTCCTGTGCCACGACAGCAGCCGCAGCAGCAGCAGCCACGTCAGCAGCCGCAGCCGCAGCGTCACCAGCAGCAGCCACAGGGTGGCCATGTGGAGCAGAGGAGGCAGCCAGCGCAGCCTGCGAGGCGTGCCCCTGCTCCTCAGCCACAGCTCGTTCAGGGTCGTGTTGCAGCGCTTACGGCCGATGAGGCGCAGGCTTCGGGTAGCGTCGTTCGAGGTATTGTTCTGATCTCCCAGCTTCCTGCATATGTGCTATTTGATTCCGGGGCCACGCACTCGTTCGTGTCTCCCGCTTTCGCGAGGCGAATGGGTGCGGTGTCAGCCCCTCTTGATGCGGTGCTGGAGATATCATTACCGGTCGGAGACCGTATTCTCCTCCGTTCGGTGTATCGGGGGTGTATCGTGGCGATCGCGGAGCATGAGTTTCCAGTGGAGTTGGTCGAGCTCGCCATGACGGACTTCGACGCCATCCTGGGGATGGATTGGCTCTCAGCTAGCCACGCCAGTATCGACTGTTTCGCAAAGTCGGTGTCTTTCCGCATCCCTGGACGGAGGTCCTTCCAGTTCGTGGGCGATCGGGACATGGCTCCTTTGGGATTCGTATCGTCCATCCAGGCGTGGAGACTCCTTCAGGGAGGATGCGAGGGTTTTCTGGCGTACATCGCTGAGGAGGATGCACCACTGCGGGCAGATATCAGTCAGACTCCGGTCGTGGCGGAATATCCGGAGGTTTTTCCCGATGATCTTCCGGGTCTACCACCGGATCGCGCGATCGAGTTTGAGATTAATCTAATTCCGGGGACCGAGCCGATTTCGAGGGCTCCGTACCGGATGGCCCCAGCAGAGCTGAAGGTGCTTAAGGAGCAGCTGGAGGAGTTACTCGATAAGGGGTTTGCACGTCCGAGTGTCTCTCCGTGGGGAGCCCCTGTTCTGTTCGTGCGGAAGAAAGACGGTTCGCTGCGTCTATGTATTGATTACAGACAGCTGAACAAGCGGACCGTGAAGAACAAGTACCCCTTACCGCGGATTGATGATCTATTTGACCAGCTCCAGGGAGCGCGTGTCTTTTCAAAGATCGATCTCCGTTCGGGCTACTATCAGCTGAAGATCCGGGAGTCGGATATTCCGAAGACGGCCTTTCGCACCCGTTACGGGCACTACGAGTTTCGAGTACTGCCGTTTGGGTTGACGAATGCGCCGGCAGCCTTCATGGATCTGATGAACCGGGTATTTCGACCCTTCCTCGACTCCTTTGTAGTAGTCTTCATTGACGATATTCTGGTGTACTCGAGGAGTCTTGAGGAGCACGCTGACCATCTTCGCACTGTCTTGGAGACCTTGGCCCGACATCAGTTGTTCGCCAAGTTCAGTAAGTGCGAGTTCTGGTTGGAGCGTGTGGCCTTCCTTGGCCATGTTATTTCCGGTGAGGGTATATCTGTGGACCCGGACAAGACGCTTGCCGTGTCGAATTGGCGGCGACCGTCGAACCCCACCGAGATTCGGAGCTTCCTTGGGTTGGCGGGTTATTATCGGAGGTTTGTTGAGGGTTTCTCGAAGATAGCAGTCCCTTTGACCCGCCTCACCCGGAAGGATGTCCGGTTCGAGTGGTCCCCATCTTGCGAGGAGAGCTTCCAGGAGTTGAAGCGGAGACTCACCTCAGCGCCGGTTCTTACCATTCCGTCTGGGAGTGGTGGATTCGCAGTCTACTCCGATGCGTCGCGGCTGGGTTTGGGTTGCGTCCTGATGCAGAACGGTAAGGTTGTTGCTTACGCGTCGCGTCAGTTGAAGCCCCATGAGCAGAATTACCCCACCCATGACCTGGAGTTAGCAGCGATCATCTTTGCGCTGAAGATTTGGAGGCACTACCTCTATGGCGAGGAGTTCGAGCTCTTCACGGATCACAAGAGCCTGACTTACTTGCAGTCCCAGCCAGAGCTCAACATGCGCCAGAGACGTTGGGTTGAGTTCCTGAAGGACTATGATTGCGACATCGCTTATCATCCGGGTAAGGCGAATGTCGTGGCAGACGCTCTCAGTAGGCAGCCTTTGGGCATGGCCGCCCATTTGGCAGTGCGTCGTTGGAGGCTTCTGGAGGAGGCCGCTTGTTGGATCAGCGTGCAGGAGACGCCTGCTGGTGGCTTTCTGGCCAGGTTAGTGGTGCAGCCTGTTCTCCTTGACGAGATCCGCACGGCACAAGGGCGGGACCCTCACTTTCTGGTCCTTTCTGAAGGCGTCTCCCGGGGTGAGCGACCAGATTACCAGATTCGTGAGGATGGGATCCTGCGGTTCAGAGGCCGGGTATGTATTCCTGACGACGCAGAGCTGAAGCAGAAGATCTTGGACGAGGCCCATCGTTCGAAGTACACGGTGCATCCTGGTGGCACAAAAATGTACAGGGGCCTTCGTCGTGGCTACTGGTGGCGCGGGATGAAGGCAGATGTTGGCCGTTTCGTTGCCCGTTGCTTGGTATGCCAGCAGGTGAAGTCGGAGCATCAGCGCCCTGCGGGGAAGCTGCAGTCCATTGAGATTCCTCAGTGGAAGTGGGAGCAGATTACTATGGACTTTGTTTCGGGTCTACCGAAGTCACGTTCGGGTCGCGATGCCATCTGGGTAATCGTCGACCGACTGACGAAGTCTGCTCATTTCCTCCCCGTCCGACTCACCGACTCTCTGGACACCTTGGCGCAGTTGTTTGTCTCAGAGATCGTTCGTCTCCACGGCACTCCGGTCAGTATCATTTCTGATAGAGACGCGAGATTCACCTCGAGGTTCTGGCGTAGCCTCCAGCACGCCCTTGGTACGAACCTCCATTTCAGTACGGCGTTTCACCCACAGACCGATGGCCAGTCAGAGAGGACGATTCAGACCCTAGAGGACATGTTGCGTGCCTGCGTTCTCGATTTTGGAGGCAGTTGGGAGAGGCATCTTCCTTTGGTGGAGTTCGCCTACAACAACAGCTACCACTCGAGTATTCGGATGGCACCATATGAGGCACTCTATGGGCGCAGCTGCAGGTCTCCCTTGTGCTGGGATGAGGTCGGAGAGCGCCAGTTGGAGGGACCGGAGATCGTTCGCCAAACCTCAGAGAAAGTCAGGACGATTCGTGAGCGTATCCGCACCGCTCAGAGCCGTCAGAAGAGCTACGCTGATCGTCGTCGCCGTGAGCTCGCCTTCGAGGTTGGTGACCATGTCTTCCTGAAGGTGTCCCCGTCGAAGGGCATCTTCCGTTTCGGCGTACGGGGCAAGCTGAGTCCGCGTTTTATCGGCCCGTTTCTCATCCTGGAGCGGATTGGGGAGGTGGCCTATCGATTAGCCTTGCCCCCACACTTGGCCCAAGCCCATGACGTCTTCCATGTCTCGCAGCTGAGACGTTACGTCCACGATCCTGCCCACATCATCCCGTACGAGCCGCTTGTCTTCGAGCCGGACTTGTCATTCGTGGAGCAGCCGATCGAGATCTTGGACCGTCGCGAGAAGAAGCTCCGCACCAAGACCGTCCAGTTGGTTAAGGTGCGTTGGCAGCACCGCTCTGGTGCCGAGGCCACTTGGGAGCGCGAGGACGCCATGCGTGACGCATATCCACATCTTTTTCCTTCTTAGATGTTTTTGTAATTAAATTTTGTGGACAAAATTTCCTAAGGGGGGAAGAATGTTATATATGTGTCACTTTTCAGCCTTCTGGTAACCCTTGGGTCAATTCTGGCCATTTTTGGAATTTTCTTTTTTCGATCGGAACCGCAAAGATTTTGGCTTTTAGCCATCTGCGGGAGCTAGAAAACTCCGATTGAAAATCTGACTGCGGATTATGGGTCCTGGTACCGTTTTATACCACCCATAAATTTTTCATCGAATTCCGGTTACGTTTAAGAAAATTATGCAGTTCCGAATCGTATCCGGATTTTGGTCAAATTTGGGAAAGTCAAAGAGAGAAGACCTTGACCAAGTCAAAGGGTGACTTGGACCAAGTCAAAGAAGACCTTGACTAGTCAAATGTGACTTTTGACTAGTCAATGGGTTTTGTTTTTTGCTTGGTTGAGTTGACCAAAGTCAAAACTCACCTAACACCTTTTTGAGCATTAAGTGCTCTCTCTCTCTCTTTTTCTCTCCCTCTCTCTCTCCCTCTCCCCTTGTCAACGTGCATTTCTTTTCACTCCCTCTCTTTGTTTTTTTTTTTTCTAAGTGTGTGTGAGTGTGTGAGAAGTGAAGGAGAAGAAGAGCTCACCAAAAAACAAAGGTGTGTGTGACTATGTGTGTGTTTATGTGTGTTGTTGTTGATTCCCTCTCTTTAGCTTCCTTTAGAACCCCCTTTATCCACTGTTTTCAGCCAAGTAGGGGCTGGTTGGAAGGCTAGGGAGGGGTGGTAGTGGTGGTTGTGGTGGAGGTTGCGCCGGGTGCACCCGAGGGGCCCCGAAACCCCACCATTCCCTTCCCCCTCCTTTGGTAGCTTTCTTTCCCCCTCTTTTCTTTGGTTTCTTAGTGTTAGGGGCTGTTAGGGAGTCATGCATGCTAAGTGTTTGAGTTAGGGGTGAGTGGAGAGGGCAAAAGGGGGCTTGACAGCCCTGGGCGCGCGCGCGGGTCCATCCGCGCGCGTGCGCGCGCAGGCGAGCGCGCAGGAGAGGCCCTGGCGGGCCTGGCAGGGGCGCAGACGCGCGCGTGCGCGTGCGCGCGGGCGCGCGCGGGGAGTGTGCGAGGCGCAGTGCACGCGCACTGTGCGCGGGGCTGAGCGGGGGCGGCGCGGGCGCGCGCGAGCGTGCGCGCGTGCGCGAGCTGCGCGTCTGGGCGCGCGAGTGCGCGTCCGGGTGCGCGGCGAGGGGCTGGACGTGCGGGCAGCGCGTCCGGAGGCGCGGGTCAGTGCGCCATCGAGCGCGGGGGCACGTGCGCGCGTGCTTGCGCGTGCGTACGCGTGCGGGGGCCATGCGTGTGGCTGCCCGGGGGCTCGGGTAGGTGTCGGGGCACTCGGACAGGTGCGCGTACGTGCGTACTCGCATGCGTGCGAGCCCGTATGCGTGCATATCCAAGTCCTTAGCATTTCTAGTTGTTTTAAGTGTCTTTATGTGGATTTTACTCACCTATTTGGATGCCCTGTCTTGCAGATCTTGGCGAGCGGTCCCGCGACGACCCGGTTTACGGTGAGTGGGTCAATCCAACCCAGTCGGGAGGTGTTCGATGCACGTAGACGTGCATTGCCCTCCCCTGGGGCACCGTAACCACATATTAACCTTCTTAAGTGTGCATGTTATTGCTTATCTTGCTAGGTTGCATCCATGTCATTCTAAACTTAATATGTTAGGATCATACACCCTAGTACCATGTGTAGGGACCCATACTTGTCTATGTATTGTGTCCCATGCTAGGTTATTCATGTGTTATTATTTACATGTATGCATGAGTATAAGGCATGAATAAGGTAGTGACCTTAAATATTTTTCTATCATGTTAGACTTGTATACTAGAGTATTACATCCATGTGTTATACATATGAGCCCAAGCATGCCTTAGACAGTATTACAATTTTGTTATAGTATTACTTGTATGCTTCCTTGATTAATTCTTTGTGTAATTAATTATGTGTTGTAGATTATATCTCTAGACATATCTTATGTATATATATATAGAGGCCATGAACCTTGCTTAATAAGATTAAGCAAGTGTATGACCTTTGATGGGTCATACTGTGGCATCGACATTACGAATCATCTGTCTTCCCCGCATCTGAGTTATGCGCTCTGGTGGGAATTCATGAGAATTCGTAACCTTACCGACGACGGATCCATGAGGATCGAAACCGCGTATGTCAAGTGCTCTCCCCTTCGTCGCTTCCGTGTCGAAGCTACCCGAGTTTAGTTGTCCTGCTAGGCTCTCCCAGACGCTATTCATGACGCCGGGTGGTGCGCCCATACGGTAGAGGTAGAGGTCATGGGAGGATACCAGGTCGAGGCTACTCGGCAGAGGGCTACCGGAAGACGAAAGGCGAAGACCAGTTGACCTTTTCCCCAATAATCCTATGTCACCTAAGGGTGAGGGTGAGGGAGTAGTGGATTGAGTTGAGACCCAACCCAAGGACTTAAGTGACTGTTCCTTCCGTTGGAACCCCAAACACTCAGAATATTTAATATGGTGTGGTAGGTTTGGGTCGACACCCAATCGCCAACTTAAGTTGTTGTTTCGATTATTAAGACTTGAATGTTTGAAAGATTAATATGTGTTGTGATGCATGGATCGTACCATTCACTGAGCGTGTGGCTCACCCCTCGCATATGTTTTCCTCCAGTTGTCGCTGAGCCGGACCTGAAGGTGGAGCTTCCATAGGCGCAGTACCGTAGCAGAGCAGCGCACGTGTTTTGGATCTGCGAGTGAGAGAGGCCATCAGCATACCCCGTTTCCTTGTATGTATTGCTACTCGTGCTTGAGCACAGTACTGGTGTTTGATGTCTTTGTTGTATATTGGCTCTCACAGGACAGTTGATTATGTGTTCCGGTCTGTAATATGTCTTTAAATTACAGACTAAGTCATTTTAAGCTTCCGTCATATGTTTATATATCATGTCAGCTTCCTTGTTAAATGTTTTAAGTACCTTTGATGATTGAGTAGAGTCTTTTATTGACCTCGTGTATGGATTGCTGATATTATATATTTGCCACGTCTCGGAGACGGCCGCTCTGGGGCGTGACAGCCAGAGTCTGCACGCCTTGGGTCTGGGCCTCGCGCGCGCGGTCGCAGCCGCGCTCGTGGATGTCTTTGGCCCCCGCGAACCAGATGGGGACCCGGGAAGCGAAGGCGTTGCCGGGGGAGCCGTCCATGTGCGCGAACGAGCGGGTGAGGGACACCATGTAGAACCACTCAACGTCGGTGAAGGAGCCGTCAATGGAACCCTCCGAGGG
This sequence comes from Acorus calamus, assembly GCA_030737845.1. Taxonomy (NCBI): domain Eukaryota; kingdom Viridiplantae; phylum Streptophyta; class Magnoliopsida; order Acorales; family Acoraceae; genus Acorus; species Acorus calamus. The sequence goes on from CM060872.1 coordinate 11,880,513, forward strand.
GTCGTCCAGCTCGTCGTCCAGGTCGCCGAAGAGGAGGTTCGTCGTCGTCGTCGAGTGGGGCTTGATGGACTTGGCGCCTCGGAAGTGGCCGTCGCCCCAGGAGAGAACGGGGCTGCGGTTGGGGGAGGAGGAGTCGGGGGAGGCGCGCCAGAAGATGGCGTAGGACCACCACTCGGGGCGGCTGTTGAGGAGGTATTGGAGGCGGTGTTGGAGGTCTGAGGGGATCACTGTTGTTGTTGTTGGGGTTAGAAGGGAAGGGGAGTAATCGGAGGAGGGTGATTGGGTTTCTTCCATTGTCGCTGCGGATCGATCGATGTGATCCAATCCGGTGTGTGTGTGGCTTTTGTATCCGGTGCGGTTATTATCACCCCATTAAGTATTCACCCCACCCCTTAAAATATTTATTTTTAATGTTTAAAAACAAACCAAAACCACCCCATCCCACCCCATCCCAGAAAAACCTCACCCACCCCCCTTACCCTTCCCCACCCCAAAATTGTTATTAATCAAAACCCACCCTCACTCGAACACATTTCTCATGCCATTCTCATCTCTCTTCCCGCGATCATCTCCTCCATTGGCGGGCACCATCTCTATTGGCGAGATTTTCCTTTCTCTCCTTCAACTCTCATCACCGACAACATCTCCACTATGTAGTCCACATGAAAAATGATGCCCTAGTTCGAATTGAATGCCCTCCTGCTTCACCTGGAAAGAAGTCTTAGTTGTTCCTTGTTCTTAAGTTTATTTTGTTTATTTTTTGGTGGTCATAGATGTTGTGGTGAAGGTCATAGTGATTTTGTTGTTGTTGTAGTGATTGTAGAAGTTAGGGTTTTGTTATGGTAGTGATTATTTGTGATGGTCTTTGAATTTTTTTTTGGGGGTGATTATCTTCATTGTGTTGGTGATGGTGGAGGTGGTCAATGCAGTGATGATACTGATGTTTGTGTTGGGGTATATTGGTTTACAATCTAACTATATTTTTTGTCTTGTAGGTAATAAATTTATGCCATTGCAATTAAATGAAAACTTTAAAATTCGTGTGCAATTGTTTGTAGGTATATTGGTTCTAATGTTTGATATTACGTGTACAAATAATTATTCTCTGTGTATTTGGAATATCTTCTTATGGGTACTTAATAATATTTTGAGAACTTGAAGGTGTATATTTTGATTTACTCTTGCCAATGGAAGCTGTAGGTCGAACGCGTTTCTTTGGATCCATATTACATTGGAAAAAAGCGATAGTAGTCATGAGTATGGAGTTCCTCAAATCCAAGAATCCATGTAAAGTGGAAACAAAAGGATAATGATATTGCAAGATTTACATAGATTTTTATAAACCCATCATATATTTTTACCACTACTAATGTTTATTTAATTTTCATTGACAAATTTTTATTAGCAACACCAGTGATCATAATCTGATTTTGTCATAAGTGAATCATAAGAAACATAAGAGGAAATGACAAATATAATCAATTGATAGGTGGTTCTCAATGGACATTAACTTATATTTTATTCAAAGAATTTGTGGGGAACAACTAACCATAATCAATGGATAGTCTGTTGAAGAAATATTGGATTTTGAGTGTAATATATATTAGTTAATATATGGATTTTGAAGTCACGTGAAAAAAAAAAAGTAAGGAATAATTCAAACAAGCAAAATCAGCACCATGGAAAAGCCAAAAATAATGGTGAAAGATGGAAATAAACATTGCCTCTACATCCATCCAACTTAATTCAACTAATTGCAAAACCGTGAAAATAAAAATTTAACCATTTTAATGAACCAGAACAGAGGAGCAACAAGATCAGTACTTGACTTACCAAAGAAAAAAGCATTTCTTTTCTACACCTAAACAAATAAATCTCCTTGTATGACACAGGGTTTTTCATTGAACATCAATGATACGCAAATTAGATACAAAATAAAGACAATAAAAATACTTTTAAGTCTTGTAGCTGAACCACTACATGAAAATATAACAAATGTTATATTTTTCACTTCCGGTATATTCCGTAATATACAACCTAAAAAAATATATAACATACTACTCCACTAACTAAAATTGAATAGAGTGCAATAAAACACAATCCACACCAAACAGAACAGCAAAACTTGAGTCTAGTAGTGGTCTTATATTCAACTATTCTTCACAATTTAGCAAGAAAAAAAATTGTCTATAATTTCATGATCTTGACATTCTCAATATTCCATACCAGTTGGGCATTAGACATTTCACACAAAATAGGCATAGCTATAGAAGGGGAAAATTTGAGGATTGACAAATTAAAAGTTGGCAATCCGACATTGATCAATCTATATGACTATATATGCACTGGCTCCATATTGAAGAATCTTTCACAACTTAAGAATTGGATTGGTGTTGATATCATTGCATTCTAAACTTCCTTCAAAAGCTAGGGTTTCTCGTACCTAGGGTTTTGACGAAGGTTGCTAATGTTAAAGGATGATGGTCGGGTCAACGGGGACGCTTCAGGCTTCACGATTGGGGGCGGTCATTGACGAAGCGAGCCGGCGGAGGGATGATGGAGGAGGAGAATCGATGATAAAAGAAAAAAAAAGAAAAAGAAAACACAGCGAGGAAGAAGAGAGAAATGTGAATGGGGTGGGATGACATTGGACATCACTTAATATATATAGGGGGGTGGTTTTGAAAAAATAAAAAAAGCTCATGGGTGGGGTTTGATAATGGGGTGGTCTGAGTAAGTTGTGGGGGTGATAATAACCGCACCCTTTTGTATCTTGCTTGATTGAATTATTATATAATATTTTTATATTATTATTGTTTTTTTAGAAGCAGAGTTGGGTCACGTGGTAATAATAAAACTTATTTATAAAAGTGAGAAAAAGCAGAGTGATCTCTTACCGTACAATCATTTGTCGGACTGACTTTTCTATGGTTTTCAGTTTTAAGATGGTAAAAAGATTTTATTTTTTGAAATAAAAAAAGGATCTAGGGAAAAGCTAGTAAATAAATGGGAGTGAATATTAACGTATGGATTTATTATTATTATATTATTATTATTATTACATGAAGACCCATCCAGACATCTTCTAAAAGGCATCAATGCACGTGTCGAAGCTAGGGAGAAACAGACAATTGAAGGTGGGGTAAGTTTTTTTTTGTGAAGAAGGTGGGGTAAGTTTTTTTTTTTTTTTTTTTGGTAAGGAAGGTGGGGTAAGTTGTTTGAAACATTTGTACTATGATTTTGGCTGTGCGTGATCTAGATAAGGAGCGCATTATTAATATATTGAATCATATTTTTTATTTTTTAATGTTCTAAAGGATGTATATCTCCGTTTTCGCATTATTAAAATAAAAATGTAAATCATTTAGGATGAAATAAGATTAAAAGTAGAATAATTATAAAATTATTCTTAATTAGTAAAGTTTTTGTAATATTCCATCTCTGTATCTCAACTCTGTGGGTAATCGGCCAGCCTGACTTTTAAATTTGGTTAATTCACAAAACCTGACAACAAATTAAAATCAATCTTAAACTAAATGATCCATGCAACCCATAGTTGAGTAGGTGTTTTATGAAATATTAGAAAAACTTGGGTTTTAGCCATTTCTTATTTACAATAAATTTAGGTTCTACTAATTATTGATTTATCTCACTTCACAACTAAATAAAACATATTTTAAAAAATCAAAACATCTGTGAATTATAATTGAGATGGTAAATGACAATGTGTTTAATAATGTTCTAATCTATTAGGAAAATGTTATGAACATTCTTGTGGATAGACCTACAGACAATTTTTAAACCTTACATGCTTTAATTTTAGTAAACACCATTTATTAGAAAGACACATATACAATAACAATTTTTTTAGGATACCATAGACAATTGCTATCCCAAAAACATATTAATCAAAATAATAAAGTTCAAACATTATATAAGCTAAAAATAAAAGAGAAAAAATAAAATAAAATAAAACGAAGCTAATGAAAATTTGAGATAGAGGAGGATTCTACACCAAAGAGACTATCCCTCTAAGCCGTGTGATACGTAGGCCGCACCACCTCAATATTGGATGCTTTCAACAATAAACCTCCCTAATCATTAAATATTACCATATTGTTAGAATATCTATAAACGGCGGGGGCTATGTGAGGGGACACACTGTGACGTGTTGCCACTTCTTGCCGTATAATTATTTGTCGGGATGTGCACCATTGATTTTGGAGGAAAAAAAAACACAAAAAACAAATCTAGCAAATAAATGGGAGTGATATTGTCGTAAATATATTAGGGGCAGCATGTGCTGCGCTACAGTAGAGAGAAGAAAAGAGTATACCTTTTCGTAGAACACATGTGCACGCGTGGAAGCTCGGCAAGAGCAAACAAATTAACAGAGTAACCCCAGCAAAAGTGGCTAGGGTGACATGATCATTCGCAATAATGTTATAAACATATGTGAACTGGTTTTGTTTATTGTTCTTTATTTCAAATTCAATAAGGCTAAATTACATTATAATAAAGCCATTTTATGGACGGATATAGACGAACGTCGCTAATAAAAGCGTCCTGATCACAGTCATCGCAAATCAGTCACGCCAGCGCGTGTACGTTGGTTATTATATGTTTGGTGACGACTTTTAACTGTCGCTAATAGTGTTTTTGTTTTTGCTTATTTTTCTGAAAGTGGAGGTGGATATTTGCTACCACTATTCATTACTGTGAATATCGAATTATAAACTACGAAATGGGAGGGAGATAGGAAGATTGAAATGTAAAGCACAAAAAAAGAAAAAAAACCGTCCGTCTCACTAAGCCCAAGTAGAAGAGTTATCTAACTCGAGGGCATCGCCAAACAAACGGCCATTACGTTGTGAAACGCATGCGCCCCTCATGGAAGACAAACTCCCCGACCTTCAAGATATGGTGACCCCAGTCCTTCATGGATGTTTGGAATATATTCCACATGTTCTCCTCATATACCCGAGCATTTTTGAAGATCGCATCGTTTCGTGTATGTCAAATCACCCAAGCCCCAGCTGGAATGACTAATTATCAACCGTGGCTTCTCTTCCGTTGATAGCAGCCTGCTTCATCTTTTTTCTCCACTTCCCACAAGTGTCAATGGAGTGGAAGGAGGTCTCCAAACATGTCGTCCATCCAATTAATAGTGCCCCAAAATTGCCCTGCTGTGGGACATTCGCTAAGAAGATGTTGAACAGTTTCTAGAGCCACTGAGTAGAGGATGCAAGTGTTGTCAGTTCATGCTCACTTAGCCCGACAGACCTTCGTAAGTAATCTCGATATATTTCAGCATGTAAAATTTTGAGAGATTCCAAGATCGTGATGGTTGATTTGTAATTTATTTGATGGACCTCTTTCGGTTGTCCCATTTGCATAATCTGTCCTACATCAAACTCCTCTTCTTCAAAAGAACTCGTCCTCGAGTTCTTCAGCTCTTCAATTGTTGTTTCTTTGTATTTCACTTTTGATAAGAGAAGAGACATTTTCTTGACTTCAAATTTCTTCTCAATAAAACCGATTATGTAGAAAATTGAATGCACCTCGATTTGTAGCCCAAATTTCTTCACCATTGCCGCAAAGTCTTCATCATTATCATTGTTGATGACGGCATCCAAAACACTCTTGTTGATGGTGCATATATCTTGCAACACAAGCTTCTGTAGGGGCTCTTCCATCTTGGGGGTCACTGCTATGGATTGTGGAAACAACTCCTCTTGTTCTCCTTCAATGACATCTTCATAATCAATAGAGAAAACAACATTTTCTGCTTCTTTATTGCTCATGTCCTTATCGATTTTCTGTTTTAATGATGAAATTGACCCGCTCTCCTTCTTCTTCTACGAACTCTGTGCCATCATATATATCATCAACTTCTTGTTCAACTAAAACTTTGCTCTCTTGTTGATTTTGACTTGAGCAAAGTTCTGGTTCATTGGAATCTTCACACTTCTCTGATGATGGTAGATCATAAGGGTTGGCCCTCGAATCATCCCTATCTTTTACAGGACTTGCTTTTGTTACATCTTGTGCCTTTGATATCTCCAGTCGTGATTCCACCCTTACAATTTGACAATAATTTTGATACAATTGGGGTAAATATCTTTCGTGGCAAAAATTGATCCATGAGGAATTGTTTCATCCTCCACGTATGAACAAAAGCTCTTCCTCGTCGTTGTCGGGTTCTCTGAAGTTGGTCCTACCAAGCAGCGGCACCACTCTTTAATCGAAAGGCCACCAATTTGACCATCTTATCCTCTAGAATCTCCTTCATCTCAAAGAATCTCTCGACCTCTGAGATCCAATCAAGTAAATTCTCGATCTGCATATTACCATTAAAATACGGAATATCCGCCTTCAATCAGTAATCAATGTATTTTATACGCCACCTCCTCGGCTGATATCCATGAAATCTATCATCTTCATCATCCGAATCTTCCTCATCATCAAATTGATAATGAGTGGGACATCGAACAATGTTCCGAGCAATAGGTCAGTCTTGGGAAAATTCCTCAGCGCGTATCCTATCACCTTTAGGATGCCTGTTGTTGGCATTGAGGTTCAGGCCAGCAATCATCTAGCGGATCTCTCGCATCTAATTGCGGTTTTCCTCGAACGCTTTCCGTAGGTCCTCCAATCCATGACCAACGTCATTAGATTGGTCGTCTCCCCCTCCATTATTTGCCATCACAATAAGGCAAATCATCGCTCTGATACCACCTAACGCAGCGAAAAACTAGATAAAAAGATCCAACCAGCGTTGAGATCTCATAAACACCTTGAATTTACAAGGAATCCTTGAATCCACAAGGAAGAAGCCCCAAAACAGAGGGAATTTCAAAATATTATTGATAAAAACTGTCAACCCTAGATTACAAGTCTGCTATTTATACTAATAGCATAACATAAAAAAATTACTAAAAATAGTAAAATCTGAAAACTAATTTTTCAAATTCTATGAGATCCTAAATGATCATAGAACTGATAGAATTCAATTTCGATCTGTTATGATTGAAATATCACAAATCTAAAACTTACTAAAAATAATAAATCTCTAATTTAAAGGCCTAAATAAATAAATTTTTGAAAAATAAGAATAGTTAGTTGTATTATAACTTATCCAGAAGATTTTCTCGATATATTTCACCATGTAAAATTTCATGCGATTCTGATATCGTGATGGTTGTTTTGTAATTTATTTGATGGACCTCTTTCGGTGGTCCACCAAATAAATTCAAATCAATGGTCACGATCTCAGAATCGCATGAAATTTGACATGGTGAAATATATCGAGGAGATCTTTTGGATTAGTTGTTATACAACTAATAATTCTTATTTTTTATCAATAATATTTCAAATTTCCTCTGTTTTGGGGCTTCATCCTTGTGGTTCAAGCATTCCTTGTGAATTCTGGGTGCTTATGAGATCTCAACTGTCACGCCCCAGGCGTCCCCAAGGCGCGGCAAATATATAAAGTATCAGCTATCATACAAGAGGTCAACAGATGACTCCAATAAATAATACACAAGGCTAACAATCAATGATAACTGATAACTCAAATGAAAGGCGGAAGCATAAAAATATCAATAAGTCTGTAAATCAAAAACATTATTACAGACTCGAATACACAATCACTGTCCTGTGAGAGCCAAGTCTAGCCAAAAGAAATACAACAAGTGCCACATGCACGATTTACAATTACACAAGACTCTAGGACTGCTGACAGCCTCGCACTCGCCAATCCGTCGGACAGAACGCTCCACGCACGCAAGACCACGCCACAAGGAAGCTCCAGCTCCACGCCCAACAACGCCCCTGTAAAGGAAAACAGTACGCGAGGGGTGAGCTATAAGCTCAGTGAGTGGTCAGAAACCAAACACCAACATAATCATTCGATACAAGGCAATCGCCTATCAAGGAAAACCATGGGTAGAAACCCAACGGTTAACAAGGTCACGCGGCGGTGCGACAATACCCCGCCCTCGCCCTCACTCCCAAGGGTGGAGGCTTTTGGGACTCACAGGGAGGAATAGTCGTTAACCATTTGGTGTTACCGCGTAACAATTACAAGAGTCCATCCGCTTACGAGGTAGAAATATAATTCGACACCTCAAGCGTTTGGAGGTATACCCATAGTATACTCGATGGGTACAACTCACATTCGCCCTCACCCTAGTCCCCACAGGGGTGAACCTAGGGATTTGAAGGACAAAGCTTGTTGTTCTACACCGTTCGTCATCCGGTAGCGCTCTCCCGGGCAGCCTCTACCTGGAGCCGGCCACGGTCAGTACGCTGTCGAGCGCATCGATGGTACCTATAGGTGGGGGCTCCACCCAGGGTGGCTCAACCTAGGCAGCTTCAACATAGATCCGACGAAGGGGAGAACTATTCACGCTCGCAATATCATTCGGTTGCCCACCGCCATACAATCTCTAACTGGTATGGTCCCATGATCAGTACATCTGCCGAATGCATCGGGAGTACCTACAAGTGGGAGCCTTCTGACCAAGTAGCCCCAACGTCACGGCCACGACATAAGGCGATATTGGGAGGAGCCACTACTTGTTCGCAGCGCGAACCCTATAAAAAGCCAATTACTCTAAGCTGGTGGGTCGAGTATCAACTCGAGCCCACCACACTCATACTAACACCCTCACCTCCGAAGGGTGACCTAGGATCTTGGGAGCAATACCCTCACCCTCACCCCGACGGGCGACATAGGATCTTGGGAAATTGCACAACTGGCAGATCGAACCAACGCCGTCCCACCACACCCTCACCCTCACCCTCACCCCCTTCTCGGGGTGACATAGGCCTATTGGGGAAAAGGGGTCAACTGGTCTACGCCTTTCGTCATCCGGTAGCCCTCTCCCGAGTAGCCTCGACCTGGTATCCTCCCATGACCTCTACCTCTACCGTATGGGCGCACCACCCGGCGTCATGAATAGTGTCTGGGAGAGCCTAGCAGGACAACTAAACCCGGGTAGCTTCGACACGGAAGCGACGAAGGGGAGAGCACTTGACATACGCGGTTTTGATCCTCATGGATCCGTCGTCATCGGTTACCAAACACCGATAAGCGCAATGAATTCTCATGAATTCCCTCCAGGGTGCATAACTCAGATGCGGGGAAGACATTTTATTCTAAGTGTCAAAGCCATGGTATGACCCCATAGGAGGTCATACACTTGTCTAACACATTAGACAAGAATCATGATCATATCGGCATATATACAATATGAAATTAACTAAGCAAGTAAATCTTACTTAAACATGAATACAAGACATAATAACCATTCAATCACACAAACTACAACCTAACATACATTGGAGGATATCAACCTAGAGGGAAGGGTTAAGCGCGATTTGCGCAACAATAGGTGCATGCCAATAATTCCAAGCAAGCCCGAGTCAAGTAGGAACTACATCTACTCACTCGGTTCGCGAAAAGAGGGAGGGCGAGAGAGAGGGAATGCCTCATCCTCTCTTGAGCGGGTCATAGTTTTGCCCCAACTAGATGGGTGCAATAACTACACCATACCCTCGAGTCCTAAATCAGAGGAATATTGCGCATACACCAGTTATTAACCCATGTTAAACATGCTTGATTAATAGGGGTAGTATTTCAAACAAAACTACCTAAATCATGCCATATTCTATACAATACATGTGCAAGTATAAGGTAGAATAGGGGTTCTACACAATATACGAGCTATACAACCTAGCATGCATGATATCTAGCATATTTAGGGTGCAATTAAAGCCCCATGGAAGCGCGGAGCACGACTACGTGCATCGAGCGCTCCCGGAAGGGTTGGAATCGAACCACTCACCTAACGAGCGCACGGCTCGCGAAACGCAAGAGAGCGACGAATTGAATCCGAAGCCCGATACCAATCCGCCAAGGATCATCCAATGGTTGCATTTGGCTATAACAAGCTGCTCAACACCACGAAGCACTCCGAACGCGTCTGAGCACCGCAAGCACGCCCTCGAGTACCCCATGCACGCTGCCCATGCACCCTGCACGCATCAAACAACGTCAAGCACGTCCTCGAGCACCTCGTGCATGCTTCCCACGCACTCCGCACGCATCAGGCAAGGCCAAGCACGCCCTTGAGCACCTCGTGCACGCTGCCCGCACACTCCGCACGCATCGAACGACGTCAAGCACACCCTCGAGCACCTCATGCACGCTTCCCGCGCACTCCGCACGCATGCGAGCACCTTATGCATGCTTCCCGCGCACTCCGCACGCATGCGAGCACCTTATGCATGCTTCCCGCGCACTCCGCACGCATGCGAGCACCTTATGCATGCTTCCCGCGCACTCCGCACGCATGCGAGCACCTTATGCATGCTTCCCGCGCACTCCGCACACATGCGAGCACCTCATGCATGCTTCCCGCGCACTCCGCACGCATGCGAGCACCTTATGCATGCTTCCCGCGCACTCCGCACGCATGCGAGCACCCCCGACGCCCCGCACCTCCTTACAAACAACACACCTTCAAATACATTGGAAGAGGAGACTTCATCACCACCTCCACCAACAACCAAGCACTCCTTATATGCATAAGAACCACAAAAAGAAGAGGGAAAACTCACCAAAGGAGAGGGGGGAAAAGGAAAGGAAAGGGGGGCGTAGGGGCTCGCAAGCGCACCCTCGGCCACCCCAACCGCAACCACCACAACCACCACCTCTTCCTTGCTCTTCTTCTTCAATGTGGCATTACAACAAACACATGGGGGGCTGCTGTCCAAAGGGGAGGGGAAAACAATGAGGGGGAGCTTGAGGAAGATGGATTAAGAAGGGAGGATAACAAAGCACAACAACAACATAAACACACCTTTTCCACTCCTTTTTGATCTTCTTCTCCACCACCATCACCTCCTCCACCCAAAACACATACAAAAGGGGGGCTGGACCAGAAAAGAGAGGAGGAGAGACCCAAAGTCGTGCACATTTGGGGATTAAATAAGCAAAGGTCGAGTAAATGACCAAGTCATCCTCGGACTTAAAATCTCTGCGCAGCCTTCACTTAAACGGCCATAACTTCCTCAATACAGCTCAGAATTGCACGATTCCAGTGGCATTTGAAAGATAAGACGATTATCTACAACTTTCATGTTTACACCTAGATCAAATTACCTCTCCAGCTATTCCAAAATCTAGGCTAAACATCTTACAGGGCTGCTGCCTGGATTTCTCAACTTTGGGGTATACTCGGAAAAATACCCATAACTTTTAATATACGAATCCAGTTGATCCAATTCCACTTCTATATGGAAGCTATCTCAAAACTGAACATCTCGTAATAATATCGGATTTTTATCTCTTCGTCTTGGATTTTAACAAAATCAAATCCAAATATCAATCCGAAACTGCATAATTCCAAAAACGTTATCGGAATTAAACGAAAATTTTATGGGCAGTATTAAACTGTACCAAGACCCATAATACGCAGTTATATTTCAATCAGAGTCCTCAAACACCAGCAAGTAGCTAAAAACCAAAATTTTAGCGACTCCGATCGAAAATAGGACTCTAAATGACACAGGCCTAACATTCTCCCCCCCTTAGGAAATTTAGTCCTCGAAATTTAAGGAAACCCAAAGGGAAGACCGAACGTAGAAGTGTCACCCATAGAGTCCCTTGGCTCCCGAGTGGTCCGGCCACTAAACTGGTGCTACCACGCACTTTAACCGAAGGAACGGTATTGGTGCGGAGCCTCTTCTCACATCGGTCTATGGTCTCGATCAACTGCTCCAAGAACGACCAATCCTGCTCGAGGATGAGCGGCTCGAACGGAATGACATGAGCAGGATCGTGGACCTAGTGCCTCAGCTACGAGACCTTGGATGACGTCACAGGCACGAGTCAGCCACGGGGGCAAAGCTTCATGACAGCCACCTCCCCTAATCCACTCAAGGACGAAAACCGGTCCGATGGAAGGCCGACTCAGTTCGCCCTGAACGTCAAAACAGAGGATGTCCTTAAACCTGGACACCTCATGCCAACATGGTCGCTGAACCCGTAGGTAGGCTCCTGGCGACGATGACTTGCGTAGCCCTTCCGACGGTTCTAGGTGGTGCAGAGGCACGCACGAACCATCTCGGCCACCGCAAGGTCAATTAAAATAACTTGCGGCCACTCCAACTGGCGCTCCACAACCGTCACAACACGAGGGAGGTTTAAAACCGCGCCCGTAGAGTGCCTCTTTCATTTCATCTGGGTGCTCAAATGGCAGTCGTTACACAGGCAGACCCCTACCCAAAGGGTGGTGCCTCATCCAACTGCCTCAAGTCGGGCATGCAGGCACTTAGCATGTCCTCCAAAGCCTAAATCGTCCTCTTGCCTGGCTGTCCGTCAGCAGTGAAACGCTATACTTAAATGAAGGCTCGCGACAAAGCCTACCAAAGGCTGTGCAAGCACCTCAAAGTAACACACGCGTCTCGATCCGAAATAGCGCCGACCGGAGTGCCATGAAGACGAACAATCACGAAGGCTCAAACCCGCATCGAAGCGTCCAGAGACTCAGTCAGCTAGATAAGGAGAAAGGTGCGGACTTAGTCTGTCGGTCAATGATCACCCAAACGGCGTCGTGACCCGAACGTGACTTTAGCGAGTCCACAATGAAATCCAAGACAACCCACTCCCACATTCACTGAGGATCTCGATGGACGAACGCATTCCAACGCGACGATCCACGACTTCGCCTGAGGGCATGCCAACCAACATCCTCAACGAAGGCTACCTCAGAACAGCCCACGGAGGTCCAATAACATTTGAGATCCTTGTAGGCATCTGGCGCATTCGTCTACCCTGACGGCAGTAACTCAAAATTCGTAGTGCCCGAAACGGTCACGAAAGGCCAACTAAAGAATGCCCAACTCCCGGATCTCCAATTAGGGTACCCTGCGCGAAGATCGATCAACAGAAAGACACTGGCTCCCAAAGTTGGTCTAAACAGATCATCTATTCGCGACAAGGGGAACTTGATCTTCAGCCCCTATGGGGAGATCAAAATCATTCCTAGGATGATTAAGTCCAAATTCTGCTCCTCAAGCAAGGCTGACGCTCATGATGACCCTTACGCGCTGGGTAAGCCGCTCGACCGCACTTAATCTGCAAGACACGCAATAGGAGGTCGTCGATTCCCGACAACGCCTAAGCGACGTCATCTACCTGATATGGCGGTTGGGTCCCATCACGAACGCTTAGCGTCGCGTCTCCTCCTTTACGACCAATGTGGGGGGCAAAACGCGACAGTACCGCGAACTGTGCTTCACATGCTGCCACCAAAAAGGCCGCCCAACTATAACATTGGAACTCCAGCATCATGCACTCAATGGGCATATTCATCACGGGGAGTCCAAGCTCTCGACGTCATCCAGTAGCACTCTCCCGGTGTGGCCACTACCTGATAGCCTCCTAGGTCCCTATCTCTGCTATATGGGCACACCAACAAAGCGTCGTGGACAGTTCCTAGGAGCACCTCACAGGACTCTGACCTCTACCGGGTAGCCTCCCACGTCCACTACGTCGGCCGTATGGGCACACCAACACGCATTACGAGTAGTACCTGGGAGCGTCTCACCGGACTCTGCTACACCGGGCAGCTACTATGCACGATGATATATCGAAGCGACTCCAGATGCCACTATGGAACCCTAGTCCATAACCTATCGCCCACCAAGCTGTAAAAGGACGCACTCAATCCCGATCATATGCATCACCACCCGCTATCGCACCTTCCAAGTGAGGAAAAATCCATCATCAATTTGATGCTTCAAAGGTATTCCTTAGCTGGGAAAAGAACCTTGGGAGGGCCCCATGAGGTCCCGATATAGGATATCCCGACAACCAAACAAGGAACACGGAGTACCCTAGCCCGGGTCTCAACGCTGACCCTTCAAGGCCCCTTATCCTGAGTAGGAAGGCTGGAAGAAGACATCACCCTTTAATGAGCAATACACCACATCCTCAACACTTGAAACTGGTGCCGCACACGAACTCCATGGTTACTAGCAATACCGATGTCCGGGAACGAAGCTCCATAATCGAGACGCGATCCAAACCACAATCACACAAGTCTATCAATACGACACAACCGGGTTGGAAACTCATTTCCAAGCCTTAGTCAAACAACGGGGAACCCAACACTGACCCAGATCAGTCGACTCAGTCGACAACTTAAGGGAAGTCCAGGGGTGGCCACGTCCACGTCCACGGATGCGAGGAGGCATGTCAGCAACCTAAGAAAACTTCTAAACCAGAGTACTCGGATAACAATCCTACGACTCATCTATACGACTCGACTTAGGCTCTGACAGGACCAGGCTCTGATACCAACTTTTTGTCACGCCCCAGGCGTCCCCAAGGCGCGGCAAATATATAAAGTATCAGCTATCATACAAGAGGTCAACAGATGACTCCAATAAATAATACACAAGGCTAACAATCAATGATAACTGATAACTCAAATGAAAGGCGGAAGCATAAAAATATCAATAAGTCTGTAAATCAAAAACATTATTACAGACTCGAATACACAATCACTGTCCTGTGAGAGCCAAGTCTAGCCAAAAGAAATACAACAAGTGCCACATGCACGATTTACAATTACACAAGACTCTAGGACTGCTGACAGCCTCGCACTCGCCAATCCGTCGGACAGAACGCTCCACGCACGCAAGACCACGCCACAAGGAAGCTCCAGCTCCACGCCCAACAACGCCCCTGTAAAGGAAAACAGTACGCGAGGGGTGAGCTATAAGCTCAGTGAGTGGTCAGAAACCAAACACCAACATAATCATTCGATACAAGGCAATCGCCTATCAAGGAAAACCATGGGTAGAAACCCAACGGTTAACAAGGTCACGCGGCGGTGCGACAATACCCCGCCCTCGCCCTCACTCCCAAGGGTGGAGGCTTTTGGGACTCACAGGGAGGAATAGTCGTTAACCATTTGGTGTTACCGCGTAACAATTACAAGAGTCCATCCGCTTACGAGGTAGAAATATAATTCGACACCTCAAGCGTTTGGAGGTATACCCATAGTATACTCGATGGGTACAACTCACATTCGCCCTCACCCTAGTCCCCACAGGGGTGAACCTAGGGATTTGAAGGACAAAGCTTGTTGTTCTACACCGTTCGTCATCCGGTAGCGCTCTCCCGGGCAGCCTCTACCTGGAGCCGGCCACGGTCAGTACGCTGTCGAGCGCATCGATGGTACCTATAGGTGGGGGCTCCACCCAGGGTGGCTCAACCTAGGCAGCTTCAACATAGATCCGACGAAGGGGAGAACTATTCACGCTCGCAATATCATTCGGTTGCCCACCGCCATACAATCTCTAACTGGTATGGTCCCATGATCAGTACATCTGCCGAATGCATCGGGAGTACCTACAAGTGGGAGCCTTCTGACCAAGTAGCCCCAACGTCACGGCCACGACATAAGGCGATATTGGGAGGAGCCACTACTTGTTCGCAGCGCGAACCCTATAAAAAGCCAATTACTCTAAGCTGGTGGGTCGAGTATCAACTCGAGCCCACCACACTCATACTAACACCCTCACCTCCGAAGGGTGACCTAGGATCTTGGGAGCAATACCCTCACCCTCACCCCGACGGGCGACATAGGATCTTGGGAAATTGCACAACTGGCAGATCGAACCAACGCCGTCCCACCACACCCTCACCCTCACCCTCACCCCCTTCTCGGGGTGACATAGGCCTATTGGGGAAAAGGGGTCAACTGGTCTACGCCTTTCGTCATCCGGTAGCCCTCTCCCGAGTAGCCTCGACCTGGTATCCTCCCATGACCTCTACCTCTACCGTATGGGCGCACCACCCGGCGTCATGAATAGTGTCTGGGAGAGCCTAGCAGGACAACTAAACCCGGGTAGCTTCGACACGGAAGCGACGAAGGGGAGAGCACTTGACATACGCGGTTTTGATCCTCATGGATCCGTCGTCATCGGTTACCAAACACCGATAAGCGCAATGAATTCTCATGAATTCCCTCCAGGGTGCATAACTCAGATGCGGGGAAGACATTTTATTCTAAGTGTCAAAGCCATGGTATGACCCCATAGGAGGTCATACACTTGTCTAACACATTAGACAAGAATCATGATCATATCGGCATATATACAATATGAAATTAACTAAGCAAGTAAATCTTACTTAAACATGAATACAAGACATAATAACCATTCAATCACACAAACTACAACCTAACATACATTGGAGGATATCAACCTAGAGGGAAGGGTTAAGCGCGATTTGCGCAACAATAGGTGCATGCCAATAATTCCAAGCAAGCCCGAGTCAAGTAGGAACTACATCTACTCACTCGGTTCGCGAAAAGAGGGAGGGCGAGAGAGAGGGAATGCCTCATCCTCTCTTGAGCGGGTCATAGTTTTGCCCCAACTAGATGGGTGCAATAACTACACCATACCCTCGAGTCCTAAATCAGAGGAATATTGCGCATACACCAGTTATTAACCCATGTTAAACATGCTTGATTAATAGGGGTAGTATTTCAAACAAAACTACCTAAATCATGCCATATTCTATACAATACATGTGCAAGTATAAGGTAGAATAGGGGTTCTACACAATATACGAGCTATACAACCTAGCATGCATGATATCTAGCATATTTAGGGTGCAATTAAAGCCCCATGGAAGCGCGGAGCACGACTACGTGCATCGAGCGCTCCCGGAAGGGTTGGAATCGAACCACTCACCTAACGAGCGCACGGCTCGCGAAACGCAAGAGAGCGACGAATTGAATCCGAAGCCCGATACCAATCCGCCAAGGATCATCCAATGGTTGCATTTGGCTATAACAAGCTGCTCAACACCACGAAGCACTCCGAACGCGTCTGAGCACCGCAAGCACGCCCTCGAGTACCCCATGCACGCTGCCCATGCACCCTGCACGCATCAAACAACGTCAAGCACGTCCTCGAGCACCTCGTGCATGCTTCCCACGCACTCCGCACGCATCAGGCAAGGCCAAGCACGCCCTTGAGCACCTCGTGCACGCTGCCCGCACACTCCGCACGCATCGAACGACGTCAAGCACACCCTCGAGCACCTCATGCACGCTTCCCGCGCACTCCGCACGCATGCGAGCACCTTATGCATGCTTCCCGCGCACTCCGCACGCATGCGAGCACCTTATGCATGCTTCCCGCGCACTCCGCACGCATGCGAGCACCTTATGCATGCTTCCCGCGCACTCCGCACGCATGCGAGCACCTTATGCATGCTTCCCGCGCACTCCGCACACATGCGAGCACCTCATGCATGCTTCCCGCGCACTCCGCACGCATGCGAGCACCTTATGCATGCTTCCCGCGCACTCCGCACGCATGCGAGCACCCCCGACGCCCCGCACCTCCTTACAAACAACACACCTTCAAATACATTGGAAGAGGAGACTTCATCACCACCTCCACCAACAACCAAGCACTCCTTATATGCATAAGAACCACAAAAAGAAGAGGGAAAACTCACCAAAGGAGAGGGGGGAAAAGGAAAGGAAAGGGGGGCGTAGGGGCTCGCAAGCGCACCCTCGGCCACCCCAACCGCAACCACCACAACCACCACCTCTTCCTTGCTCTTCTTCTTCAATGTGGCATTACAACAAACACATGGGGGGCTGCTGTCCAAAGGGGAGGGGAAAACAATGAGGGGGAGCTTGAGGAAGATGGATTAAGAAGGGAGGATAACAAAGCACAACAACAACATAAACACACCTTTTCCACTCCTTTTTGATCTTCTTCTCCACCACCATCACCTCCTCCACCCAAAACACATACAAAAGGGGGGCTGGACCAGAAAAGAGAGGAGGAGAGACCCAAAGTCGTGCACATTTGGGGATTAAATAAGCAAAGGTCGAGTAAATGACCAAGTCATCCTCGGACTTAAAATCTCTGCGCAGCCTTCACTTAAACGGCCATAACTTCCTCAATACAGCTCAGAATTGCACGATTCCAGTGGCATTTGAAAGATAAGACGATTATCTACAACTTTCATGTTTACACCTAGATCAAATAACCTCTCCAGCTATTCCAAAATCTAGGCTAAACATCTTACAGGGCTGCTGCCTGGATTTCTCAACTTTGGGGTATACTCGGAAAAATACCCATAACTTTTAATATACAAATACAGTTGATCCAATTCCACTTCTATATGGAAGCTATCTCAAAACTGAACATCTCGTAATAATATCGGATTTTTATCTCTTCGTCTTGGATTTTAACAAAATCAAATCCAAATATCAATCCGAAACTGCATAATTCCAAAAACGTTATCGGAATTAAACGAAAATTTTATGGGCAGTATTAAACTGTACCAAGACCCATAATACGCAGTTATATTTCAATCAGAGTCCTCAAACACCAGCAAGTAGCTAAAAACCAAAATTTTAGCGACTCCGATCGAAAATAGGACTCTAAATGACACAGGCCTAACATCAACGCTAGTTGGATCATTTTATCCATTTCTCGCTGCGTTAATTGCAAATAAGACTACGATGCAAACTAGGTTGAATCTATCTGTTAGGCCTGTGTCATTTAGAGTTTTATTTTTCAATCGGAGTCGCTAAAATTTTATTTTTTAGCTACCTACTGGAGTTTGAGAACCTTGATTGAAAATCTAACTGCATATTATGGGTCATGTTACTGTTTAGTACTGCCCATAAATTTTTTATTGAATTCTGATAACATTTTCGGAATTATGCAGTTTTGATTTGGTATTCGGATTTGATTTTGTTAAAATCTAATATGAAGAGGTTTAAACCCGATATTATCATGAGCTGTTTAGTTTTGAGCTAGCTTTCATACAAAAGTAGAATTGGATTAACTGGATTCATGTATCAAAGGTTTTGGGGATTTTTTCGATTATACCCCGAGGAAGAGAAATCCTGGCAGCAGTCCTGTTCGATGTTTAGCCTATATTTTGGAATAGGTGGAGAGGTTATTTGATTTGGGTATAAACATAAAAGTTGTAGATAATCTTCTTGACTTTCCTATGGTTTTTAAATTGTACAATTCAGAACTATATTGTGGAAGTTATGGCTGTTCTAGTGAGGCCTGTCCAGAATATTGGGGTCAGGGATGTTTTGGTCGTTTGGACCTCACTTTTGGCTATTTATTACCCCCAAATGTTACGACTCTCTCTTGATCCAGCCCTATATGTGTCGTTGGTGGTGCTTGTGAAGGAGATGTAGTGGAAGAAAATCAAGAAAGAAGAAGGAATAAGAAGAGGTGGATGTGTTGTGCTTGTTTGGCCTCCCTCTCCTCTCCTCCTCCTCTAACTCCCCCACTTGAATTCCATGGATACCCCTGCCCAGTGGTTCAGCATGAAGAAGAGTTGTGGAGCCTGAGAAGGTGGTAGTGGTGGCGGCGGTTGAGATTGTCGTGGGCATGCTTGCGAGCCCCCACACCTCCCCCTTCCCTCCCCCTCTCTTGGTAAGTTTCCCCCTCTTCTTTTTCTAGTTTTTGTAGCACATTTGGTGTGTTGGGAGGTGGTGCATGCCATGTGTTTGTATTTATGTTTGTGTGGTGTGTGTGTGTGTGTTTGATTGCTTGGGTGCAGGGGTGTCGGCGTGCCTGCATGCGTGCTGTGTTGTGTGTGTTGCCTGTGTCTAGCAGACCTTGCCTGCTGCCCTGCCACCACCAGCAACCATCTCCGGCACTTGTGCCCAGCATGCCCAGCATTTGTATCCCAGCAAGCCCTGCCAGTCCCAGCACCTGTGCCCTGTCAGCACTAGCGCATGTTCCCAGCGTGCCCAACGCTTGTTCCCAGCATGCCCAGCGTCTGTTCCAAGCGTGCCCGACAGCGTACCCAGCGCCTGTTCCCAGCGGCATACCCAGCACGCCCTCCCCTTCCCTGCTTGCGCATCCCAGGTGTTGCCCTATGTGTTCATGCTGCCCCATGCGTGCGTGCTCCCCCGTGCGTGCCTGTTGCCCCACCTGCCCCGCATGCATGCTGTTCCGCGTGTGTGCTGCCCCGCATGTCCAGCTCGCGTTCTGCCACTCGTTGGACAACAACCCAGATATCTGTGAGTGGTTCGATCTAACCTTTCGGGATGCGCTTGATGCACGTAGTCGTGCATTGCGCATCCATGGGGCTTCCTTGCACCCTTATGATGTTAGATATTGCATGCTAGGTTATTGTAGCTCGTATATTGTGTAGAACCCCCTATTCTACCATATACTTGTCTATGTAGTGTATTCGTTTATAAATGATTGTGTTGCATGCGCCCCTTTTGATTGGGTTTCCCTTGTGTATTTGTATGTCTGTATAGAATATGGCATGCCTTAGATAGTTCTATTTGTATACTAACCCTATGTTAGTAAGCATGTGTAAATAATAAGTAATTGCGTAATATTCCCTGGTAATAAGACTGTAGGACATGGTATAGTTGTTACACCCATCTTGTTGGGGCAAAGCTATGACCAGCTTCCAGAGAGGATGCGACTTTCCCTCTCTCTCGCCCTCCCTCTTTGTGTAAACTAAGTAAGTAGATGCGGTTCCTACTCGATTTAGGTTCGTTTGGTAATATTGACACGCACGGGTTGGTGCGCAAGATCGCGCTTGATCCTTTCCTCTTAAGTTGGTGTTATCCAACGCATGTGAGAATGTTCTTTGTGTGACTGAATGATTATTGTGCCCTTATATGCATGTTTAAGTATGATATCCCTTGCATAGTTAATTACATGTTGTATATCCTTATATTAAGTCATGAACCTTGCCTAATGAGATTAGACAAGTGTATGACCTCTTATGGGGTCATATCATGGTATCGACACTACGAATAATATGTCTTCCCCGCATCTGAGTTATGCGTCTTGGAGGAAATTCGTGAGAATTCGTTGTGCTTATCGGTGTCTGATAATCGATGATGACGGATCCATAGGGACCGTATTCGCGTGTGTCGAGTGTTCTTCCCTTCGTCGACTCCGTGTAGAGACTGCCCAGCGTAGTAAAGTCCGATGGGGTGCTCCCAGGTACTACTTATGACATGTATTGGGGTGTCCATACGGCTGACGTAGCAGTCATGGGAGGCTACCCGGTAGAGGCCAGAACCCTGTTTGGTACTCACAGGTACTATCCACGATTCTTGTTGGGGTGTCCATATAGCATAGATAGTGGACGTGGGAGGCTACCAGGTAGTAGAGGCCACATCGGGAGAGACTACTAGATGATGAGCGATGTAGAACAGTCGACCTCATCCCAAAAGCCCTATGTCACCTTGTGAGCGTGAGGGTGTTGGTGAGGGTGAGGCAGGCTCGAGTTGATACTCGACCCACCAGCTTGAGTAGTTGACTTTTCCATAGGGTTTGCATTGCGAACATGGAGTGGTTCTCCCTTCACCGGATCCGTGTTGAAGCTGCCTAGGTTCAAGCCGCCCTGGATGGACCCCCACCTGTAGGTACCATCGACGCGCTCGACAGTTACCGACCATGGTAGGTTCCAGGTAGAGGCCGCCCGGGAGAGTTCTACCGGATGATGAACGGTGTAGAACAACAAATTTTTGCCCTCTAAGTCCATAGGATCACCCCTGTGGGGGCTAGGGCTAGGGCGAGGGCGAGTGTGAGTTGAAGTCACGTCGTCACGTGACTCTAATATCCATCGAGTATACTCTGGGTGTTCTACTCCTAATGCTTGAGGTATCGAAGTATATCTCTACCTCGTAGCGGATGGACTCATAATAATTGTTACCCAATTACACGAAGTGTTATGGTTAACAGTTGTTCCTCCCTATGAGTCCCAAAACCTTCCTCTTGGGAGTGAGGGCGAGGTCTGGGTGTGGTCGTGCCGCCGCGTGACCTTGTTACCCGTTGGGCTTCTATCCATTCTTTTCCTTGATGAGAATTTGCCTTAGTGTCGAATTGTAGTGTTGGTGGTTGGTTTCTAGCCACTCACTGAGCTTGTAGCTCACCCCTCCCGTACGATTTCTTTTACAGGGGCATTGTTGGGCGCATAATTGGAGCTTACTTGTGGCGTGGTCTTGCGTGCGCGGAGCGTTCCGTCCAGCGGTTGGCGAGTGCGAGGCTGTCAGTACTCCTAGAGTCTTTGATGTATTGTAAATCGTGTGTGTCGCACATGTTGTATTTTTTTCATTGGACTAGACTCGGCTTTCACAGGACATTGATTGTGTGTTCGAGTCTGTAATAATATTTTTGAGTTACAAACATTGTTGGTATTGTTGGTGTTCGAATCCTAGAGTCAGTTGAGTTATCAGTTATCATTGTTTTGACAGCTTTGTGTGTTACTTATTGGAATCATTTGCTGACCTCTTATATGGATAGCTGATACTTTATATATTTACCACGTCTCGGGGACAGCCGCCCTGGGGCGTGACACTATCATTTTCCATACTAATTAGATAGTTATTTATACGAAAAAAGCTTTTATTTTTTACCTAACCTCTAGACAACATAGGCGTCGGCAACGGGCCAGCCCAGCCCGTTGAAACAAGGCCAGTGAACGGGCCCACAGGTCATGCCCGGGCTTTGGTCCCACGGGCTGGCCTGCAGACCTAGATTTTAAACATGTTTTTTCTTTTAATTTTTTAATTTAAGTTGTTTATTTGTATATAAATGTTAAAATAACACACAATTAAATGTATAATGTTGCGAAAAATATTTACATCAATTGAATTTTTAAAAACCAAATATAAAATAAATTAACTATTTGAAAAACTGAATCGTACATGTACCTAACTAGGTTGGTATCTACATAAATGTCAATAATTTACATAATTCACCCACAATTCAAATAAAAATTACATATTGTAGGAGATCAATTTGACTAGACCAACGAATAAGAACTAAGGTAGAATAAATGCAAGGATTGATCGAGGGATAGCCTACTTTAATAAAAAGGAATGGGCCTAAGAGGATAGAGGCCCGTGGAACCAAGGCCCGTGGTCCCAAGACCCAACAGCTGCCTGAGTAGAATCCCTTCACTCTCGGAACGAGCGGTTAGTCAACCCTGACTTAGTTAGGTCGGACAAAAGTTATAACCTGACTAGGGTAAGTCGGGCAAGGCATGTGCTCAACCAAGATACGCCAGACACGGCTGTGCCCGATTAATGTTGGTCAACTGTTTAGTGAGATCGTGATAACGAATTGTTTGTGTTGGCCGACCTAGACCGCGAAGGATAGTAATGCCCAAATTAAGAGGTAGGTCGGCAATGGGTCGTTCCTCGAAGCCGAACGGTTAGCAAAGGGAATATTCCCTTACACCAAAAAGGACAGTACGTTAGAAAAACCGTTATAGGCTAATAATGATCCCTAGGCGCTACGTGTCCTAGAATTCATAAGCCACATGGAGATTCCATATAGCGTTATGGCCACTCTGCAAGGTCTGAACCGATATGCCCCAACCCAGTATAAAAGGGAGGCTCCACCTCCCTCTCAAAGTATGAAAAAATTTCAGACTCTCTCTCCTTCCGATTCTTGAGTGTACTAAGTACTTCTTCTTTGTGAGAGAGAAGGATCACTGACTTGAGCGTTGGAGGGGCGTTAACTGTCGCCGCACTGGTGTGAGTTGTAGGTACACGAGGAGGAAGAGGGACGACAAGGAGCGGAAGTCAAAGCTCTAGACGGACCGATGCGAAGGCGAGTCCAAGCCCACATCGTCCAGGGTCTATTTCCAAAGCCTAGATCAAAGGAGATCCGGCCCATGAGGGGACAACCGGACACTCCATCCCCCACAATTGGCGCCGTCTATGGGATTCAAGCGAGAAGCCATTCCAAAATGATTGACCCGAGAAGATGGTGGTGACGCGGACTCGATCGACGGTCCATGAACGAGATGTGGAGGAAGGAAGAGTGACACCTGATGATCCACCCCCACCGAAGAAAAAGGCACCGATTGGATCGTCTTCACAAGATCTAACCCCGGAGGTCAGGAGTGACCTAGCAAAAGAGCTGGAGGTTATGGACCAGCGCTATCGACACTTGGAGAACCAGATGGAGCAATTCTTGAAGCACAGGGAGATCACACCGCCACCTCCTCCACCGGAAGTGCGAAACCAATCGGACCCAGCCAGAGCCGGAGGTGAGCAGCGAGACCATGATCATCAAAGTCGATGAGCAAATGTACGAAGCCATGAGTCAGTATACTCATCCGGTGAGGGGCATAGGCAACAAGATGATAAGTGAGATCCACCGGTCTTCCCCACCACGGAGAACCGAGCAAGCGACAATAACGGGGAGCATCGCGACTATTCTCCACACCGTGAACAACGGGGCAAACGCGCCCACACCCACCAAACGGAGTGGCGGGAGCGTCACCAGAGTCCGGGTCGGTACTCGATCTCATCAGATAGCGATTACGAATAAAATCATCAAGAGCGTACGAAAAGAACGTGCAGGAATGAGGTGACAAATACTCGTGATCGGGAATTCATCTCTAGAGCGTTGAAGGGATTCGAGTCACCTTTCGTGCAACACATTCTGCACAGCACACCCCCAAGAAAATTCGTCCAGCCAAATTTTTGACTATATAATGGAACGACTTACCCCTTCGACCATGTGCTAAACTTTTATCATGCAATGGCGCTCTACGAGCAGCATGACGAACTCATGTGCCACATGTTCTCGTCCAGTCTCGAAGGGGCGGCTTTTAGCTGGTTTCACCAGCTCTCGGGTGAGTCAATTCGCTGTTTCGAAGAACTCGACACTCTATTCGTCGAGCACTTCAGTTGCAGCATGAAGCAAAAGAAAGACCTCGGTGACCTCATGAAGGTCCATATGCAGGTGGGGGAGTCTATTTGGGGATACGTTGACCGATTCTGTCTTCTCATGTTTGAGGTGGACCGGTGCGATTCAAATGCGGCCATAATGGCATTTTAAAATGGACTACTGCCAAAGCACGACCTGCGCAACTCTCTGGTCAAGAAACTCCTTGGTCCGCAAGGGAAAGCTCAGAGAGTTCATTGAGCCTACGGAGGAGAAAAGGCCAGAGAAGCATGTGGTTTCCGTAGCACCTTCACACTGCTCAACGGGTGATGGATCCGAAGTCAGTTCATAGATATGAGAAATGATGCTTAGGACATCTGGAGGTCCTGTTGATAGACCAAGAAGCGAAACTAGTCACAAAGAAATTAAGAACCGAGGATCGAGGCATCATCTCGTTCTCCGACGACGATCTGGCTGGAATAACAATTCCCCACATTGATGCCCTAGTCATCACACTACGGATTGCAAACTTCAATGTCAGACAAATACTCGTTGACACCGGCAGCTCGTCTGACATATTGTTTATGTAGCCCTACCTCAAGATGGGATTGAAACCCTCCAGTCTCGAGCTCGTAAGGGAACCCACTGATAGCTTTCAACGGGAGCCAGGTGGTACCGGCTGGGTGAATAACTTTGCCTGTTCAGGCGGGAGAGGAAACCGTCTTGATAGAGTTCATAGTCATGGACTTGCATTTTCCATACAATGCAATCATGGGACGTACTTGGCTGGGGGCAATGAAGTCCATCCCGTCCACATATCATTAAAAGCTGCGCTTCCCATCTACCCAAGGGACCATGCAAATACAAGGTGACCAATCAGCAGCAAGGAGATGCTATGCCATCGCGACCTCTGAAAAAGCCAAAGCTGAAGAACAGGCCGGGGAGGTAGGCGATGTGTACCCAAAAAGATAGCAACTACTGAAGGATCGGGTGAGAGCCGATGAAACCCGACCCAATCCTGCTCAACAGGTGGTGAAGGACCTGGAAAAAATTTCTATCAACCCGCAAGATCCAGAAAAAGATTTTCTCATCAGCACTGCGTTGGACCCAACGGAAAGGGGAAAAATGATCAAACTGCTCCATGAATATGTAGATGTGTTCGCGTGGAGCCATCCGAAATGTCAGACATCGATCACGAGGTAATATGTCATCGACTGTGCATCTCCTTAACGGTCTGACCCGTCAAACAGCATCAAAAGCGAGTGGCGCCGGTCCACGCCAAAGCGATTAAGGAGGAAGTGTAGAAGCTTTTGATGGCAGGCTTTATTTGAGAAGTTCGATACCCCGATTGGTAAGCCAATACGGTGGTAATACCCAAGAAGAACAAGAAATGGCGAGTCTGTGTCGATTTCACCGACTTGAACAGTGCCTGCCAGAAAGACAGTTTTCCACTCCCAATGATAGATCAATTGGTAGACGCTTCATCAGGCAATGAGCTGATAAGCTTCATGGACCCATACTCGGGGTATCATCAGATCCTGATGTATGAATACGATGTAGAGAAGACGGCATTCATCACCCCAATGGGCACCTATTATTACAAAGTCATGCCCTTCAGGCTAAAAAATGCGGGGGCAACCTACCAAAGGCTTATCACTAAAATATTTGATCGTCAAATCTACAGGAACGTGGAAGTGTACATCGATGACATGCTGGTATGAAGTGACATGAGAGACGATCATCTCGAGCACCTTAGAGCAGCCTTTGAAGTACTCCAGAGCTACCGCATGAAGCTCAACGTGGCTAAATGCTCCTTCGGAGTAGAGACTGAAATTGTTTTTGGCTTTCTAATCACACATCGGGGTATAGAAGCTAACCCTGACCAGATTAAGGCCGTGCTCGAGATGGACCCATCCAAGAATTGAAAGGAGGTTCAGAAGTTAATCGGGAGGCTAGAAGCATTGAATCAATTTATATCCAAAGCAACCCAAAGGAACCTCCCTTTCTTCAAGTTGTTAAGGAAGGCCGAGAAATTTGATTGGACACCCGAGTGTCAGCTAGCCTTCGAGGAAGTGAAGAAGTACCTTGTGTCACCTCCACTACTGATGAAGCCGAATCCCTGCGAGCCGCTATACCTTTATCTGGCAGCATCTGATCACGCGGTCAGCTCGGACATTACAAAGGAACACGAAGGAGTGCAAAGGTCTGTTTACTACATCAGTAAATCTTTGTGCAGACCAGAGTCCCGGTACTTGTACTTAGAAAAAGTCTTTTACGCCTTGTATCATCCCAGAAGCTCAGGCATTACTTCGTTGCTCACTCGATCAACGTTTTGACCAACTACCCTTTGAAGCCTATTCTAAAGAAAGCTAACATAACTGGGCGAATGTTAAAGTGGGCAATTGAACTGTCTCCTTTCAATTTCTGGTACGTTCCAAAGAGTGCCATCAAAGGACAAGTGGTCGCAAATATTCTGGCCGATTTAACCCCACCATCGGGGGAAGTCTTGATGATAGAAAATCAAGATGAGGTGTCCGACTTGACGTGTACGTTGAACGTTGATGGAGCCTCTAATCAGAAAGGCACGGGTGCAGGCCTGGTCATAAGAAATATCGACGGACTCTTGTTTGAGCATGCTATCAAGCTGGGCTTCAAGGCATCTAACAACGAAGCAGAATATGAAGCTCTCAATGTGGGGCTGGAACTCGCGGCTCATCTGGGGGGCATAAGTAATCAATGTTTATAGCGATTTGCAACTGGTGGTGTTTCAAAGCACTAAAGAATATGAGACCAGGGATGAGAGGATGGTGGCGTATCAAGGGAAGGTGCAACTGTTGCTTTCCTAGTTCAAATTAGCAAAAATACACCAAGTAGAAAGAGAATTCAATGCCCAAGCGGATGCCTTGACAACCTCGGCATCATCCCTCAATGGGAAGCCAGTCAGAAGCATTCACATTGATTACCTAAAGGCCCTGAGTATCGAGAGGATCGGTGAAATTTTGGTAGTAGCCTGTGTGGAGGATTCACCCAATTGGATGACTGATATCAAACAATACCTTTCAGAGGGAGTCGTACCGGAAAGTAAATTCGAGGCAAGAAAGCTTAGACAACGGGCAACCAAGTATTGGATGTCATCAATGGGAATCCTTTATAAAAGGAGTTTTCAAGGCCCTTACCTCAGGTGTGTCGGACCCTGGGAAGCTCAGCGAGTCCTCAACACACTCCATTGAGGCTTATGTGGGGGACACATAGGATCTCGATCACTTGCCCTTCGGGCGGTGTCGATCGGATATGGCCAAGCATGAAGAGTGATTCAGCGGACATAGTCGGACCAATGCCCATGGCACCACGGCAAAAGCGTTTCCTTCTGGTGGTCACCGATTATTTCACCAAATGGGTGGAAGCGGTGCCCCTGGCAAGGATCAGAGATACTGAGGTCAAGACCTTCCTCTGTAAAGATATAGTATGCCGCTTTGGGGTTCCACACTCCATCATCTCAGATAACGGTAAACAATTCGATAGTGCCTTGATAAAGGATTTATGTGAAGAGCTAAAAATACAGCATCATTTCTCCACCCCGCGGTATCCCCAGAGCAATGGGCAAGTATAGATCATGAACCGAACTATCCTAAATGGGCTTAAGAAAAGGCTAGACTGTGCAAAAGAAAAATGGGTTGATGAACTCCCATCGGTCCTATGGTCCTACTGGACCACCTCAAGAAGATCTATCGAAGAAACACCCTTTTCATTGGCATTTGGAATTGAAGCCATTTTGTCAGTCGAGACCGGGTTACCCATGCACCGAACCCAGGATTTTGACCGAGCAACAAATGATGATCAAATGACGCAGGACCTGGAACTTCGGGACGAATGAAGGGAAATTGCAGCTATCAGAAATGTTGACTATCAAAACCAGATATCCCGATATTATAATCGATGAGTTTCAAGTAGAAGCTTTAAAACTGGCGACCTGGCCCTTAGAGAAGTCTTCCCAGAAACCAAGAACAAGAAAGACGGCAAGATTGGACCAAATTGGGAAGGCCATTTCAAAGTCACTTATATCGGACCAAATGGAGCCTACCACCTAGAGACAATGGAGGGGGTTGAAATTTCTCGTCCTTCTAATGTAATCCATTTAAATAAGTATTATCATTGAATGAAAAGCCTCCTTTTTCTTCAAATCATCTAAGTGCATGACAACACAACAGGATGAAGCCGCGATCAACGGGCTAAATCTGATCGGGGTCGATCTTCGCACTCGACTCAGTTCAGCCCTCCTCATCGCGCACTAGCCGAATGACAATCTAAGCCATGCTCAACGGGCTGAATCTGATCGGGGTCGCTCTTTGCACTCGATTCAGTTCAGCCCTCGCAATCGCGCACTAGCCGAATGGCACCCCTTAGGCCGCGCTCAACGGACATGCTGTGCGTTGGGTTTTGGGGCGATCTCCACTGGGATGTACTCCTTCAGGTAATCCTTCCGAATTTGATCTTCTAAGAATGCTCGGAGGATTCGGCAGCCGTCAGTGGTGTGACCGACGCTTTTACGGTAGTCGCAGCGCAGGTTCTGATCTCGCCTTGACTCGTCACTCTTCAAGGGAGCAGGCCACCTGAACCAAGGTTGCCCTTGAATTTTGGAGAGAATCTAGGACAGGGGAATCTTAAAATACATTCCCTACCCCTCGCGCACCTCGTTGGTCAAAGTACCTGGTCGTCTATTCTTCTCGTCCCGCTGCTCCTTCAACCGAAATTCTCGAGCGGACCTGTTTGGTGGAGAGGTAGAAACAAGAGTTGGCTTGGAATTTGTAGTTACCTGCTTCAGGAGTTTGGACTCCTCCTTCACTTTGGCGTACTTTTCAGCACGCCCCATCAGGTCCCTCAAGTCCGGAGGAGTGCGTTTGATGAGCGATTCCTTGAGGCCGTTTTCGGTCGGTAAGCCATTCCGGAAAGTCATGACTGCAGCATCCTCGTTGCAGTCCTCCACTTCAAACTTTAGTATGCAAAATCGATCGACATATTATCGAATCGTCTCGCCCGTGTTCATCAAGATCTTCATAAGATCCCCCAAATCTTTCTTCCTCCATCGGCTACAGATGAAATGCTCGGCGAACATGGTCCCGAGCTCCTCAAAGGTTCTGATTGTCGCGGGTGGAAGAAGATGGAACCAAGTCAATGCGGCTCCTTCCAAGCTGGAGGGAAAGAGGCGGTACATCAACCCATCATACAGCTCGTACAGCGCCATGGAGTGACAAAATGCTAGGATGTGGTCATAAGGATCCGTCGTGCCATTGTACATCTTAAATTTGGGTTGAACGAACCTGTGTGTTAACCGCTCTTTGAGGACCTCTGCGCTGAACGGGGATGTTAATCCTCGTATCGCGTGATCCGCCATTTCCCGACTAGAAATGCGGTGCACTTCGGAGCGCAAGGTATGGCGGGGCAACGTGACCATCCCCCTGGTAGGCTGACGGGGCGGAGAATCACGCTGGTATCTGTCGGATGCTTCGCGTAAGGCAGACCGCTCATGGTGTGCTTGCCTTTGCGAAACTTCCCTTCGGGCAGACCGTTCTCTGTGGGGAGAGCGACCACGCCTTTGATCTTTGTGAGGTGGGCGGATTCATTCTCTTAAGTAAAGGATTCTAGGTCTTTGTATGTTTCTTAATTGCTCGCGAACAACACCCACGCTTACACGCTCGTACACGATCAGACCTGGCCCGGTTACGCCGCTATCTTGCATCTTCTCCCTTGCTTGAAATCACTGTAACCACCCACGCTGGCTTTTTGTCTCCGTTATGTGGTTCTTTCTGTATGTCGTCTTACTTCACCCTTCTTATGTTTGAGACTTTGTATTCGACCATTTGAACAATATTTTCTGCGGAGTACGTGAACGCCGTCGGGAACGTTTCCTCTGGTTAGAGGAAGAAGTACTCCCTTCCGAAGCTTCGATATTAGCTTGCGGAAGTGCCAGAACTGGTAGGTGAGCTTCTTCCAATACCGGTTTCCTTTGATGCCC
The DNA here is from genome assembly GCA_030737845.1 of Acorus calamus. Classification (NCBI taxonomy): domain Eukaryota; kingdom Viridiplantae; phylum Streptophyta; class Magnoliopsida; order Acorales; family Acoraceae; genus Acorus; species Acorus calamus. The sequence goes on from CM060872.1 coordinate 11,911,264, forward strand.
GTTCGTGTGGAATTGCTGCATTGATTGTAACGCCCCACATTTACCTAACCGCTTATCGGACGGTAAATGTGTCGCCACTAAACTTAATCCAAATACAAGACCAAAATTTACAGCCTTTTTTTTTCTTTTACTTGAAAAAAAACAATACTAATATAATAAAAATTGAAAGTGATAAAACATAAAAGCAATATCCAAAAGTTACAAATCACTAACGGTCTTACAAAATATCAGAGTCTGACATAAACAAAATACTAGAATGAAAAGACATACTAAACCACCCCTGTGGGAGCCATCTAAACTAAACAAACTAAATAGTTGATCGCAACTATAATTTATCCTCGAACCGCTACGTCGAAGAAATTTCTGAAAGATGCGAAAATTTTAAACTTCATCTTAATCCTCAGAATACACAATACCTGGTTATGAAACAACCAGCCCATATCGAATAGGGTGAGCAATTAACTCAATGAATAAACCCACTGACAAATTACTTCATATGATAGTTACATATAAAAATAAGGTTTTATGAAAATCAGAATTTCATTTATTAAATATTTTATTTTATTAAATCAATTTAAAATCATAAACTTTAAAAAAATATTTTAATACACACGTGGCCCAAATCATTGGCCCACATCAGAGAAATCATGAGAGTTAAAAAAAATATCATTATATATATATATATATTTATATATATATAAAAAATAAGAATTTTCTTTAAAAAAAATCAAATTAAATTCATGAGCTTAATAAAATATAGTTTTAATGCAATCACGTGGCCCAATCCTTGGTCCACGTCATAGAAATCATGCAGCTTAAATTATATGACCGGGTAGGGTTCTCAATCGGAAGAACCGTTCCCCAAAACAGGTGTGCCAAGCCCCAAGCGACTAAATCGCTCAAAAAGCTCCCTCGAGGAGACGTCGGATCTAAAGACGCTGATGGGTCGCCGCTGCCATCACTATGAGAACACCAGCACAGGATGCCCCGGTTGCTGCAAACTCCAAACAAAGGAATCCGCCGCTGCAAGGAATGCTTTACCACACCCCTCACCGATCTTGGGACTCTTCGAGTCCTAGACCTTCCTCCCCAAAGGCGAAATACTACGGGGGGATTTATTCCAGAAAATATGTCATGATATGCATCTTGATAAAATCTCCTAGGACTAGGTTGTCTCCACTAGTCCTAAATTTTTCCAAAACTGTGGAAATGAAAATCTTTAATCCAAATATTATTTTGAAAGCATAAGCATCAGAAAATATATTATGTTAATTCTTGAAACATGAATAACATAATTCATGCTATTTTAATGACATGATGAATGAATTAAATCATGCAGCTTCATTCAAAGAAAATGCAATTTGATCAATATGAAGAAAATATCCAAATCATGCAAATTTATCAAAATATAAATGCATGGATGACACATAATATCACACAAATATGATTGGCATATGAAATTCAATGTTATAGAGCAAAAGCTCACACGAAATAAATCGATAGGCCTACTCACTTTCGGTCCACGCAAGCATCAACGATACACACTCGAACGTTGATAACCTAGCATAACAATTATACAATAATAGATCAGAAATAATCAATCACGACCCAAACAACTGACAACCAACTTATAACAGCACTATGCCCAATAATCCCAAAAGCCGATATCTTATAGACCTACAATCAACAACTCACTTCAAAGTCCTAATGAAAATCCTAACTTCGAATAAATATTAGAATACTCATATACTCACAATGATCCGATCCGATAATCAATATCCATTTATTCCATAAGACCCATATGATCGATCAATCCTCGAATAAATATTTGGACAAATCCAATAAGGCTCAACTATAATTCCATGATCGAGTAACTCAAATCCAATCAATTTACATCCAAATAACAACAATATCCAATCAATATTCATTGATCCCACTAAACCAAATTATCGATTTAAAATTCTATTTAAGTTCTCAAGATCAATAAAATCATCAAAACCCGCAAAACAAACTATACTTCATTAAACATCAAATTTGGGATCATCTAAATCTCTAACATTCATCAAACTTGGTCATCAAGCTAAATATTTGAATTTCAATAAACTGCACAGAAATCGTTCAAAAACCATAAATTTCTATCCGTAACTCCGAATTGGACGATTAATGATTCGTTGGAAAGCTCTTTTCAAAACCTATTTCTGTTTGTCAAATACATTTTTTCCCGAAACGACTCTATCATAGTCAAAAACACGATTTACGTCCAAGCATAAAATCAACCCGAAAATGGTCATTAAATCCCCAAAACTAATAAATCTAATTTGATCTTAAGAATTCCTTTGAGATCCATAAAAATCAAATCAAATAATTATTAAATTAAATCAATCAAATCCTAACCCTAATCCATCAAACTTCTTCCCCAAACAATTACTTGACGTAATCATATCCTAACAAAAATAAATTAAAACTAACAAAATCAATAGGGAATGATATCTCACCTTAGATCCGGTTACACCACCCACCATCTCCATCTAGGGTTAGGTAATCACAACCCTTCATAACTTCTGAGATTTGGATGAAAAACCCTAACCCAAACATGTTATTTAAAGGGGTTTACCGAAATTACAAAACGACCCCTGAAGTGTTTCCAGTTTACAATGACATCCCTATCCGATTTACAAATAGATCCCTATCTGATTTACAGAAAGATCCCAGAAGGCTATAAAAATGTATTCTGGATTCGCAACTAGATCCCTAGGCCCAATAACTTGACACTAAGCCTAAAAATCAAAATTTTCCGAACTCCGAATCTCACCAAATTTCAACCAAAGTATCTTAACACTATAAAGATCTACAGAAAAATATAAAATAATTATTTCAACATCAATTTATAATTATCATAATTATAAATCAAATTGGACCCATTTGGGCCCACCGCCAAATCTGAAAAATGAAATATAAAAATCGAATTTTAAAATTTCCATTATATATTTAAAATAAATATATAAGGCCGAAAAATACCGAAACGTTACATTGATCCTTGCAACTGGATGAACAGGTTTTCCTGTGAACCTTCCATTGCCCGCATGAGGTCCTGGACCTGGCTTGCCAAGGTTCCAGGTGAAACACCTCCCGTGTCAACTTGGAGGTTACCCCCAGTGTTAGGTGGGTGGATACTTCCGTCTTGCAGACCTCCTTCGGGGATGTCGTTTTGATTAGACATTACGAGCTCTCAGCTTTTTGTTCCAGAATCTCACAGACAGCGCCAAACTGAGAAGGATATTTTCCCCTCACAGTTAGATTTGTATTTCACGGGATCAGGAACTTCAAAGAATATGGAGTTAATGAATTTTTGTTGTAGGATTATATGGAAACGGGATTTTGTGGTGGGGGAGGAGAGACTTTGCCTGGCTGTTGGAAATAACAGTGTTGCTACTTCTCAACTTTCAACTTATCGATTACCTTCAGTGAGGAATCTCCAAATTGATCTCATCTGCCAAGAGTGCTGTCGCGCGACCTCTTTATAGGCTGCCTATGTACCTGCCGGGGGATCAAGTCTCACGTAGTTCATTTGGTTACTTTGTAACCGTTTTCCCACTAACTGGTGGTGGGCTACGTTCCCTGCATTTACTCACCACGTCGCCCTTATTACCCACGTTCTGTGAGTAATGGGTCTTGAATGCTGCCGTGGCAGTTACATACGTTCACGGCCCTTTGACCATTTCTGGACCTGCTCGGGGCCTCTTGATATGCGCAACGTCGATGAATAATAAGGTTGCCCGACCAGACCTATCATCTAGTCGTGCCTTAGATTACTCGCACCGAAGTGACAAGGTCGCCTGACTAGACCTGTCGTCTCGTCGTGCCTTACTTCGTACTTGAAAGATAAGGTCGTCTGACTAGACCTGTCGTCTGGTCGTGCCTTAGATCACTCGTATCCAAGGAGCAAGGTCGAACGACCGGACCTGTCGTCTGGTCGTGCCTTGGACTACCCGTGATGATCTCTTTTGCTTTACGAGCTGATCGACCGTACGACTAGATCCTCTAATCTAGTCGTGTCGACTCGCCAGATGATGTCACCGTAATGTCATCTTTTGTGCACTGGGCATGATGGGCTTTCTGCCAGGAGGCCCATGTTTCACCATTCTGCCTTATCACGACATGTGTCCTGGTGCAGATTTTTACCTCCACAATTATTATTATTATTTTTTGGTAGAAAAAAAATCGAGGAGTTGCAAAGTCTCACTATGTGATGCAGCGAGTCCCTGATAGGCGCTACCTGATCCCTTGGACTATTATTAGTACATCGATCCAATTACAAAAATGTTAGATTAAGTCATTTTTATCAATCAAAATTAAGACCACACATGTTTTAATTTTTATAAAATAGAGAACATCATTTAATGAAGTTATGCTATAATAAAAATTGTATATTGTTCAATTTCGAATTGAATCGAACTGAATTGAGTAAAAAGTGTAAGAAAAAATTTAACAAAGAATATATATTGTATGTATATGTTTCACTGGATTTTTAACGAGATATATATGACTGTATTTTGAACTTTTAATACCGAGCGTAAAAAAAAATGCCCTTTAGATTAACATAGATCAGAATTTTCATCATAGTGATTGGGGCACTAAAGCCCACAACATAATCCAGCCCAAGAGGGTTGTTATCACAATTTTCAACTTCTCTTGCATCTAGAAAGATTTGATCCCTAATCTCCCATTGAATAGAGGGTGTCCTCTACCAGACTTTCCAAAACTGTTTGAATCACGTTCTTTTTTTTATGTTTTTGATCACGAGTTAAAACCAATATAATTTTATTTGATTTATCCAAATCAAGTATTATTATATAAAGGGAAAATGATCAAAAAAATCTCTTAAGGGTTTGAAATACCCAAATCAGTCATTTTTTAAAATAATATCTAAAAAAATCTCATTTTACAGTTTTAAAAATATAAAAGACTAATTTACTATTATCTAATTAAATATTTAATATCCATCTTTATTCCATACTAAAAGCTTAATTTTTCCTACAAAACAACAATTTCTTTGTACATGATAAAAATCAATCATCTTAGAGGTTGTCATTATATATCATACTATGTGGTTCTTATATATATTTTACATGATATTGTTTATTATTTTTCATTGTGTATAATCATAATATGTAATTTAAATATATGTACCATAATGCAACAAATGATATTTTAATATTCTAAATCTTTATTCACATTTTTTATTTTTTAGCTATTTACATATTTTTATGATATCATTAATATATATCCATTTTTTTTAAAATAACATCAATATTTAATGTAGTTCATCATAAAAAATTCAAATTATATTGGTACATATTTCACAAAATCCACCTAATTACAAAGAACTACAATACAAAAAAATTGATATACATGAAAATGTGTGAAATATATTAATAAAATTAAGAGGATGAAATATTTTAACAAAGTTAAGAGATGTAGAATGTATTAAGGATTTAATTGTATAAGGGTAGATTAATATTTTGTGTTTCTAAAATTGTAAAATAAAACTTTTTTAGATATAATTTTAAAAAATGACTGATTTGAATATTTTTAATTTTTGAAAGACTTTTTAAATCATTTTTCCATATATAAAATGTCTATTATTTTCTTATCAACAAGACTACAATCTTATATATCTTCATTGATGTCAAACAAATCATATGTTTAATTAGACAGTGCAGATATCTCGTAAAAAAATCTACTCTCTAAATTTATAACCATATCATTGAAACTCGTATTTCATTATTTTTAAAAACATATATCTCATAGACGGCATCTAACATTTGAAACACACACACCAGCAAGGTCAAAATTTGTAACTCGTTGCGGTCCCCAGGTGGCCTGGTTGGTACTATGTTTCTAGATACTTGTGACCTATATCGCATTAATTAATTTACCCATACTTGTTTTGGGGGGATGCTAAATATATGGACCCCTTTATCGCATCATGCACACTCATTTTCATGACGTAAGATTGCATGCGGCATAAACTTTGTCAAATCAATAAATGCTTCTGCGACCCAATTACAGCACCTGCATCACACCTTGTGTTTTTTTTTTTCACGTAGTTCGAACGTCCAGATTCTCAGAGCATACAATGACATGGGTCTCCTAATTTTCACGTGCATTAATTGCTTGACATTTGTGTTGATAGTTTTATCAATGACAGGGATGGCAATACATTGTGTTGGAGTGATAATTCAAACTCAACATGTTTATCTAATATTAGATTTCCTATCTGTCCCCATCTTGAGTTTTACATTTTCAAATTCATATCGATCTTATCCTACCTCAGATTTTACATCTTCAAATCCATACCCGTCCTATCAACCCCAGTTAAAATGAGTTAATAAATTTAAAAATTTATATGACAAATTAAATTTTTTTAACATGAACACAAGTTACACTTATACAACAACTTCAAGTATTTTGAGTTACATAAAAATATTAAAATCTCAAAATACATAAAAGAAAATGAAAAAAATAGAATCTTTTAAAATATTAAACAAAATCTTTATTTTCAAGGTGATAAATAATTGGTTGAACAAATGAATGTGTATTTTGAGTTTTTCTGTAAGACAAATGTAAATAAATGAATGGAGAGAAAAAAGGATGATGATAGTCAAGTTCTAACTTTTAATTATATAAAAATTAATTCTCATTTATAGTTTATAAACCTTACTGACCGAATATAGGTCGAATTAACGGATTGATCGGGCTTTAAACATGAAAAACAAACTCAACCCATGTATTTCATGGACCTGGGCGGGTTGGGAAAACATGGAATCCAAAATCACTCCAATAGGGAAAGATTGGGTTGGGTTACCAATAAAAATCACTCAACTGTCATCCCTAATCTATACTACCATATAATAAAACAATTGAGTCCGAATAAGACGAAAATCGACACTTTCTTTATTTCTCTATTTTACCCCTCGAGTTTCCATGGAATGACATGTTTCTATACTCATCAATTTATTTTATTTTTCAAAGGTAACATTGATATTTACAGATGGGTTTCAGTCTAGATAGATGTTCCAGATGTGCCAAACTTTTGTGAACTTCCTATGTTACACCTATACAATTTTTCCTTTGGAATTTTTTTTTGCTTTCTTTGTGTTTTACATTGGCGGGGTAATATAGATATTTAGTCCCTTTTTCGGCCCTCTCTCTCTTTCGTTTTTTATCTCCCTCTTTTAGTTCTCCGTCTTTTGGAAAATATAGACATTTAGCATAAAAAGCCGGGTAATTGAAAAAAAGTAGGAGGGGGTAAGATTTCTGTCTGATTCTGTAATTATTTAAGGATTTTGGATTTGTAGTTTTGTTTTTATTAGATATATTAAGGATTTTGGATTTGAGTTTTTTTAAAAGATTTTTCAACGTTTTGGATTTGAGCCTTTCTGTTCATTTTTGTTAAGGGTTTTAGGGTTTGGATTCATGTAATGATTTTTATGTTTTGGATTTGAGGATTTTTGTTTATTTGACCGAATATATGTGCTTCTTTTCTTGTTTTCTTGTTGCGAATGTATGGCTTTTGTTTCCATCAATGTAGGTGATAGGGAAGGGGGAGAGAATCAAGGGAGAATGTTTGCAGAGATTTATAGGGGACCAGATGGAATTTGATGGTGGAAGGAGTATAGTTAAAGTAGAAGTTGAAATAAAAATTTTAAATTGAAGTGGCCCAATTTTTTTTCTTCTTTTCTCTCAATCACTTTCAATATACCTTTTTTTAGTCGGATGGCGGGGTTTGCCAAAGTGGTTCAATTTTCTTGTTGGGTTTTAAAAGTGTGGAATCACACGGCAGTGTGTTGTTTAAATTTGAAAGTCTTGTGAATTTTTTTTTTATATTCGTTTTATTTTGGGATGACTTTTTATCTTTGTCTCTTTCTGTATATAAGGTTAATAATCATAATATAAAATGAGGGATACCAGTTTTGACATGTTTTATTTCTAAATTTTGTAGAACATACAATAAATTATAAGTTTGTTATATGTATAACAAACTTGATGGGTTGGACTTTAAGGCTCAATTGAAATGATCACGATTATCTTCAAAACGTATTTCTCCCCCTTCCAATACACAACGGATTGATGGTGCGGATGCTCTTAGGATAAATTGGAGCCCAGATCCCTCTTACCAACACCAAACTATGCACTCTATGGTATTGGACTAAACACCTTTGGTGGGATAGAACTTCTGCTTGAGAAACTTTGATACACTCAAGAAACACTTTTAAGAAAAGATCTAGTCTAAACACTTAGAAAAATTAGGGGACCAGAAACCTGATGGCTAGTGCAAGTAGTCATCACTCCATGATGGCTAACTTCAACAAACCATCCCGCCAACCATTGCGGTAGTTTATTAAAGTTAGTCATCCCTCTCTGATTGCTCAAACCCAGTAACCAACCAATTTCATCACTAACCTGAGATGGGACATAAAGGGACAAATAATGAAGAACAGCTAGTTGGAACCAGCTACTGCCCTTCGACAGTTGCATTAGAGTAGCCATCCCTCAACTGGACAAATCCATAAAGCACAAATCAATTTTACTTAGTTGTGAAGTTGCTTAGCTGACTCTCTTGTCCAACCCATGCTATTACCCAATGGACCATTGAGTGTCTCTTTTGACAATTATGTTTACTTAGCCTCACCCTCTTACCCAATCCATTCTATTTTTCAAGAGATAATTCTATGCATCCCTTTCAACTATGAAAGGAGGGGTGGGGGTAAGAACAAAGTGTTATTTGTTAGAAAGAGAGAGAGGTATTAGAAGGGGAAATGAGAGGAAATAGATATTTTGAGAGACCAAAGAGAGGAGAAAGCCAAACCACTATTCCTCCACCCTACCCCACCATATTTCAACTTCCATACCCATATCCCACTTATTCATAAACTTAAACTTATCCACCCACCACCACTTGAGTTTTTGAGAGAGAGAGAGCGCCTTAGTTGAGAGAGATGGAAACCTATTTTCCACCAAATTCCACTCTCTAAAAAACCTCTTCCTACTGTTTTAGGCCCGGAGCACACTAGCCAAGCCAAACCAATTCCCTACCTAGGTTCTGGCCAAATCTATAAAACAAAAAACTAGGTATTAGGCGGCTAGATCAAACCAGCTGTCTGACCCAGACAGCTAGGTTAGAGTAACCGGCGCCCTCCCACCTTTTAGCAGCCCCTTTTTCAAATGCTTGTCTAGCATAAAGGATATCTCATTTTCACCTCGATCTGTGTGCGGCCGGCCGTAACTCAGATAAGAGAACCTAGTCAATTTCCCCATAGAGGCGATCAACAAAACACCAATTTTTTTGCTCTTTGAGAAAGCAGGTGGCGATCACACCTGGACTCTGTCTTCTTGAGAAGCTGTCAGGCAACTCAGCAAAGGCCCTTACGAGCTGTGATCTGATCAGCTGCGAGGTGGATCAGAATCAGGCTTCCAGGAGACCCTGAAATTTACATACCGACACCGGTGACCGAACTATCCAAGGAGTTCTTTGGCTTCGAGGTCCATTATCCCCTGGGACAGCAACACCACGGCCGATTCTCACACCACTAGCGCCATTGACAACGGCGGGCGACGGGTCCGGTCGGACGTGCTCGAATGGCCATCTATCGACTCTGCCCTGGATGTCTGCTCAATTAAGAGCGAATCACCGTGCTCTATGAACCCGATCGAAGCTTTCATTCTCGACTGCACCGTACCGGTGGACCAGAACGAGGCCCTAAAGATTGAATGCCGCTCGGCGAGATACTCCCTCATTGATGGATTACTATACTGCCGTATTGTCGATGGCCCGTTCCTGAGATGTCTCAGAAGCAAAACCACTCATGGAAGAGATTCACGAAGGATCATGTGGCGACCACTATCACATTAGATCACTTGCACATCACACCTTGACTCAGGACAACTATTGGCCCACCTTATGAAAGGACGCCATCGATCGCAGTGGAGGATGGACATCGCATGACTGTTTTTGGTCGTGAATGGGGACAAAAGGTATATACTCTTAGCAATCGATTATTACACTACATGGGTGGAAGCAGATGCATATAGTTTCATGAAGAAGTCTGTTCGGAACATACGGATGGGTGGATCTCCTGAGTGGAGGAGGCTCAGGAGCTGGGGCCTGTGGCATATCAACCTGCTGTTGATTGTTCTATAGTGTAGTTTCCTCTCTTTGAGATCTGTCAACTGTTTGCTATGAGACTCTAATCACTGCAGTATCATCATGCTTAAAATAAACAGGATCAATATTCTTCAAATCACTAGATTGTGTTGCATTTCTATCATTGTACATCAGCTTTTCATTGAATATGACATCTCTACTTTTATAACCTTTTTCTTTCAGTCATCTTACAAACGATAACTAAAATCATCACCACCATATCCAATAAAAGTGCATTTTAGTGATTTAGAGTCAAGCTTAGTCCTAGCATTATCACTAATGTGTACATATGAAACACAACCGAAAATTTTTAAATGAGAAAGGTTTACCTCTTTGCCGCTCCATACTGTTGGTGTGGGATTCACGTCGGGTGTCAGGGAATCCACGTTTTTGGGTGTGTGTGGGGGTTCTTCAGGGATTCGGATTCGTTGCACGCCTTGGTGGGCTCGATCGAATCGTCTCTCGAAAGGGTGGTGGGGTCGCGTTCCCGGTTGAGGCGCCCGACATCGGCTCAAGGGGATTCCAGTGTGTGTGTGTGATCGTCACCTGCTTTTTAAAAAAGTAGAAAAAGTTGGGTCCGATTTGATTGCCTACGTGGGGGAGTTTGTGGGGTCTCCACTATGAGACATGGATATACCGTACACAGTGTTGAAAAATAGGTATTCCTATTATGCTTCTGGGCTTGGCTAGAGGAGTCTTGGGACAAATAGGGTGTAGGTGGGGGGCAACTACTGGGTTTGAGCCGTCGGGTACGGGGCGGCTAGGTAGGGTTAGCCGTCTAGGGCCTGGGTTAATTTGGACATAACCTAGGTAGGAAATGGGTTTTGTTTTGACAAAGGTTAAGCTGGGTTTAACCTGAGTTTTGGAGGGTGATTTTTGTGTAAGGAATGGACTTTTCTCTCACAAAATGGTACTTTCTCTCTCTCTCTCTAGGGATTCAAGTAGTGGGTGTCGGTTGTATGGAATTGGAACTCAAGGTGTGAATTATTGATTGATTGTGGATTGAAGATATGTGAAAAATGTGTTAGAAAGGCTTGGAACCTCTTCTATTTATAGTAAAAAAGAGGCAGGAGAATATCCAGGGGGTAATAAAATGACTTGGGTAATAGTGTGTTTGGTTAGACCCCACATTAATTCTTGTTTCTTCTGTCAGAGGCCAGGTCAAGGGCGGCTAGTTGAAACTAGCCGCCCAAGATGGGGCGGCTACTTTCTGGTAGCCGCCCCCATCATGACCTGCCAAATGTCCCATCTTTGACAAGCAGTGGCTTGGGTCAATTACTTGGGTTGAACCGGCCAAGATGGGGTGGCTAAAAGTCACAACCCACCGCAATAATCAGCATTTAATGCTGCTTTATGTCCAATCCAGGGAAGCGGTTTGGGGTCGGCCAGGGGGCGGATAGTGGAAAGTAGTCACCTGGGATGGGGAGGCTAGTTAGGGTTAGCCGCCTCTTGCCAGGCTCAGATTTTTCTAAGTGTTGGGTAAGGGTTTTGGGTTTCGATTTTTTGAGAATTTTTTTCTATTTTAATGTCCAAATGTGGTTTAATCCTAAATGTTACTTGAAGTATTTTCATTTTTCTAGACGGTCAAAATTGGGGTATCTACAATTGTCCCTCATCGGATGGGGTCTTTGCGTGAAGCATGAAAGACTCCAATCGATGATAAGGAGACAGACCCCTATTTTGACTGGCCCGACCTTCAAGAAGTTTAAGACAACACGACCAATACTATTATTGGAGTTGATTTAGACTGTCAGAGGCTATGTCTTGACTAGAATTTTCAACCAAAAGGATGATCCAGGTGGAAGACGGGAAAAGTAAATGGTGAGTGATCCAACCCGCGGTCAGGGTTCTTAGCTATCATGCACGGAGCATGTCACGCCCCAAAGCAGCCGTCTCCGAGACGTGGCAAATATATAATATCAGCAATCCATACACGAGGTCAATGAAAGACTCTACTCAATCATCAAAGATACTTAAAACATTTAACAAGGAAGCTGACATGATATATAAACATATGGCGGAAGCTTAAAATGACCAAGTCTGTAATTCAAGGCATATTTACAGACCGGAATACATAATCAACTGTACTGTGAGAGCCAATATACAACAAAAGACATTCAATACTAGTACTGTGCACAAGCACGAGTAGCAATACATACAAGGAAACGGGGGATGCTGATGGCCTCTCACACTCGCAGATCCAAAACACGTGCGCTGCTCTGCTACGGTGCTGCGCCTATGGAAGCTCCACCTTCAGGTCCGGCTCAGCGACAACTGGAGGAAAACATATGCGAGGGGTGAGGCACACGCTCAGTGAATGGTACGATCCATGCATCACAACACATATTAATCTTTCAAGCATTCAAGTCTCAATAATCGAAACAACAACTTAAGTTGGTGGTTGGGTGTCGACCCAAACCTACCACACCATGTTAAATATTCTGAGTGATTGGGGTTCCAACAGATGGAACAGTCACTTAAGTCATTGGGTCGGGTCTCAACCCAACCCACTACACCCTCACCATCACCCTTAGGTGGCATAGGACTATTGGGGAAAAGGGGTCAACTGGTCTACGCCTTTCGTCATCCGGTAGCCCTCTGCCGAGTAGCCTCGACCTGGTATCCTCCCATGACCTCTACTTCCACCGTATGGGCGCACAACCTGGCGTCATAAATAGTGTCTGGGAGCGCCTAGCAGGACAGCTAAACCCGGGTAGCTTCGACACGGAAGTGACGAAGGGGAGAGCACTCAACATACGCGGTTTTGATCCTCATGGATCTGTCGTCGATAAGGTTACGAATTCTCATGAATTCCCACCAGAGCGCATAACTCAGATGCGGGGAAGACAGATGATTTGTAATGTCAATGCCACGGTATGACCCCATCTGAGGTCATACACTTGCTTAATCTTATTAAGCAAGGTTCATGGCCTCTATATATATATAAGATATATAGAGATGAAGTATACAACATATAAATAATTACATAAGGAATTAAATCAAGAAGTATACAATTAATGTTACAACAATATTGTAATATTGTTTTAAGGCATGCTTGGGCTCATATGTATAACACATGGATGTAATACTCTAGTATATAAGTCTAACATGATAGAAAATAATTAAGGTCACTACCTTATTCATGCCTTATACTCATGCATACATGTAAATACTAACACATGAATAACCTAGCATGGGACACAATGCATAGACAAGTATGGGTCCCTACACATGGTACTAGGGTATATGGTCCTAATCATATTAAGTCTTAGTATGACATGGATGCAACCTAGCAAGATAAGCAATAACATGCACACTTAAGAAGATTAATATGTGGTTAAGGTGCCCCAGGGGAGGGCAATGCACGTCTACGTGCATCGAACACCTCCCGATTGGGTTGGATTGACCCACTCACCGTAAATCGGGTCGTCGCGCGATCGCTCGCCAAGATCTGCAAGACAAGGCATCCAAATAGGTGAGTAAAACCACATAAAAACACTTAAAAACAACTAGAAATGTCAAAGACTTGGATATGCGCACATACGGGCTCGCACGCATGCGAGTATGCACGTACGCACACATGTCCGAGTGCCCCGACACCTACCCGAGCCCCCCGGGCAGCCACATGCATGGCCCCCGCACGCGTATGCACGCGCATGCACGCGCGCACGCGCCCCCGGGCTCGATGGCGCACTGACCCGCGCCTCCGGACGCGCTGCACACACGTCCAGACGCGCAGCTCGCGCACGCGCGCACGCCCGCGCGCGCCCGCGCTCAACCCCGCGCACAGTGTGCGTGCACTGCGCCCCGCACACGCGCGTCTGCGCCCCTGCCAGGCCCGCCAGGGCCTCTCCTGCGCGCGCACGCGCGCGGACAGACCCGCGCGCGCGCCCAAGGGCCTACAGCCCCTCCTTTGCCCTCCCCACACTCCCCCAACCCAACCCTAACATGCATGACTCCCCAACAAACCTCCCCAACACAATAAAACCCAAGAAAACCTAAAGGGGGAGGGCTTACCAAGAGAGGGGGAGTGAAAGGGGGAGATCTGGTGCTCTCCAATGCACCCGCGACCACCACGACCCCTAACACCACAACCACCACCACCTCAGCCTCCCAACAGTCCTTCTAGGCTGGAAAACAGGGGAAAAGGGACCATGAGAGGGAGCCAAAGAGAGGGAAACAACACAACAACAACACTACTCACCCTTTTTGTGCTTCTAGCCTTCTTGATCCACTACTTCTCCTTGTTATTACTCACAAAACACACACAAACACTCACTCACAAGGGCTGGAGAGAGAGGGAGAGAGAGAAGAGAGAATGAGAGATTTGAGAGAGAGCCCCCCCAAAACTCACGTTTGGGGGGGGGGGGGTGAGGGGAAGTGAGAAAGAGGGGGGTAGGGTTAAGCCTAACCTCACCCCCACTCACACCAAATAACCAAGTGATTACTTGGTGGCTAAGCAAGGGGATGTGGGCTTACCCAAGGTCACCACATGCACATAAATATCTATTTACTATTCCACTTACCAAATCAGTTTCGAAGAAAACCCGGATGCGGTTCGGAACTGCATAATTTTCCAAACGTTACCGGAATTCGATGAAATTTTTATGGGTAGTATAGAATGGTACCAGGACCCATAATATGCAGTTAGATTTTCGATCAGAATCCTCTAGCTCCCGCAGACGGCTAAAAGCTAAAATTTTAGCGGTTCCGATCGAAAAAGAAAATTTCAAAAATGGCCAGAAATGACCCAACGGTTACCAATAGGCCAAAAAGTGACACATATATAACAGAGCAACCCAGCGTCAGTTTCCTCGTGCCTACCATTCCCATGCTTGGAAAAACTCAGCAAGGAGGGGATATCGCTGACATAAAGCAAGTAAAGATTTGAGTTGGTGGATTGGATCATCCGAAGGATAAAAACCCAAGGAAAGAACCAAAACTGAAGAAATTCGAACTGAATGGTACTGGAAGTGGTAAAACTTCTGGAAAGTCGTGTTTGATCAAGTAGTACTTGGAAATAAACTAATACATGGCTGTTTGTTTTAGAAAACTTGAATCTAGGATTGGAAAGAAGTTGGAAAGGGGTCTTAAGTGAAAGTTGGAAAAACTGGGCGGGGCGGCTAATTGAAACTAGCCGCCCGGGAGGGGGCGGCTAGTCGTGGTTACCCGCCCCATAACTGGGTCCCTTATAACCGAAAGAGACCCTCTCTCTTCCCACTTTTCAAAAACGGTTTTCTCTTCCCTCTCTTCTCCTTCTCTTCGGTTTCAAACCAAAAAACCTTGATTTCTTTGCCTTCTCTTCCTCCATTTCGACCTAGATCTTTCTCTCCCTCTTGATTTCGAAACCCTAGGTTTGGGTTCTCCTTTTTCTTTTCAAACCGAGGAAGATGACAAGGTCGAAAGAGATTGCTTCGAGGGGGAAATGACCTCGGGTGGCTCGTGGAGAGCGTAGCCCGAGGTCTTGATCATTGGAGAGTGATAGGCCAGAGGTAGAGACAGTGGGGGAGGCTATGGGTGCGACGGAGGTGCCATCGGTGGGCATCGGCGCGGGTGAGGTCGGGGGCACGCCTTCGGGGGCTGTCCTGGAGGCAAAGGGAAGTATGATAGGGTACACACGCAAGAGGAGGCGTGAGGATCAACTAGTGGTGGTCAAGGAGGTGGTTTTGGAGGTTGGTGGACCGGCCGTGGGTGTAACCGAGGGGGTAGGGGATGAGGGAGTTAGTGAGGATTTGAGGGCATCATTGGATGCCATTGTTGGGATACTGGACAAGGAGGCCACAGAGGCCAGGGCTGAGGAGGAGGAAAGAAGGGCTATAGGTGTGTTTGAGCCTGAATCCAGAACTTCGTACGAGCCTTTCGTACGGAGACTGTACTACGTATCAGCTTCTGATTGACCGCCACAACAGGATTTCCCGTTGTGCAGCCCCAGTAGTCCAAACCCAGTCCCCACCTATCAGCCATAGGGTTGGACAACTGCCTCGCAAGGCACAAACCCCCACGGTAGAGGAGATTATTACACAAGTATCGGCCCTCTACCCAAACAGAGCACGAGTTCCTGATCAAGGAACGGCTCCGAGACAGTACACGTCCGGTTCATCCGGGTATGCACCGCCTCGGCCAATCAACCAAAACTTCACTACTCGATCAGTACCCGTCCCCGTGCCGACACAACAAAACTGGATAATCCAAAGTTCCCCGGTCCAACACCCTGTAATCTCAAGTCAAGGCCAGCCTAGGACCCCTTTCTATTCCAGCTTCTTAAGAAGTCAGAACCTAAGTCCTACGCAGCCCTCCCCAAATACTTATAATGAGGTCTCCCCTCCGACATCCTATGATCCAAGACGAATGGGAAAGAGAGACTCTTACCCTCCCCTCCCAGAAACATTAACTAGGATTTTTAGGGTACTGATGGACACAAATAGTATCTCCCTCCCAGCTGCTAAACCTCCACTCCCCGGGACCAGCAGACAGCGTTACTGTCAATACCACCAACAACATGGTCATACGTAGAACAATGCATTGTTTTTCAGGATTTTATATATGATTTAAATGATGACAGGCGCCTTGATTGGGCCATGATCAAAAGCCACTTAAACCAGGGCAATTCTCGAGCCTCCAAGCCACTTGGCATTTTTACTAACCCATTGCCAGGTCACAACCAAGCATCCACATCTGGAGCCCACATAGTAAACATGGTCAGGAGAGGGAGACAACCATCACCACAACCAAGAAGTTCAGAAGATGTCACTGACGACAGTCTGTCCGAAGAATCCGAGGAGGAAGAGCAGAACGAGCCCTTCCAGCTGAACCTCGACAATCATGACCTTGCCATACTCTATGGCGAAGAAGAAGATGCAGTTCCCGCCCTTTCCGCAGTCATCAACATCAAGTCCGATGAAAGCGGACTAGAAAACCCAGGAGGAGACGAAGAAGAAGAGCCATTTGAGGAGATCCCCGAAGGAGCTAGCGAAGGACCCGAAGGAGGGGAATGGACGTCGGATGATCTGCATCCGGACGACAACGGGTCCTCCAAGAGTACCTACACTGTCGACGGCCCCCGCCTTCCAATGACCATTTCGTTCACTGACCAAGACCTCCCGGATCCCAGACTGCGAATCTACCCCCTACACATCCGTGGACGACTTCAAATGTTGTGGCTAAACAACATCTTCGTAGATCCAGGGTCAGGAATGAACATAATGACGTGTTTCACCTACCAAAAGATACCCGGATTAGGCCATCCTCCCGTCCAACCGGCCCACCATACTATTCAAGCTTTCAACCATACCAGGAAGACTCTCCGCGGCCCCGGAACATTCGAGCTGTCCGTCGGCCCTCTTATCTGTGAAGTAGTCTGCTTCGTGGCCGACATCGACACAAGGTACCCATTGATGTTGGGGCGACCATGGTTAGACAGCATCCAAGCTATTTGTGCCTTCGACTGCCCTTCTTGAGTCATATCCTAACAATCTGGGGAGAGGCGCGCCTCCAATATTAGAACGAGAACAACTGGGCGATAAATAATATGTTCACACTAGCCCGACGACCGGGGAACGAGGATGAAGGTGATAGCCCACCTGGGTCCCCTTATAACAACAACTATCCCTCAGAAGAAGCAACCAGGACCCTGCATCCACCAACCAATCTTACGGAGCCTAACTCGATCACCTTCCTCCCCCATGAAGTCGCAAAAGCCGGAGCACGCTCCGCACCCCTCGCAATCACCGCTGTACTCGGAGGGAGGGAATTCTGGCACATTCTCATCGACACGGGAGCGGAAACTAACGTTCTTACATATTCCGCCTACCAGAAGCTAGAAGGCAGGGTTCCAAGATTGGAGCCCACGAACGAATACATCTACGCCTTCGACAGCACGCGCAAGAACGCTTGCGGACTGGTCACGCTCCCGCTAAAGATCGGCCCGGTCTCCACCAACGTTAACTGCATGGTGATGAACATTCAATCGCCCCACCCTCAGATTGTTGGGAGGACATGGCTCAACAGCATCGAAGCCGTCTCATCCACCTGACACCAATGTCTTCGCTTCCCGTACCGCGGGAAAGTAATATCCATATGGGGAGAAGCACGCTTTAACGAGACACGGGCCCGGAATTGGAGCGTCTGTGCCATGCGCATCCGGCTAGAGATGCTCGCATGTTGGAAGCCAGGCTCCACCGACGAAGAACTGCTCCATCAAGGAAGGCCCTTAAAGAGACTCAGGGAAGAAGAGTTCGGGAATAGGGGGGCCCCACCGGACATCAGCCGGCCAGCCAAGCGAAGCCGACTCGAGGAAACAATGCGAATCCAAGAACCAGGTACCGATCCCCCCGGGTAAGCTTTCGTCACCCTGTACATATTTGTTTACAGCTTTTTCTAAAAACCAAAAAATCAAAAAATATTTGTTTATCAGCTTTTGCTTTCGACACCCTGTACATATTTGGTTACAGCTTTTTCTAAAAACCAAAAAAATAAAAAAATACTTGTTTATCAGCTTTCGCTTTCGACACCCTGTACATATTTATTTACAGCTTTTTCTAAAAACAAAAAAATCAAAAAATATTTGTTTATCAGCTTTCGCTTTCGACACCCTGTACATATTTGTTTACAGCTTTTTCTAAAAACCAAAAAAATAAAAAAATACTTGTTTATCAGCTTTCGCTTTCGACACCCTGTACATATTTGTTTAGAGCTTTTTCTAAAAACCAAAAAATCAAAAAATGTTTGTTTATCAGCTTTCGCTTTCGACACCCTGTACATATTTGTTTATAGCTTTTTCTAAAAACAAAAAAAAATCGAAAAATATTTGTTTATCAGCTTTCGCTTTCGACCCCATGTACATATTTGTTTACAGCTTTTTCTAAATATCAAAAGATCAAAATATTCGTTTACCAGCTTTCGTCTTTCGTCACCCTATACATATTTGTTTACCTGCTTTTCTAAAAGAAATCAAAATCCAAAAACATACATGCCGATCAGCTTTCATTCCCCAACTCTGAACATACTTGTTTCAAGCTTTATTTCCACTCTTCTTTAAAAACCGAAAAAAAAAAACATTTTCTAAAAACATGTTTTCCACACTCTCCTTCAAAACAAAAGTTTTACAAAACCGTGTTTCCATGCTTCCAACAAAAAAATGAATAAAACACTTTCCCAAACTTTCTTTACATATTTTCCAAACCAAAAAAAAAAACAAACCAAAACAACGAAAATATTTACAAACTACATTTCCACTCTTCTTCACAACGAAAATGTTTTCCAAATCTACGCTTCCACTCCTTCCTCCACAGCAAAATATTTTACGAAACCATATCTCCATGATTTCCGCCGAAAACATTCTTTAAAACTACCTTTCCATACTCCCCTTCTAAAAACAAAACCGTTTCCCAAACTTTATCTCCATTCCTTTTTTTCAAAAAAACAAACATATCTATTCACCAACACATGCCCCTTTTCAAAACCATAAGTATGCATCTGTCTTCACACTTTTGAAAAATATATAAGACGAGAAAAGATTAAGAGCGGCAGACCATGCCCAGGCCTACCAATGAAGGGTGGCAAGGGCATTTGAAAAGAAGGTAATAAAAAGAAAATTTGAAATCGGGGAATTAGTACTTAAGCAAATCATGCCATCAAGACGGCCTCACCCAAGAGGAAAGTTGCAACCCACATGGGAAGGACCCTATGTGATCACCCATGCCTATTTTGGGAATGCCTACCGCCTGGTGGATGCCGAAGGAGTCGAGGTTCCAGGTTCGTGGAATGCACTTTATCTAAAGAAATTACATGCATGAATAGCTTTCAATACTTAAGAACTATTATTCTTCCTTCCTGCGATTTCTAGCGTTTAGTACTTGATGATAGAATCATAAGACTCTCAAAGATAAACTCATATCTATTTGAACACATCTCTGCCAAATCATGCCGTTTCATTCACACACGTATAACTGAACTAGATTCACCTGAAAGAAGAGAAATTGCCTACCCCATAGACTGGGACAATTTAAAACCCCCAGAGCAAAACATCCCTTATTTCCGCCCTACTCGTATTAACCCTAGGTCAAAATGAGGAGTTACCTAGACCTGGCATATGTCCCAAAACTGGCTCTGGCACTATACAAACACTTCTAGAGGGGAAGCATGAAAAGAATCGGGGTGAAAAACAGAAGAGCCCCCCCCTCAAATCAAGAAAAAAAATCAGGCAATGAGAGGCCAACAAAAGAAAATAACACCCAAGTGAACGGGTTAAACTCTCTATTTTGGCAGGCTTTCACGCCTTTACGCACGGTATACGCTAGACAATGGCTATACCAGTACAGATCCAAACAACGGACTGTACTTTCCACCCAAAATAAAGAAGTGATAAAAAGAAGAAAGCCAGAGGGACCTAGAAAGTAAGACATGTGCTAGACTGGGACAATTCTAAAATATTACCGAAAGGAAGATATTACTCTTACCTCATTCTCCCCCCCTTTTTTTTCGCAATGGGATTCTAAATTGAACTACGTCTGCCGGGAAAGGTGAAATTTTGACCCAAGATAGATCATGTCCAGGTTTACAAACTACACACACTCACATGAGTTCACTTAGAAAATTGCTTGTCCAAGAGATGCTTATTTGACTTGACTCTTGGTACACTCATGGATTTTTCAGCATGTTTAGAATAATACGATTAAGCATTCGAGACCCATGAACCTAGAAAAATCGACACCTAAGGCCCATACCATTCAAATACAATCCTGGTTTAAACATGGGTGACCACAAGGGCTCCTCCACAGGGACTTGATGGCATCTTTTACTTCAGAAAATCAAGAACATTACCCTCTCACGTAAGAAACCATTCAAGAACTAAAATGCCCCCTTATGCCAACTATATTTACGCATAAGCTTGCACTTTTCTTTTCCAAAACACCTTGGCATCCGATTTTCTTGGAAAATTGTCCCCACTCATATGAAAATTGCCCCCACAAATATTAAAATTGTCCCCACTCATTTCGTGCCCTTGCCGCACATGCCTGAGAAGAAGTTGTCCCACCTTTTACACATACTTAAAAGTTTTCTTCACTCACGCACTTGGAATCCCTTCCTTGCATACTAAAGCATGGTCCCCCCGCACTTTATCTTCTCGCATTATCTTTTTCCATTTCACCTTAAAGATGGATTGTAGCCCTTGACAATTCAAGCAAGAAGGGCTCGAAAGTCAGTGCAGGGGCGCAATCTGGACAGATTTAACACTTGGTCCATGGAAAGAATGTTTTTATAGGCACCGAAGGTTGGAACGGTCACAAAGACTTTCAGCGGTAGCAGCAGACAGGAGCAGCAGAACCAAATTGCCCCAGGCAGGGGGCGGGTAAACTCGACTAGCCGCCCCTCACTGGGCGGCTAGTTTACACTAGCCGCCCTTGCCCTTTGTCTCAGGTGAGCATATCCCATGCAGGGGGCGGCTAAACCTAACTAGCCGCCCCTCACTGGGCGGCTAGTTTACACTAGCCGCCCCTTGCCTGCACCCATTTCAGCTATGTCAGTCCATATAAAATAAACTCTTCAACACTTCTTTACCTATGAAAGATTAATTCTTTCCAAAACCGGCATGTACACATTTCATACACATATTCATACACAAAACATATATAGACACCATGCTAAAACAATTATATATCAAAACCCTACATCCATCCATGAATCAAACCTATAAAACCACGATTCATCTACACAAACATACATATCCATAAAAAAATCCATTCTAAGCTACCCTAAACCATTCATACAAAACAAGAAATTAAATTGTCCCACCAAAACCATAAACACAGACTGTCTTTCTAAACCTAAGAGCATAAAAAAAAAGAATCTTTTCCTTCGAGATGCTCCAAACTCCGAAGTCTTGAGCTATATACCTCACCGAAATATCAACTAAAACCAAAAACAAAAGAAGAAAAGCTTGAATTCATCGCATATATACTATTCTTCTACTTAAAACCAAGACACAAAGAAACTATACCTTGACGTATCGTCATCCGCTGGAGGCTGAGTAGGAGGAACGTCCTGACTTGGCTGAGAAGGGAGCGGCAGATGAGGAGAAGACTGAACCTCTGGAGCATCGGGAGCAGCAGGAGTCTCTCGAACCGAAGACGCGGCTCTCGCCTATATCCCACGACTCCGAGACACCGAAGGACGAGAGGCACGGCTGAAGGTGGCCCCGGTAGCCAAGGAAGCCGAGAGAGAATGGTCAGGCTCAAGTGGAAGAAGATCGAGGTCCCGAAGACGCGGCTCTCGCCTATATCCCACGACTCCGAGACACCGAAGGACGAGAGGCACGGCTGAAGGTGGCCCCGGTAGCCAAGGAAGCCGAGAGAGAATGGTCAGGCTCAAGTGGAAGAAGATCGAGGTCTGCCTCGGTCATAGAGCCCCCTCCAACCAATTTCCCCCTCATAGTCGCCTCCCAAAGACGGTGTCACGCCCCAGGCGTCCCCAAGGCGCGGCAAATATATAAAGTATCAGCTATCATACAAGAGGTCAACAGATGACTCCAATAAATAATACACAAGGCTAACAATCAATGATAACTGATAACTCAAATGAAAGGCGGAAGCATAAAAATATCAATAAGTCTGTAAATCAAAAACATTATTACAGACTCGAATACACAATCACTGTCCTGTGAGAGCCAAGTCTAGCCAAAAGAAATACAACAAGTGCCACATGCACGATTTACAATTACACAAGACTCTAGGACTGCTGACAGCCTCGCACTCGCCAATCCGTCGGACAGAACGCTCCACGCACGCAAGACCACGCCACAAGGAAGCTCCAGCTCCACGCCCAACAACGCCCCTGTAAAGGAAAACAGTACGCGAGGGGTGAGCTATAAGCTCAGTGAGTGGTCAGAAACCAAACACCAACATAATCATTCGATACAAGGCAATCGCCTATCAAGGAAAACCATGGGTAGAAACCCAACGGTTAACAAGGTCACGCGGCGGTGCGACAATACCCCGCCCTCGCCCTCACTCCCAAGGGTGGAGGCTTTTGGGACTCACAGGGAGGAATAGTCGTTAACCATTTGGTGTTACCGCGTAACAATTACAAGAGTCCATCCGCTTACGAGGTAGAAATATAATTCGACACCTCAAGCGTTTGGAGGTATACCCATAGTATACTCGATGGGTACAACTCACATTCGCCCTCACCCTAGTCCCCACAGGGGTGAACCTAGGGATTTGAAGGACAAAGCTTGTTGTTCTACACCGTTCGTCATCCGGTAGCGCTCTCCCGGGCAGCCTCTACCTGGAGCCGGCCACGGTCAGTACGCTGTCGAGCGCATCGATGGTACCTATAGGTGGGGGCTCCACCCAGGGTGGCTCAACCTAGGCAGCTTCAACATAGATCCGACGAAGGGGAGAACTATTCACGCTCGCAATATCATTCGGTTGCCCACCGCCATACAATCTCTAACTGGTATGGTCCCATGATCAGTACATCTGCCGAATGCATCGGGAGTACCTACAAGTGGGAGCCTTCTGACCAAGTAGCCCCAACGTCACGGCCACGACATAAGGCGATATTGGGAGGAGCCACTACTTGTTCGCAGCGCGAACCCTATAAAAAGCCAATTACTCTAAGCTGGTGGGTCGAGTATCAACTCGAGCCCACCACACTCATACTAACACCCTCACCTCCGAAGGGTGACCTAGGATCTTGGGAGCAATACCCTCACCCTCACCCCGACGGGCGACATAGGATCTTGGGAAATTGCACAACTGGCAGATCGAACCAACGCCGTCCCACCACACCCTCACCCTCACCCTCACCCCCTTCTCGGGGTGACATAGGCCTATTGGGGAAAAGGGGTCAACTGGTCTACGCCTTTCGTCATCCGGTAGCCCTCTCCCGAGTAGCCTCGACCTGGTATCCTCCCATGACCTCTACCTCTACCGTATGGGCGCACCACCCGGCGTCATGAATAGTGTCTGGGAGAGCCTAGCAGGACAACTAAACCCGGGTAGCTTCGACACGGAAGCGACGAAGGGGAGAGCACTTGACATACGCGGTTTTGATCCTCATGGATCCGTCGTCATCGGTTACCAAACACCGATAAGCGCAATGAATTCTCATGAATTCCCTCCAGGGTGCATAACTCAGATGCGGGGAAGACATTTTATTCTAAGTGTCAAAGCCATGGTATGACCCCATAGGAGGTCATACACTTGTCTAACACATTAGACAAGAATCATGATCATATCGGCATATATACAATATGAAATTAACTAAGCAAGTAAATCTTACTTAAACATGAATACAAGACATAATAACCATTCAATCACACAAACTACAACCTAACATACATTGGAGGATATCAACCTAGAGGGAAGGGTTAAGCGCGATTTGCGCAACAATAGGTGCATGCCAATAATTCCAAGCAAGCCCGAGTCAAGTAGGAACTACATCTACTCACTCGGTTCGCGAAAAGAGGGAGGGCGAGAGAGAGGGAATGCCTCATCCTCTCTTGAGCGGGTCATAGTTTTGCCCCAACTAGATGGGTGCAATAACTACACCATACCCTCGAGTCCTAAATCAGAGGAATATTGCGCATACACCAGTTATTAACCCATGTTAAACATGCTTGATTAATAGGGGTAGTATTTCAAACAAAACTACCTAAATCATGCCATATTCTATACAATACATGTGCAAGTATAAGGTAGAATAGGGGTTCTACACAATATACGAGCTATACAACCTAGCATGCATGATATCTAGCATATTTAGGGTGCAATTAAAGCCCCATGGAAGCGCGGAGCACGACTACGTGCATCGAGCGCTCCCGGAAGGGTTGGAATCGAACCACTCACCTAACGAGCGCACGGCTCGCGAAACGCAAGAGAGCGACGAATTGAATCCGAAGCCCGATACCAATCCGCCAAGGATCATCCAATGGTTGCATTTGGCTATAACAAGCTGCTCAACACCACGAAGCACTCCGAACGCGTCTGAGCACCGCAAGCACGCCCTCGAGTACCCCATGCACGCTGCCCATGCACCCTGCACGCATCAAACAACGTCAAGCACGTCCTCGAGCACCTCGTGCATGCTTCCCACGCACTCCGCACGCATCAGGCAAGGCCAAGCACGCCCTTGAGCACCTCGTGCACGCTGCCCGCACACTCCGCACGCATCGAACGACGTCAAGCACACCCTCGAGCACCTCATGCACGCTTCCCGCGCACTCCGCACGCATGCGAGCACCTTATGCATGCTTCCCGCGCACTCCGCACGCATGCGAGCACCTTATGCATGCTTCCCGCGCACTCCGCACGCATGCGAGCACCTTATGCATGCTTCCCGCGCACTCCGCACGCATGCGAGCACCTTATGCATGCTTCCCGCGCACTCCGCACACATGCGAGCACCTCATGCATGCTTCCCGCGCACTCCGCACGCATGCGAGCACCTTATGCATGCTTCCCGCGCACTCCGCACGCATGCGAGCACCTTATGCATGCTTCCCGCGCACTCCGCACGCATGCGAGCACCCCCGACGCCCCGCACCTCCTTACAAACAACACACCTTCAAATACATTGGAAGAGGAGACTTCATCACCACCTCCACCAACAACCAAGCACTCCTTATATGCATAAGAACCACAAAAAGAAGAGGGAAAACTCACCAAAGGAGAGGGGGGAAAAGGAAAGGAAAGGGGGGCGTAGGGGCTCGCAAGCGCACCCTCGGCCACCCCAACCGCAACCACCACAACCACCACCTCTTCCTTGCTCTTCTTCTTCAATGTGGCATTACAACAAACACATGGGGGGCTGCTGTCCAAAGGGGAGGGGAAAACAATGAGGGGGAGCTTGAGGAAGATGGATTAAGAAGGGAGGATAACAAAGCACAACAACAACATAAACACACCTTTTCCACTCCTTTTTGATCTTCTTCTCCACCACCATCACCTCCTCCACCCAAAACACATACAAAAGGGGGGCTGGACCAGAAAAGAGAGGAGGAGAGACCCAAAGTCGTGCACATTTGGGGATTAAATAAGCAAAGGTCGAGTAAATGACCAAGTCATCCTCGGACTTAAAATCTCTGCGCAGCCTTCACTTAAACGGCCATAACTTCCTCAATACAGCTCAGAATTGCACGATTCCAGTGGCATTTGAAAGATAAGACGATTATCTACAACTTTCATGTTTACACCTAGATCAAATTACCTCTCCAGCTATTCCAAAATCTAGGCTAAACATCTTACAGGGCTGCTGCCTGGATTTCTCAACTTTGGGGTATACTCGGAAAAATACCCATAACTTTTAATATACGAATCCAGTTGATCCAATTCCACTTCTATATGGAAGCTATCTCAAAACTGAACATCTCGTAATAATATCGGATTTTTATCTCTTCGTCTTGGATTTTAACAAAATCAAATCCAAATATCAATCCGAAACTGCATAATTCCAAAAACGTTATCGGAATTAAACGAAAATTTTATGGGCAGTATTAAACTGTACCAAGACCCATAATACGCAGTTATATTTCAATCAGAGTCCTCAAACACCAGCAAGTAGCTAAAAACCAAAATTTTAGCGACTCCGATCGAAAATAGGACTCTAAATGACACAGGCCTAACATTCTCCCCCCCTTAGGAAATTTAGTCCTCGAAATTTAAGGAAACCCAAAGGGAAGACCGAACGTAGAAGTGTCACCCATAGAGTCCCTTGGCTCCCGAGTGGTCCGGCCACTAAACTGGTGCTACCACGCACTTTAACCGAAGGAACGGTATTGGTGCGGAGCCTCTTCTCACATCGGTCTATGGTCTCGATCAACTGCTCCAAGAACGACCAATCCTGCTCGAGGATGAGCGGCTCGAACGGAATGACATGAGCAGGATCGTGGACCTAGTGCCTCAGCTACGAGACCTTGGATGACGTCACAGGCACGAGTCAGCCACGGGGGCAAAGCTTCATGACAGCCACCTCCCCTAATCCACTCAAGGACGAAAACCGGTCCGATGGAAGGCCGACTCAGTTCGCCCTGAACGTCAAAACAGAGGATGTCCTTAAACCTGGACACCTCATGCCAACATGGTCGCTGAACCCGTAGGTAGGCTCCTGGCGACGATGACTTGCGTAGCCCTTCCGACGGTTCTAGGTGGTGCAGAGGCACGCACGAACCATCTCGGCCACCGCAAGGTCAATTAAAATAACTTGCGGCCACTCCAACTGGCGCTCCACAACCGTCACAACACGAGGGAGGTTTAAAACCGCGCCCGTAGAGTGCCTCTTTCATTTCATCTGGGTGCTCAAATGGCAGTCGTTACACAGGCAGACCCCTACCCAAAGGGTGGTGCCTCATCCAACTGCCTCAAGTCGGGCATGCAGGCACTTAGCATGTCCTCCAAAGCCTAAATCGTCCTCTTGCCTGGCTGTCCGTCAGCAGTGAAACGCTATACTTAAATGAAGGCTCGCGACAAAGCCTACCAAAGGCTGTGCAAGCACCTCAAAGTAACACACGCGTCTCGATCCGAAATAGCGCCGACCGGAGTGCCATGAAGACGAACAATCACGAAGGCTCAAACCCGCATCGAAGCGTCCAGAGACTCAGTCAGCTAGATAAGGAGAAAGGTGCGGACTTAGTCTGTCGGTCAATGATCACCCAAACGGCGTCGTGACCCGAACGTGACTTTAGCGAGTCCACAATGAAATCCAAGACAACCCACTCCCACATTCACTGAGGATCTCGATGGACGAACGCATTCCAACGCGACGATCCACGACTTCGCCTGAGGGCATGCCAACCAACATCCTCAACGAAGGCTACCTCAGAACAGCCCACGGAGGTCCAATAACATTTGAGATCCTTGTAGGCATCTGGCGCATTCGTCTACCCTGACGGCAGTAACTCAAAATTCGTAGTGCCCGAAACGGTCACGAAAGGCCAACTAAAGAATGCCCAACTCCCGGATCTCCAATTAGGGTACCCTGCGCGAAGATCGATCAACAGAAAGACACTGGCTCCCAAAGTTGGTCTAAACAGATCATCTATTCGCGACAAGGGGAACTTGATCTTCAGCCCCTATGGGGAGATCAAAATCATTCCTAGGATGATTAAGTCCAAATTCTGCTCCTCAAGCAAGGCTGACGCTCATGATGACCCTTACGCGCTGGGTAAGCCGCTCGACCGCACTTAATCTGCAAGACACGCAATAGGAGGTCGTCGATTCCCGACAACGCCTAAGCGACGTCATCTACCTGATATGGCGGTTGGGTCCCATCACGAACGCTTAGCGTCGCGTCTCCTCCTTTACGACCAATGTGGGGGGCAAAACGCGACAGTACCGCGAACTGTGCTTCACATGCTGCCACCAAAAAGGCCGCCCAACTATAACATTGGAACTCCAGCATCATGCACTCAATGGGCATATTCATCACGGGGAGTCCAAGCTCTCGACGTCATCCAGTAGCACTCTCCCGGTGTGGCCACTACCTGATAGCCTCCTAGGTCCCTATCTCTGCTATATGGGCACACCAACAAAGCGTCGTGGACAGTTCCTAGGAGCACCTCACAGGACTCTGACCTCTACCGGGTAGCCTCCCACGTCCACTACGTCGGCCGTATGGGCACACCAACACGCATTACGAGTAGTACCTGGGAGCGTCTCACCGGACTCTGCTACACCGGGCAGCTACTATGCACGATGATATATCGAAGCGACTCCAGATGCCACTATGGAACCCTAGTCCATAACCTATCGCCCACCAAGCTGTAAAAGGACGCACTCAATCCCGATCATATGCATCACCACCCGCTATCGCACCTTCCAAGTGAGGAAAAATCCATCATCAATTTGATGCTTCAAAGGTATTCCTTAGCTGGGAAAAGAACCTTGGGAGGGCCCCATGAGGTCCCGATATAGGATATCCCGACAACCAAACAAGGAACACGGAGTACCCTAGCCCGGGTCTCAACGCTGACCCTTCAAGGCCCCTTATCCTGAGTAGGAAGGCTGGAAGAAGACATCACCCTTTAATGAGCAATACACCACATCCTCAACACTTGAAACTGGTGCCGCACACGAACTCCATGGTTACTAGCAATACCGATGTCCGGGAACGAAGCTCCATAATCGAGACGCGATCCAAACCACAATCACACAAGTCTATCAATACGACACAACCGGGTTGGAAACTCATTTCCAAGCCTTAGTCAAACAACGGGGAACCCAACACTGACCCAGATCAGTCGACTCAGTCGACAACTTAAGGGAAGTCCAGGGGTGGCCACGTCCACGTCCACGGATGCGAGGAGGCATGTCAGCAACCTAAGAAAACTTCTAAACCAGAGTACTCGGATAACAATCCTACGACTCATCTATACGACTCGACTTAGGCTCTGACAGGACCAGGCTCTGATACCAACTTTTTGTCACGCCCCAGGCGTCCCCAAGGCGCGGCAAATATATAAAGTATCAGCTATCATACAAGAGGTCAACAGATGACTCCAATAAATAATACACAAGGCTAACAATCAATGATAACTGATAACTCAAATGAAAGGCGGAAGCATAAAAATATCAATAAGTCTGTAAATCAAAAACATTATTACAGACTCGAATACACAATCACTGTCCTGTGAGAGCCAAGTCTAGCCAAAAGAAATACAACAAGTGCCACATGCACGATTTACAATTACACAAGACTCTAGGACTGCTGACAGCCTCGCACTCGCCAATCCGTCGGACAGAACGCTCCACGCACGCAAGACCACGCCACAAGGAAGCTCCAGCTCCACGCCCAACAACGCCCCTGTAAAGGAAAACAGTACGCGAGGGGTGAGCTATAAGCTCAGTGAGTGGTCAGAAACCAAACACCAACATAATCATTCGATACAAGGCAATCGCCTATCAAGGAAAACCATGGGTAGAAACCCAACGGTTAACAAGGTCACGCGGCGGTGCGACAATACCCCGCCCTCGCCCTCACTCCCAAGGGTGGAGGCTTTTGGGACTCACAGGGAGGAATAGTCGTTAACCATTTGGTGTTACCGCGTAACAATTACAAGAGTCCATCCGCTTACGAGGTAGAAATATAATTCGACACCTCAAGCGTTTGGAGGTATACCCATAGTATACTCGATGGGTACAACTCACATTCGCCCTCACCCTAGTCCCCACAGGGGTGAACCTAGGGATTTGAAGGACAAAGCTTGTTGTTCTACACCGTTCGTCATCCGGTAGCGCTCTCCCGGGCAGCCTCTACCTGGAGCCGGCCACGGTCAGTACGCTGTCGAGCGCATCGATGGTACCTATAGGTGGGGGCTCCACCCAGGGTGGCTCAACCTAGGCAGCTTCAACATAGATCCGACGAAGGGGAGAACTATTCACGCTCGCAATATCATTCGGTTGCCCACCGCCATACAATCTCTAACTGGTATGGTCCCATGATCAGTACATCTGCCGAATGCATCGGGAGTACCTACAAGTGGGAGCCTTCTGACCAAGTAGCCCCAACGTCACGGCCACGACATAAGGCGATATTGGGAGGAGCCACTACTTGTTCGCAGCGCGAACCCTATAAAAAGCCAATTACTCTAAGCTGGTGGGTCGAGTATCAACTCGAGCCCACCACACTCATACTAACACCCTCACCTCCGAAGGGTGACCTAGGATCTTGGGAGCAATACCCTCACCCTCACCCCGACGGGCGACATAGGATCTTGGGAAATTGCACAACTGGCAGATCGAACCAACGCCGTCCCACCACACCCTCACCCTCACCCTCACCCCCTTCTCGGGGTGACATAGGCCTATTGGGGAAAAGGGGTCAACTGGTCTACGCCTTTCGTCATCCGGTAGCCCTCTCCCGAGTAGCCTCGACCTGGTATCCTCCCATGACCTCTACCTCTACCGTATGGGCGCACCACCCGGCGTCATGAATAGTGTCTGGGAGAGCCTAGCAGGACAACTAAACCCGGGTAGCTTCGACACGGAAGCGACGAAGGGGAGAGCACTTGACATACGCGGTTTTGATCCTCATGGATCCGTCGTCATCGGTTACCAAACACCGATAAGCGCAATGAATTCTCATGAATTCCCTCCAGGGTGCATAACTCAGATGCGGGGAAGACATTTTATTCTAAGTGTCAAAGCCATGGTATGACCCCATAGGAGGTCATACACTTGTCTAACACATTAGACAAGAATCATGATCATATCGGCATATATACAATATGAAATTAACTAAGCAAGTAAATCTTACTTAAACATGAATACAAGACATAATAACCATTCAATCACACAAACTACAACCTAACATACATTGGAGGATATCAACCTAGAGGGAAGGGTTAAGCGCGATTTGCGCAACAATAGGTGCATGCCAATAATTCCAAGCAAGCCCGAGTCAAGTAGGAACTACATCTACTCACTCGGTTCGCGAAAAGAGGGAGGGCGAGAGAGAGGGAATGCCTCATCCTCTCTTGAGCGGGTCATAGTTTTGCCCCAACTAGATGGGTGCAATAACTACACCATACCCTCGAGTCCTAAATCAGAGGAATATTGCGCATACACCAGTTATTAACCCATGTTAAACATGCTTGATTAATAGGGGTAGTATTTCAAACAAAACTACCTAAATCATGCCATATTCTATACAATACATGTGCAAGTATAAGGTAGAATAGGGGTTCTACACAATATACGAGCTATACAACCTAGCATGCATGATATCTAGCAT
Organism: Acorus calamus; assembly: GCA_030737845.1. Taxonomy (NCBI): domain Eukaryota; kingdom Viridiplantae; phylum Streptophyta; class Magnoliopsida; order Acorales; family Acoraceae; genus Acorus; species Acorus calamus. Next base: position 11,943,200 of record CM060872.1, read on the forward strand.
ATTTAGGGTGCAATTAAAGCCCCATGGAAGCGCGGAGCACGACTACGTGCATCGAGCGCTCCCGGAAGGGTTGGAATCGAACCACTCACCTAACGAGCGCACGGCTCGCGAAACGCAAGAGAGCGACGAATTGAATCCGAAGCCCGATACCAATCCGCCAAGGATCATCCAATGGTTGCATTTGGCTATAACAAGCTGCTCAACACCACGAAGCACTCCGAACGCGTCTGAGCACCGCAAGCACGCCCTCGAGTACCCCATGCACGCTGCCCATGCACCCTGCACGCATCAAACAACGTCAAGCACGTCCTCGAGCACCTCGTGCATGCTTCCCACGCACTCCGCACGCATCAGGCAAGGCCAAGCACGCCCTTGAGCACCTCGTGCACGCTGCCCGCACACTCCGCACGCATCGAACGACGTCAAGCACACCCTCGAGCACCTCATGCACGCTTCCCGCGCACTCCGCACGCATGCGAGCACCTTATGCATGCTTCCCGCGCACTCCGCACGCATGCGAGCACCTTATGCATGCTTCCCGCGCACTCCGCACGCATGCGAGCACCTTATGCATGCTTCCCGCGCACTCCGCACGCATGCGAGCACCTTATGCATGCTTCCCGCGCACTCCGCACACATGCGAGCACCTCATGCATGCTTCCCGCGCACTCCGCACGCATGCGAGCACCTTATGCATGCTTCCCGCGCACTCCGCACGCATGCGAGCACCTTATGCATGCTTCCCGCGCACTCCGCACGCATGCGAGCACCCCCGACGCCCCGCACCTCCTTACAAACAACACACCTTCAAATACATTGGAAGAGGAGACTTCATCACCACCTCCACCAACAACCAAGCACTCCTTATATGCATAAGAACCACAAAAAGAAGAGGGAAAACTCACCAAAGGAGAGGGGGGAAAAGGAAAGGAAAGGGGGGCGTAGGGGCTCGCAAGCGCACCCTCGGCCACCCCAACCGCAACCACCACAACCACCACCTCTTCCTTGCTCTTCTTCTTCAATGTGGCATTACAACAAACACATGGGGGGCTGCTGTCCAAAGGGGAGGGGAAAACAATGAGGGGGAGCTTGAGGAAGATGGATTAAGAAGGGAGGATAACAAAGCACAACAACAACATAAACACACCTTTTCCACTCCTTTTTGATCTTCTTCTCCACCACCATCACCTCCTCCACCCAAAACACATACAAAAGGGGGGCTGGACCAGAAAAGAGAGGAGGAGAGACCCAAAGTCGTGCACATTTGGGGATTAAATAAGCAAAGGTCGAGTAAATGACCAAGTCATCCTCGGACTTAAAATCTCTGCGCAGCCTTCACTTAAACGGCCATAACTTCCTCAATACAGCTCAGAATTGCACGATTCCAGTGGCATTTGAAAGATAAGACGATTATCTACAACTTTCATGTTTACACCTAGATCAAATTACCTCTCCAGCTATTCCAAAATCTAGGCTAAACATCTTACAGGGCTGCTGCCTGGATTTCTCAACTTTGGGGTATACTCGGAAAAATACCCATAACTTTTAATATACGAATCCAGTTGATCCAATTCCACTTCTATATGGAAGCTATCTCAAAACTGAACATCTCGTAATAATATCGGATTTTTATCTCTTCGTCTTGGATTTTAACAAAATCAAATCCAAATATCAATCCGAAACTGCATAATTCCAAAAACGTTATCGGAATTAAACGAAAATTTTATGGGCAGTATTAAACTGTACCAAGACCCATAATACGCAGTTATATTTCAATCAGAGTCCTCAAACACCAGCAAGTAGCTAAAAACCAAAATTTTAGCGACTCCGATCGAAAATAGGACTCTAAATGACACAGGCCTAACAGACGGACCTGCTGCATATCTCTGTCTCTCCTCTCCAATCTCTGTCGGAGGCGACTCTCCGTCCCTCTGGCCCGATCCTCGACGACCCTCAACCTCTGCTCCAACTCCCGCACCCTCGCCTCCGACACCCTGAGCGCCTCTCGGTCCCTATCCCTGGCCGCCTGCAGAGAACGAACCAAGTCCCCCATCAAACCTCCGGGAACACTTGCCGAAGCCTCCAACTCCGACACCCTCATCTGGAGGGAGTCCCTCTCACGGCCTAGGGTGATGAACCCCTCCTCTCTCAAAGCCACCATGGACCTCAGCCGGTCCGTCTCCTCCTCAGCCCGAGAAGCCCTACCCCTAGCCTGGCCCAACTCCATCCGTGTGGCCATCAACTCGCTCCGGGCCACATCTAGCTCCCTCGTCAGTTCGAGCTCTCGCTCGGAAATCATGGAAGAAGGAGGGGCGGAAGAAGAGGAAGCACTGTCGGCCCTCGCTCTCGACAGAGCATCCACCGGAGCCTCGAGGACCCGGACCTGGTCCTGCAAGCGTCCTCTCTGTGCCCGCAAGGCCTCTATCTGCCTGGCCCGCGCTTGGAGGTGCTCATTGGCGGTCTTGAGCCTCTTCTCCATCTCGTTCAACTCAACCTACAAAAGCAACACCACTCAGAAAATATTCAAGCAAAACGAAGAAGAGAAGGAAAGCTTCCAAACTTACGTAGGCGTCCGGGATCTCCTCCTCCATCGTCCCGAGGATACCCGCATACTCCCGACGATACCAGGCTAGGTATTCGTCACTCGAAGTCACCTCAGGACGACGCTCCACCAAGACGCCTCGACCCATCCATCCTGCCACGTACGTAGCTTAATTCCTCAGGAGATTCGTATCCCGAGGAATCCCAGCCACCGGAATCGAGGGGCGCCGCGGCAGAGGATCGGGCACCCACTGATGGTACCCAAGCTGGCGGACGACCCGGCTGACCGTGTGGAATACAACCTCATTAAATTAGATCAGCCAGACGTCTCGCGCCAGGGCCTCGGGAACCTCCTCCGAGTAACGCCTCCACGTCATCTAAAAAACATCGAAAGATAGGAAGAGCGCTTAGTCAAAAGAAAACCAAATACAAGCCAAAGAAATTCAAAGAAAACTCATACCTCTTCCTCCGACAAGACGCGGAAGGCCTCTCGGAATTGAGCGAGGCGGTGCAAACGAGAAGACCCCCGAGGTTCCCATCTCATAGCCCAGGGGAGGGCATGATCAAACGGTGCCAAAGTCGGGCGATCAATGGCGAAATGCTCGAACCCGAAGATCTAACAAAGCAAGGGGAAAATTATCACGATTAAAGTAAGCTAAAAAAAAGGGACATTTATCACTTACACGTACCTGAAGAAATGGCGCGAAGCCGCCAAGGTTCTTTCCCCCGGCCCTCTTGACTTTCTTCGAGAGCTCTGCAAAGAGATGGGCGAGCATCGCCGCTCCCCAAGCATATCGCCCCATACCCTCCAGGTCCCTCATCAGCAGAAGGGAATGCAAGGAAACCTTGTCGGAGGGTGTCAAGAAGAGGAACCGGCCGAAGAAGTAGAGGAGAACGCTCTCAACTCCCTCCGTGCCCTCTGTGGACACGCGGCCGCCACTCTCGCCTCGATCATCGCCCGCCGCCTCTCGAAGCCAGCTGCAGCTTCGCCCTTCTGACGCTCTGTAAAGGAGCCAAGGCCGTATTGCCTCGACAACTGTCCAAGGGGGATCCGGTTCAGTGTCCTCACACGCTCCACGAAGTCCCATTCCCCAACCAACTCTTGGAAAAGTGCCTTATAGTCGGCAAGGGTGGCCGCGATCACTGCCTCCCCTGACACCGGAAGGCCGGTGATCCGATAAACGTCCTCGAGGGTCGGCATGACAGCACCGGTGGGGAGAATGAAAGCACAACCCTCCGGATCCCACCTCTTCGCCAAAGCCTCCACATAAGGACGGTGAACGTGGAATGGCTCGATCAGGAAGAAGGAACGGAAGCCCGCTCCTTCCACCAAGCCCCTCTCCTCCTGCCCCAAGGCATCGTACCACCTCTTCGTCCCATGCCACAGAGCCCGAATACGGTTCGGTCTCTACAAAACAAACGAAGGGAACATGGGTTAGTTTAAAAGTAGTCGAGAGGTAAGAATCCAAGTCTACAAATTTACTTAGAAACCATGCTTAGCAAGATAAACTTTCATATGCTAAAACAAAAGCATGAAAAATAGAAGACTTCACGCGTAGACCCACCTTCAGTCATTCACAAAACACGTTTCATATGACTACCTATTAAACCTTCTTATCCCACCGTGGTCATTACTTGCATACCTTCTCTATTTTACCGTCTAGCATGATTATACACCTCTCACGAACCCACCCCAAGCATGTAAAGGAGCTTAGACCCGTAAATTGCATACACATACTACACCATCATGATCAAAAGCATATGAAAATATATATTTTCTGAAAAATATATGCATACAAAAACCACCACAGGCAAGCATGCTAAGACATGTCATTTCCCTCCCCTTATACGACAAACATGGATGCACATATGAAAATTGTCCCCTTCTTTTGTTCCAACACAAAACCCATATCCGCATGCTTATTATCCCACCTTGATCAAACTACACACACAAGCATGCCTATTAGACACACACATCACCCACTATTATCTATTCATGCATATTAGACACACATATCACCCACTATTACCTATGCATACCACGAAAGACATGCACATATAAAAGGCTAAGACTAAGGTTAGGAACATACCATGGCCCATGTGGACCCAGGAGCGTCCACCTCGGCCTCGTCGGGATCGTCCATCCCGTCGTCATCTCCCTCCTCGTCCCCCTTAAACACGGCCTCCTCGGCCTCAGCCCTAGTACCGACACCGGCCTCCGCGGCCCCCATGTCCACACCCTCGGCCTCCCCGGCCTCCTCCCCATCATCTGCCCCCCCGACCTCCTCCGTGCCTGCCGCACCGGAGGCTAAGCCCTCAAAAACACCCATAGCCCGTCTCTCCTCCTCTGCTGCCCTGGCCTCTATGGCCTCCCTATCTAACATCCCAATAATGGCGTCCAATGACGCCCTCTCACTCTCACTTACCCCCTCGGCCTCGGCCCCTCCCTCCATCACACCATCAACCAATCCTCCAACCCCCGGAGCCACCTCCTCGGCCACCACCAGTCGATCCCACGCCCCCTCTTGCGTGTATAGCCTATCACACTCCCCCCTACCTCCGGGACAGCCCCCGAAGACAAATCCCCGACCTCACCCACGCTAATGTCCACCGACGGCACCTCCGTCGTACCCATACCCTCCCCCACGGCCTCGACCTCCGGCCTATCGCTCTCCGATGATGAAGAGCTCGGGCTACGCTCTCCACGAGCCACCCGTGGTCGTTTCCCCCTCGAAGCAATCGCCTTCGACCTCGTCATCTCCTCGGTTTGATAAAGAAAAAGGAGAACCCAAACTAGGGTTTCGAAATCAAGAGAAAGAGAAAGATTGAGGTCGAAATGGAGGAAAGAAAGGCAAAGAAATTAAGGTTTATGAGTTTGAAACCGAAGTGAAGAAGAGAGGAGGGAAGAGAAACCGTTTTTGAAACGTATGGAGAGAGAGAGGGTCCTTTACGGTTATAAGGGGCCCAGTCGAGGGGCGGCTACCCACGAGTAGCCGCCCCCTCTCGGGCGGCTAGTTAGCCCTAGCTGCCCCTCCCAGTTTCTTTGTTTTGCTTCAAAACCCCTTTCCAAACTCTTCTCAGCCCTAAATTCCAAGGTTCTCCATACCAAACAGCCATTTATTGGTTTATTTCCAGACATTACTTGATCAAACACGACTTTGCCGAGGTTTTGCCACACTTTCAGTACCGTTCAAATTCGAATTTCTTCAGTTCTGGTTCTTTTCCAGAGTTCTTATCCTTCGGATGATCCAATTCACCCAAATCAACTTTCACTTGCTTTCTGTCGGCGATATCCCCTCCTTGCTGAGTTTTCCCAAGCACGGGAACGGTAGGCACGAGGAAACTGACGCTGGGCTGCTGCGCGCACAATAGCTAAGAACCCCGACCGCGGGTTGGATAACTCACCATTTACTTTTCCCCGCCTTCCACCTGGATCATCCTTTAGGCAAAAAATTCTAAGTCAAGACCTAGCCTCTGACAGTCTAAATCAACTCCCCGAATAGTACTGTTCGCGTTGGCATAACTTCTTGAAGCTCGGGCCGGCCAAAATAGGGGTCTCTTTCCTTATCATCAGTCGAAGTCTTTCCTGCTTCGGACAAAGACTCCGTCCGATGAGGGACAATTGTAGATACCCCAATTTTGACCGTCCAGAGAGACAGAAATACTTCAATTAACACACGGAAATATCCCACAGTTGGGCATCCAATAGAGAACCAAAGGTTCGGTAAACCGGAAACCCTAAACCTTGACCTAGCCCTAAACCCTAACCCTAGCCTTAACCCTAAACCATAAACCTAAAACCTACCCTAAAACCCAAAACCCTAAAAAAACCTAAGTCCCTAGAAAGGGGCGGCTAGCCCTAACTAGCCACCCCTTACTGGGCGGATAGTTTGCACTAGCCGCCCCCCTAACCGCCCCCTGGCCGACTTTGGACCAGTCCCCTGGATGGGACATAAAGCAGCATTAAATGCTGATCATTGCGGCGGGTCATGACCTTTAGCCGCCCTCTCTTGGCCGGATCAAACCAAGTAGCCGACCCAAGCCACCGCTTGTCAGAGATGGGACGTTTGGTAGGTCATGATAGGGGCGGCTACCAGGAAGTAGCCGCCCCATCCTGGGCGGCTAGTTAGCACTAGCCGCCCTTCACCTGGTCTCTGACAGAAGAACCAGGGAATTAATGAGAGGTCCAATCGAAGCCAACCCACTCCATTACCCTCGGGATATTTCCCTGCCTCTCTTTTACTATAAATAGAGGGGTCCCAAACCCAATCAACAACATCACCAATTCATCTTCAATCACCAATCCACCATCCCCACTTGTTCAAACCCTTCCACCACTAGAAATCCCGAGAGACAGAGAGAGAGAGCCCCTTTTGTGAGAGAAACACCCATTCCCTACATAAAATACCCTCTCATCCCACCCTCCAGAAACCCGAGCTAAACCTAGCTTAGCCTCTGTCCAAAACCAAACCCATTTCCTACCGAAGTTCTGCCCAAACCAACCCAGACCCTGGACGGATAACCCTAGCTAGCCGCCCCCTGGCCGACGGCTAAAAACAACTAGCCGCCCCCTATCCACACCCCATATCCACACCCCTTTGTCCCAAGACTCCTTTAGTCAAGCCCCGTAAGCAGAATAAGATACCTATTTTTCACCTCTGCGTACGGTATATCCATATCTCAAAGCGGAGACCCCACAAACTCCCCCACGTAGGCGATCAAATCCGACCCAACCTTTTCCTGCTTTTAGAAAAAGCAGGTGGCGATCACACAAACCCCCTGAATCCCCTTGAGACGCTATCGGGCGCCTCAACCAGGAACGACACACCCTCACCTCTTCCGAGAAGATGATCCGACCGAGCCCGCCAGGGCACGCATCCGATCCGAATCCCCGAAGAACCCCCACACCCGCACACGCGGTCACCGCGCACCCCGCCGGGATCCGCTCCGACACATTCGACACATTCGGAAGCCTTCCCGACGGTACCGACAAATCTTGCGATCACGGTGGGACCTCCCTCGTGAAAAACAACAAAAAGTAATCCTCTTCTGTCCCCTTTTACAAGCTTGACTAGAATGCTATCAACCCTCTAGGAAGGTTAGAGTTTCCGACCCCTCGAATCAGTTCCTCCTCTAGTTCACGTCACAACATCATTTACCACTTTGTAAGCCACACACAGCTGCGCAATCCTTTACTGCTTGTCCACCGGATCGGCCTGCAACTCACAGAATGTCAAGATATTGACATGATGTTACAGAGCCTGAATCTAGAACTTCGTACGAGCCTTTCCTACAGAGACTGTACTACGTATCAGCTTCTGATTGACCGTCACAACAGGATTTCCCGTTGTGCAGCCCCAGTAGTCCAAACCCAGTCCCCACCTATTAGCCTTAGGGTTGGACAACCGCCTCGCAAGGCACAAACCCCCACGGTAGAGGGGATTATTACACAAGTATCGGCACTCTACCCAAACAGAGCACGAGTTCCTGATCAAGGAACGGCTCCGAGATAGTCACAACCCGCGGTGACTTCAAACGATGACTACCTGGCTTGGTATCGTCAGGAGTGTAGATACCCCAATTTTGACCATCCAGAAAGATAGAAATACTTCAAGTAATATCTGGGAATAAACCACATTTGGGCATCAAATAGAAAACCCAACTTCAGAAGACCGGAAACCCTAAACCTTGGCCCCAAACCCTAGAAAAACCTAAACCCTGGCCCCAAACCCTAGAAACCTAAAACCCTGCCCCCAAACCCTAGAAAATCCTAAACCCTGGCCCCAAACCCTAAAAAAACCTAAACCCTGGCCCCAAACCCTAGAAACCTAAAACCCTGGCCCCAAACCCTAGAAAAACCTAAACCGTGGGCCCAAACCTTGAAACCCTAAAAACTAAGAAACCCTAGAAAGGGGCGGCTAACTCAAGCTAGCCGCCCCACACCAGGCGGCTAGTCTCCACTAGCAGCCCCCCTGGCCGACCCCAAACCGCTTTTCATGATGGGACATAAAGCAACATTAAATGCTGATCATTGTGGCGGGTTGTGACCTTTAGCCGCCCCATCTTGGTTGGATCAATCCAAGTAACTGACCCGAGCCACCACTTGTCAGAGATGGGACATTTGGCAGGTCATGATGGGGGCAGCTAACAGAAAGTAACCGCCCCATCCGGGGCGGCTAGTTTCAACTAGCCGCCCTTCACCTGGTCTCTGACAAAAGAACCAGAGAATTGATAAAGGGTCTAATCAAACACACTATTAACCCAGCCACTCTATTATCCCCTGGATATTCCCCTGCCTCTCTTTTACTATAAATAGAGGAGGTTCAAAACATTTCAACAACATCATCAAATTCCAATTCACAACCACCAACACACCGTCAACCCTCCACTCTTAAGCCCATTTCACCACTTGAAATCCCAAGAGAGAGAGAGAGAGTCCCATTTGTGAAGGAAAAAAACCTATTTCTCACACAAATCCGCCCTCCCAATCCACCCTCCAAAACTCTGGTTAAACTAGGTTTAGCCTCTGTCAAAACCAAATCAGTTTCCTACCAAAGTTCTTCCCAAATCCACCCAGGTCCCGGACGGCTAACCCTAGCCAGCTGCCCCCTACCCGGCGGCTCAAACCCACTAGCCGCCCCTGTCCTACACCCCACCTGCACCCCATTGTCCCAGGACTCCTTTAGTGAAGCCCTGGAAGCAGAAAAGGATTACTTGTTTTTCACCTCTGTGTACGATATATCCGTGTCTCAGAGCGGAGAACCCACAAACTCCCCCCGCAAGGCCATCAAATCCAACCCCACTTTTCTTGCTTTTCAAAAAAGCAGGTGGCGATCACACACACACCGGAGTCCCCTTGAGCCGCTGTCGGGTGCGTCGACTGGGAACGATACCCCACCACCCTTTCAAGAGACGATCCAACCTAGCCCGCCAAGGCACGCACCGGATCCGAATTCTCGAAGAAACCCCATACACGCGGGTTTTCACACACCGACAAATCTGGCGATCACGGTGGGACATCCCTCGTGAAAAACAACAAAAGGTAATCCTCTTCTGCCTCCCTTTTACAAACTTGACTAGAATTCTATCAACCCTCCAGGAAGGTTAGAGTTTCCCACCCCTCGAATTGGATCCTCCTCTACTTTGCATCACAGCATCAGTTACTGCTTTGTAAGCCGCACACCGCTGTGCAATCCTTTACTGCTTTATAAGCCGCACACTGCTGTGCAATCCCTTACTGCTTTGTAAGCCACACACCGTTGCGTAATCCTTTATTGCTTTATACCTGCATTCATTCCCTTAAATCGTTCCACACGCATCATGGAATCCCACCTAGAGGAGGAGATACTAGAGGAGAGAATCCACCAAGAGGGTCAGGCCACACAATTCCTTACCCATCTAGAGGAAAAAATGGCCAGTCTAGGGTATCGATCCGTAGAGGACATGTTTCATGACCTCGCTGACTACCATCATACCAATACCTTGAGACAAGAGATCCCTGTCGAAACCCCCAAGAACATTCCCAAAACCCGTCCACACCAAGTCGCTCGGTCAATCTGAGCATTTTTTCGTTCGCCCCCCTTTCCCCCGCAAATTCAACATTCCCAACTATTTCTACCCCAGGCCCTTACCAGGCCACCCGTAACCCGGGACTGGCAGACAGCCCTCCTAGGGGAGAGACATTGGACGAAACCATCCGGAGAATCCACTCTGAGACTGGTCTCTCAACCCCCAAGCACATGTCTCTACATAACCTGAGATAGATCCCATCATTCCATCTACCTGAGGGATTCAAAATCCCCAAGTTCCACCGGTATAAAGGTCGTGGAGACCCAGACATTCATTTAACTACCTTTTATCTAGATGCCCGACCGTTTCTAGATAATCAATCTCTGCTAGTCTTCCTCTTCCAGAAATCATTGGAAGGAGAAGCATTACAATGGTTCTCCACCCAACCTGTAGATCACCTGTCGAACTTTTCGGCTGTAAGCGAGAAGTTCTTGGGCCGCTACGGTTACCAGAGGATCATAACCCCCTCTATTTCATATTTAACTGTAGAGAGAATGAGGCCTAGGGAGGAATTTGAACAATACGTGTCTCGGTGGCGCACACTTGTCCACCGGACTGGCCTGCAACTCACAGAATGTCAAGAAATTGATATGATGTTACAGAGCCTGAGTTCGTAGCTTTGTCCGAGCCTTTCGTGAGGAGACTGTACTATGTATCAGCTTCTAATTGACCACCACAATAGGATTTCCCGTTGTGCAGCCCTAGTAATCCAAACCCAGTCCCCACCTATCAGCCATAGGGTTGGACAACCGTCACGTAAGGCGCAAACCCCCATGGTAGAGGGGATTACACAAGTTTTGGCACTCTACCCAAACAAAACACGAGTTCCTGATCGAGGAACGGCTCCGAGACAGTACACGTCCGGTTCATCCGGGTATGCGCCGCCTCGGCCAACCAACCAAAATTTCGCTACTCGATCAGTACCCGTCCCCGTGCTGACACAACAAAACCTGGTCATCCAAAGTTCCCCAGTCCAAAGCCCCATAATTTCAAGACAAGGCCAACCTAGGACCCCTTTCTATTCCACTTTCCTGAGGGAACCAAAACCTAAATCTTAGGCAACCTACACAAAGTGCTTATAACGAAGTCTCCCCTCCAACATCCTATGATCAAAGACGGGTGGGAAAGAGGGATTCTTACCCCCCCCTCCCAGAAACCCTTGCTAGGAATTTTAGGGTACTAAAGGACACCATTAGCATCTCCCTCCCGGCCGCCAGGCCCCCACTACCCGGAACCAGCACGGCACGTTACTGTCAATATCACCAACAGCATGGTCACACCGTAGAACAATGCATTGTTTTCCAGGACTTTGTTTACGATTTGAATGATGACAGGCACCTTGACTGGGCTATGATCAAAAGCCACTTAAGCCAGGGCAATTGTCAAGCTTCCAGGCCACTTGGCATATTCACAGAACCATTGCCAGGTCACGACCAAGCTTTAACGTTTGGAGCCCACACAGTAAACATGGTCAGGAGAGGGAGGCAACTGTCGCCAAAACCAAGCAGCTCGGAAGAAGCCACTGATGACAGTCTGTCTGAGGAATTTGAGGAGGGGCAGAAAGAGCCCTTCCAGCTGAACCTCGACAACCATGACCTCGCCATACTCTATGGTGAAGAAAAAAATGCAGTTCTCGCCCTGCCCGCGGTCATCAACATTGAGTCCGACGAAAGTGTACTAGAAAACCCAAAAGAAGACGAAGAGGAGGAGCCCTTTGTCGAGATTCCAGAAGGAGCAAGTGAGGGACCCGAGGGAGGGGAATGTACTTCGGATGATCTGCATCCGGATGACAACGGGTCCTCCAAGAGTACCGACACTATCGATGGCCTCTGCCGACCGATGGCCATCTCTTTTACTGATAAAGACCTCCCGGATTCAAGACTGCGGGTATACCCTTACACATCCACAGAAGACTTCAGATGTTGCGGCTGAACAACATCTTCGTGGACCCAGGGTCAGGGATGAACATAATGACATGCTCCACCTACCAGAAGATACCCGGACTAGGCCGTCCTCCCGTCCAACCGGCCCACTCTACTATTTAGGCTTTCAATCATACCGGGAAGACTTTCCGCGGACCCAGAATATTCAAGCTAACCGTCGGACCCCTGATCTACGAGGTGGCATGCTTCGTGGCTAACATCGACACAAGGTACCCTCTGATGCTAGGGCGACCATGGCTGGACAACATCCAGGCCATCTGCTCCCCCCGACACCAGTGCCTCTGGTTGCCATTTATGGGCCATGTGCTCACAATATGGGGAGAGGCATGCCTCCAGTACGAGAACGAGAACAACTGGGCAATACACAACATGTTCACACTAGCCCTACGCCCGGGAGGCGAGAATGAAAATGATAGCCCACCCAGGTCCCCATATAACAGCAACTATCCCTCGGAGGAGACAGCGGGGACCCTGAACCCATCAAACCATCTTACGAAGCCCAACCCAATCACCTTCCTCCCCCATGAAGTTGCACAAGCCGGAATACGCTCTGCACCCCTCGCAATAACTGCCACACTCAGAGGAAGAAAATTCGAGCATATCCTCATCGACACAGGGGCGGAAACCAATGTACTCACCTTTTCCGTTTACCAAAAGCTTGAAGGCAGGGTCCCCAGGCTAGAATCGTCGGACGAGTTCATTTATGCCTTCGACAGCACATGCAAGAACACTTGCGGGCTGGTCACGTTCCCACTGAAAATCGGTCCCGTCTCCACCATAGTCAACTGCATGGTGATGGACATTTGATCGCCCCACCCTCTGATTGTTTGGAGTACATGGCTCAACAGCATCGAAGCTGTATCTTCCACCCGACACCAATGCCTTCGCTTACCGTACCACGGAGGAGTGATATCTATTTGGGGAGAGGCACGCTTCAACGATGCGCGAGTCCACAACTGGGGCGTCTGTGCCATGCGCATCCGGCTAGAGGTGCTTGCATGTTGGCAACCAGGCTCCGCTGATGAAGAATTGCTCCAGCAAGGAAGACCCCTGAAGCGGCTCAGAGAGGGAGAGTTCGGGAATAGGGGACTCCCACCGGACATCAGCCGGCTGTCAAAAAGGAGCCGACTCGAGGAAGCAGTACGAGTCCAAGAACCAGGGACCGATCCCCCCTGGTAAGCCCCCACTTTCATCAACCTATACATATTTATTTTCAGGCTTTCAAAAATCCCCAAAACGAAAATATTGCTTAATCAGCTTTCTAGTTAGCACAATCCTGTATATATTTGTTTACATTTTTTCTAAAAATCAAAAATCAAAAACATTTGTTTACCAATCTTCGCTTTCATCACCCATATACATATTTGTATACACCCTTTCCCAAAGAAATCAAAATCCAAAAAAAAATATAAGCTAATCAGCTCTCATTCCCCAACCCTGAACATATTTGTTTCCAGCTTTGTTTCCGTATTTTCCTTCAAAACAAAATGTTTCCAAGCCTTATTTCCATGCTTTCCTACAAACAATAAAACATTTTCCCAAGCTTTATTTCCGTGTTTTCCTTCTAAACAAAAATGTTTTCTAAATGTCTTTCCATACTTCCAAACAACGAAAACATTTTCCCAAGCTTTATTTCCATATTCTTCTTGAAAACAAAAGTATCTTCCGAACTTTACTCCCATGTTTTCCCCAAAAAAATAGAAAAAGAAGAGAGACGAAAAAAGATTAAGAGCTGCAGACCACGCCTAGGCCTACCTAAGAAGGATGGCAAGGGCATTCGAAAAGAAAGTAGTAGAAAGGAAATTCAAAATCGGGGAGTTAGTACTCAAGCAGATCATGCCATCAAGACAGCCTCACCTAAAAGGAAAGCTGCAGCCTGTAGATACCCCAATTTTGACCGTCGAGAGAAACAGAAATACTTCAAGTAACACACGGAAATATCCCACAAGTGGACACCAATAGAGAACCAAAGGTTCGGTAAACCGGAAACCCTAACCCTAGCCTTGACCTAAACCTAAACCGGAAACCCTAAACCTTGACCTAACCCTAAACCTTGACCTAGCCCTAAACCCTAGCCCTAGCCTTGACCCTAAACCCTAAACCTAAACCAAAACCTAAACCTAAACCCTAACCCTAAACCTAAACCCTAACCCTAAGCCAAAACCCCAAACCCTAACCCTAAACCAAACCCTAACCCGGACCTAAACCTAAACCTACCCTAAAAAACCAAAACCCTAAAAACCTAAGTCCCTGGAAAGGGGCGGCTAGCCCTAACTAGCCGCCCCTCACTGGGCGGCTAGTTTACACTAGCCGCCCCCCTAACCGCCCTCTGGCCGACTTTGGACCAGTCCCCTGGATGGGACATAAAGCAATATTAAATGCTGATCATTGCGGCGGGTCATGACCTTTAGCCGCCCTCTCTTGGCCGGATCAAATAAAGTAGCTGACCCAAGCCACCGCTTGTCAGAGATGGGACGTTTGGCAGGTCATGATGCCCCATCCCGGGCGGCTAGTTAGCACTAGCCGCCCTTCACCTGGTCTCTGACAGAAGAACCAGAGAATTAATGAGAGGTCCAATCGAAGGCACCCACTCCATTACCCCTTGGATCTTCCCCTGCCTCTCTTTTACTATAAATAGAGGAGGTCCCAAGCCTTAGAACGAGATCCACAACATCAACAAATCCACAAAACACCACCAATCCACCATCCCCACTTGTTCAAACCCTTCCACCACTAGGAATCCCAAGAGAGAGAGAGAGAGAGAGCCCCTTTTGTGAGAGAAACACCCATTCCCTACATAAAATACCCTCTCATCCCACCCTCCAGAAACCCAGGCTAAACCTAGTTTAGCCTCTGCCCAAGACCCCACCCTTTTCCTACCAAAGTCCTGCCCAAATTCCCCCAGACCCTGGACGGCTAACCCTAACTAGCCGCCCCAATCCAGACGGCTCAAACACACTAGCCGCCCCACACCTACACCCCACCCACACTCCTTTGTCCCAAGACTCCTTTAGTCAAGCCCCGGAAGCAGAATAGGATTAGCTGTTTTTCACCTCTGTGTACGGTATATCCGTGTCTCAGAGTGGAGACCCCACAAACTCCCCACGTAGGCGATCAAATCCGACCCAAACCCTTTCCTGTTTTTAGAAAAAGCAGGTGGCGATCACAAAAACCCCTTGAATCCTCTTGAGCCGCTGTCGGGCGCCTCAACCAGGAACAACACCCTCACCTCTTCCAAGAAGACGATCCGACCGAGCCCGCCAGGGCACGCATCCGATCCGAATCCCCGAAGAACCCCCCACACACGCGGATTTTTCAACACCGACAAAATCTGGCGATGACGGTGGGAACTCCCTCGTGAAAAACAACAAAAGGTAATCCTCTTCTGCCCCCTTTTAGAAGCTTTACTAAAATGCTATCAACCCTCTAGGAAGGTTAGAGTTTCTCACTCCTTGAATTAAATCCTCTTCTACTGTGTATTATAACATTCTTTATTGCTTTGTAAGCCGCACACAGCTGCGCAATCCCTTACTGCTTTCGTAAGTCGCACACAGCTGCGCAATCCTTTACTGCTTTCGTAAGTCGCACACAGCTGCGCAATCCTTTACTGCTTTATTTACTGCTTTCAATCTGCATTCATCCCCACTCTACATCATGGAATCCCACATAGAAGAGGAGATATTAGAGCAAAGGACCGGTTCGGTGGCGCACCCTTGTCCACCGAACCGGTCTGCAACTCACAGAATGTCAAGAAATTGACATGATGTTACAGAGCCTGAGTCCAGAGTTCCGTGCGAGCCTTTCGTACGGAGACTGCACTACGTATCAACTTCTGAATGACCGCCACAACAGGATTTGCCGTTGTGTAGCCCCAGCAGTACAAACCCAATCCCCACCTATCAGCCATAGGGTTGGACAACCACCTCGTAAGGCGCAAACCCCCACGGTAGAGGGGATCATTAGCCAAGTATCGGCACTCTACCCGAACGGAGCGCGAGTTCCTGACCGAGGAACAGCTCAGAGACAGTACACGCCCGGTTCATCCGGATATGCACCGCCTCGGCAAGCGAATCAAAATTTTACCCCTCGATCAGTACCCGTCACCGCGCCAATACGACAAAACCTCACAACCCATGATTCCCCAATTCGGGCCCCCTCAATCCTTATCCAGGACCAAAGCAGGAGATCCTCTTATCCTATCCCCCCAAGAACGCAAGGTATAACCCTTAGAGAACCTGCGTACGGCCCCCATGATAAGGCTACACCTTCCCCTTCCTACGGCCCAAGATGGTCAAACAGAAGAGATAGCTGTTCCCCCTTCCCGGAAAGCCTAGGGAACATCCTCAGAGCCTTATTAAAGGTCAATAGCATTTCCTTACCCGCGGCTAGACCTTCACCTATCGGTGCTGACCCAACCCGTTTTTGTCAGTATCACCGGCATCACGGCCACACCATCGAGCAATGCTCCTTGTTTAGAGACATTGTCTACACCCTTGACGAAGAAAGACGCTTAGACTGGGCCACCATTAGGGGGCTCAACAACAACTTAGTTACGAGATCACTAGAAGTCAAGAAGGTCCCAGAAACCCATAACCCCGTAGAAACCACAATCCAAAACCCAAGGCCAACTACGAAGGCTCCCTTGGAAGAACCAGAAAACCTGAGCTATGAAAGCGTCTACACCATAGAAGTCGCTGACCATGAAGAGTCACCCAGAATCGTTCCAGGTGGCAATATCTTACCAACCTCTCCCCCCATCCTACCAACCCCCTCCCCTATTCTCCCCAAACCCACAAGACTCTTTCCCCCCAAAAAAGACCAACCAATATCCCCCTTACAAATCAACAGAAGCCTGCGCCCAATAACACAAAGCCCCCGAACCACCATTGACGCACTAAACCATCATACTACTAGAGCAGGCAGAATCTTCAACACTGTACCCGCTTATAGACACCCCATGCCTGAAACCGAAACTGAGGAGCCCCGCGCCGGGGATAGGATCGACATCCTAGACCAACTCCGAAAAATCCCTGCGAAGATTTCCAGTTTGGAGCTAATCGAAACCTCAGAACACCACCAGCAGGCTCTAAGAACGTTCCTAGAAAGAACCCAAGTCGACCTGCAAATCTCTACCCTAGGCATACCAATAGCTCTAGCCACCGCAGGACTAGGGCCCGTCATCACCTTTAGACCTAAGGAAGAAGTTCATGATAAAGTTGTCAACACCTCAACCCTATGTATAACAATCAACCTCGAAGGACACTCGGTGGATAAAGTTCTAATTGACACCGGGGCAGGAGTAAACCTCATGTCATTACAAACCTTCGAGCACATTGATGGGCGCATAACCACACTCTTTGAAATGGACACCCGTATATTTGCCTATGACAAAACGGCTCGTCCAGTTCTAGGCTTCAAGGACTTCCAATTGAAAGTGGGGCCGCTAGAAACTAGCACTAAAGTTTATGTCCTAGAAATGGATTCAGATTATAATACGATCCTAGGACGTAAATGGCTAGCGTCCATAAAGGGGGTCTCCTCTCCTCTACACCAGTGCTTGAAATTTCCCTTGGGAGGTCGGATAATCAAAATACAAGGGGATGCGATCAGAGAACCTAATCCAAGGTTCGCCGATAATGAAACCACCGCCATAAAAACCAGTAGCTCAAGACCCATGGAAACCACCATCCACATCTTAGATTTCCCGGCCAATTGGCTAAATCCCCGGAACACTCCCCCCGTTACCTCAAAGACAAGCCACCCAAGGCTTGAAAATCTTGCCTGGCATATAATGGGGACCATGGGTTACCTTCTTGGGGAAACTCTGGGACACAAAAATGGGATCCTGGACCCCATCGACCTCCCGGCATGGCTAGACAAGAGGGGGATCGGCTCACCCAAACACAAATCTAAATTAGAGGGAAAATATAATTGGAAGTTGTACGAACATTTCGTGAGGGAAATAATCATAGAACCCACCGAAGAAACCGTATGCCCCCGCTCCCTAGACCCTATCCGGGAAAGCGAGCTAGACTATCTCTCTGGCTCCCTAGAATGGCTGTTCCCACTCCCTGATAAACACCTGAATCCACACTCGCCACCAGACGACAAAACTCCAGTTGACCCAGCCTCCTTTTCTCGTAGTGCTCAAGCATCGAAACAAAGGAGCGCCAGCTGCTGGAGGAAAGTCGGCTGAAACACTTCCACCAATCGAGTAGGTTGTAAATAATAAGTGTCTTTTCTGTTCAAAAAAAAAAAAAAAAAAAAAAAAAAAAAAAAAAACAAAAGAAAAAAGGAAACTAGAACCCTAGGATCCCTGTTCGACAAAGATGACTTCACTCCAGCATGGCACCCCTTCAGTGACGACTCTGATCTCCTGAACGAACTACAGCGTCTCTCCAGTCAAGCCAAAAACCCCAACCCTAGTGTCTTGTCCAAAACGGTAAAACCCACCAGGAGCCAAGTACCTGACCAGATCATTAGCAACTTGGAAGGATATAGCAGAGCCATACTAGGTTTAGAGAAATTTTAATCAATAGCGGTTATAGAAGAACCAGACCTAGATAACATAGAAAACCCAGATGACGGTCAAGGAGTCTTCAAAATCTGTGATGAGGACGATAAAGAAAGAGAAGACCTGTCTAAGGAATTCAAGCAGAGCCTTCAAAGGTTCGATGAAAAAACAGAGGAAGCAGATGAGAAGATAGAAGAGCTAAACCTAGGGACAAAGACTGACCCCAAAATCATTTCGATTAGCGCAGAACTAAATCACGATGAACGGGAGAGACTGATTAAAATATTACACGAGTATAAAGACGTTTTTGCGTTGTCTTACAAAGACATGCCTGGGCTCGATACCTCGTTAGTCGAACATCAGTTAATCTTAGAACCAAATGCAAAACCAGTCAAACAAAAGCTGAGGCGCCTCCATCCCGAGGTGGCTCTAAAAATCAAGGATGAGGTGGACAAACTCCACCAGGCTAAATTTATCCGGGTGGTCTTATACCCAAAGTGGGTAGCAAATATCGTTCCAGTGTCAAAAAAAGATGGAAAGATCCGAATATGCATCGACTTCAGGGACCTCAACCGAGCGTGCCCGAAAGATGACTTCCCACTCCCACACATCGACCTCCTTGTCGACAACACTGCAGGATATGAGATGCTCTCGTTCATGGATGGCTTTTCTGGATACAACCAGATCCGGCTGGTAGAAAAAGACCAAGAAAAGACCTCCTTCACCACACCCTGGGGAACCTACTGCTACATAGTGATGCCTTTCGGGCTCAAAAATGCAGGGGCAACCTATCAAAGGGCAATGACCTCAATATTCCATGATATGATTCACAAGCTAGTAGAAGTGTATGTGGATGACATCTTGGTTAAATCTAGAACTCGAATGGGACACGCAGAAATACTTAGGCAAGTACTGCAGAGATGTAGGGAATATTCACTTAAAATGAACCCAAAGAAATGTCGTTTCGGTGTCTCCTCCGGAAAACTTTTGGGATTCATGGTAAGTAAACGGGGGATAGAAATAGACCCGACCAAGGCAAAAGCCATCGCCCAAGTGCCCCCACCCAAGAACCTAAAAGAACTAAGAGGGCTTATAGGAAGGTTGCAGTTTATTAGGAGATTTATTTCTCAACATGCTGAACGATGTCGCCCCTTTTACAAACTACTAAAAGGGGGAGTCCGGTTTAATTGGGATAGTGAATGCCAAAAGGCCTTTGATAATTTAAAAGAGTACCTTCTTAAACCCCCAGTACTTTTGGCCCCGGTACCCGGGCGCCCCCTACTCCTGTATATAGCTGCAACTGAAGAAGCCATTGGTGCGGTACTTGCACAACACGACGACATGGGAAGAAAGGAAAAGGCCATTTGCTACTTGAGTAAAACCCTGATTGAATACGAAAAAGCCTACCCTCCTACAAAAAAAACTTGTCTAGCATTAGCATGGGCTTCCCAAAAATTACGACATTACTTTCTCGCCCACAAAGTCAAATACTTTGCCAAAATAGACCCAGTAAGGTTCTTATTCGAGAAAGCCATATTGACGGGACGCTTAGCCCGATGGCAAGTACAGTTAAACGAGTTTGACATCACGTACACCACTCAAAAATCCGTCAAAGGACAAGCCATCGCTGATCACCTCGCTCAACTACCCCTCCCCGATTACGAACCAGTAAAAACGGACTTCCCGGACGAAGAAATATTTGCGCTTATTGAAGAGAAAAGTAGAGAGACATGGACGCTATACTTCGACGGTGCAGTCAACCAAAAGGAAAAGGGAATAGGGATAGCACTAATCTCTCCCGAAGGCGTCATTATCCCACAAGCGTTTCAGCTTACGTTCAAAGCCACCAACAATATTGCTGAATACGAGGCCCTGATTGCAGGCTTGAAGGCAGCCCTAGCCTTAGGAGCTAAAAATTTAGACATCATTGGAGACTCCCTCTTAGTGATCCGCCAAACTCTTAAAAAATATCAGACTAGAGACCCAAAGCTGAAGCCATACAGAGAACTAGCCACAGTCCTGTTAAAACAATTCCGTGAGGTTACTCAGATTTTCACAACCCGGACTGGCAATATTCTTGCAGATTCTCTAGCCTCCCTAGCCTCATCACTCGCCTTCCCCTTATCTAGGACATCTGAAACAGTCACTATTCAGAGACTGGAAACACCTGCCACCGAACTCGGTGACCCTAAAACTCAAAGTTTCCTAAAAACGAATCAGGTCAACAAAAATGCTGGTACCGCGGAAATCCTAACTCTTGAACTAGGAAATATAGACGACGGAAACCCATGGTACTTTGATATTTAAAACTACCTTAGAGACGCTTCATTCCCAAGCTATGCTACCAACGACGACCAGAAAATAGTTAAAAGGATAGCAGTCAAGTACTGCCTCCGAGGGGGTATACTCTTCCGAGCATCTTTCAACGGAGAACTACTCAGATGCCTGGACGACGAAGAAGCATACACCATTGTAGAAGAAGCTCACTCCGGAGTATGCGGAGGGCACGTCAATGCCCAGATGCTAGCAAAGAAGGTACTAAGAATGGGCTACTATTGGCCCACGCTCGAAGGAGACTGTAACAAATATGTTAAGCGTTGTATCCAATGTCAAACCCATGCCAACAAAATACACGCACCAACATCTTCTTTACATCCCATGACTTCACCATGGCCCTTCTCCATGTGGGCATAAGACATAATAGGACCATTCCGGGACACTATAGAAAACACCACCCAAAAAGCCTTCATCCTCACCGCCACGGAATGTTTTACCAAATGGGCTGAGGCCGAGTCCTATGTAGTAATTAAAAGCTCTACCCTATCTCGTTTTGTCCGCACTCACATCCTGGCACGGTTCGGCACCCCCAAAGTAATCATAACTGACAATGGCCCCCAGTTCATCTCCCAAGAATTCCAAGACCTATGCAATAAACATCATATAGAACTTCATCATTCCACGCCATACAACCCACAGGGGAACGGACAAGCAGAGGCCACCAACAAAACCTTACTCAAAATTATAAAGAAAACGGTAGAAACCCACAAGGCTACCGATTGGCCTGATAAACTGGTTGACGCCCTCTGGGCATACCGAACCTCCATTTGAACGCCCACTGGTCAAACCCCCTATTCACTCACATTTGGGACCGAAGCAGTAGTACCTTACGAAATCCTCGTCCCATCCTTGAGAATAGTACTAGAAGAAGATCTCCAAATTGAGGAAAAGAGGGAGGCACTCCTACTACGCCTCGAACTACTGGACGAGAAGAGATTAAGAGCGGCAGTCCATGCCCAGGCCTACCAAAGAAGGGTGGCAAGGGCATTTGAAAAGAAGGTGACAAAAAGAAAATTCGAAATCGGGGAATTAGTACTTAAGCACATGCCATTAAGACAGCCTCACCCGAGAGGAAAGCTGCAACCCACATGGGAGGGACCCTATGTGATCACCTATGCCTATTCCGGGAATGCCTACCGCCTGGTAGATGTCGAAGGAGTCGAGGTTCCAGGTTCGTGGAATGCACTTTACCTGAAGAAATTCCATGCATAAAAAGCTTTCAATACTTAAGAACTATTATTCTTCCTTCCTGCGATTTCCAGCGTTTAGTACTTGATGATAGAATTGTAAGACTCTCAAAGATAAACTCGTATCTATTTGAACACGTTTCCGCCAAATCATGTCATTCCCTTCACACACGTATAACTGGACTAGATTTGCCTGATAGAAGAAAAATTGCCTACCCCGTGGACTGGGACAATTTAAAAACTCCCCAAAGCAAAATATCCCTTATTTCCGCCCCGCTCGTATTAACCCTAGAACAGAATGAGGAGTTACCCGGACCTAGCATATGTCCCAAAACTGGCTCTGGCACTATATAAATACTTCTAGAGGGGAAGCATGAAAAGAATCGGGGTGAAAAACAGAAGAGCCCCCCCCCCCTCAAATCAAAACAAACAAAAACAAAAAAAAGCAAAAAAAAAGAGAAAATCAGGCAAGGAGAGGCCAAACACCCAAGTGAACGGGTTAAACTCTCTATTTAGCAGGCTTTCACGCCTTTACGCACGGTATACGCTAAACAACGGCTATACCAGTACAGATCCAAACAATGGATTGCACTTTCCACCCAAAAATAAAGAAGTGGTAAAAAGAAGAAAGCCAGAGGGACCTAGGAAGTAAGACATGTGTTAGACTGGGACAATTCTAAAATATTGCCCGAAAGGAAGATATTACTCTTACCTCATTCACCCTCTCCCCTTTTTATTTTTTTTGCAATGGGGGTTCAAAATTGAGCTATGTCCACCGGGAAAAGCGAAATTTTGACCAAGGGTAGATCACGTCCAAGTTTACACCTACACACACACTCACACGAGTTCACTTAGAAACTTGCCTATCCAAAGGAAGCTTATTTAACTTGACTCTTGGTACACTCACGGATCTTTCAGCATGTTTAGAATAATACGATTAAGCATTTGAAAACCATGAACCCAGGAAAGTCGACGCCGAAGGCTTATACCTCTCAAATACAATCCTGGTTTGGACATGAGTGACCACAAGGGGCTCCTCCGTGGGGACTTGATGGTGTCTTTTACTTGTGAAAATCGAGAGCATTGCCCTCTCACCTAAAAAAGTCATTGAAGAACTAAAATGCCCCCTTATGCCACTTACACTTACGCATAAGCTCGCATTTTCCTTTTCCAAAACACCTTGGCATCCGATTTTCTTGAAACATTAAAGTTAACCCCCCGAATATTAGAATTATCCCCACTCATATGAGAATTGTCCCCACGAAATTTAAAATTATCCCCACTCATGTGAGAATGGTCCCCACTCACCTCATGCCCTTCCGCACATGCGTGAGAAGAAATTATCCCCACCTCCTACACATAAGTTCTTCTTCACTCACGCACTTGGAATCCCTTCCTTGCGCACTAAAGCCTGGTCTCCCGCACTTTACTTTCTCGCATTTATATTTCCATTCCGCCTTAAGATAGATTGTAGCCCTTGACAATTCAAGCAAGAAGGGCTCGGAAGTCAGTGCAGGGGCACAATCTAGACGGATTTAACATTTGGTCCATGGAAAGAATGTTTTTATAGGTACTGAAGGTTAGAACGGTCGCAAAAACATTCAGCGGTAGCAGCAGACCGGAGCAGCAGGACCAGACTGCCCCAGGCAGGGGGCGGCTAAGCTCGACTAGCCGCCCCTCACTGGGTGACTAGTTTATACTAGCCGCCCCTGCCCTTTGTCTCAGGTAAGTTTGCCCCAGGCAGGGGGCGGCTAAACCTAACTAGCCGCCCCTCACTGGGCGGCTAGTTTACACTAGCCTCCCCTTGCCTGCACCCCTTTCAGTTATATCATTCCATATCTAATCAACTCTTCAACACTTATTTACCTATTACAATCAAATTCTTTCCAAAAACCTGCATATACACATTTCATACACATATTCATACGCAAAACCTGTATAGATACCATGCTGAAACGAATTATATATCAAATGAACATCCATACTAACTATTCCAAAAGACATGCATACAAAGGAAAATGATTAAATTGTCCCACCCAAAACCACAAGCATAGACTGTTTTTCTAAAAACCTAAGAGAGGGCATAAAAAAGGGGAATCCTTTCCTTCGAGACGCTCCAAAATCCGAAAGTCTTGAGCTATACCTCACCAAAATATCACCTAAAACCAAAAACAAAAGAAGAAAAGCTTGAATTCATCACATATATACTATTCTTCTACTTAAAACCAAGACACAAAGAAGCTATACCTCGACGTATCGTCATCCGCTGGAGGCTGAGTAGGAGGAATGTCCTGACTTGGCTGAGAAGGGAGCGGCGGATGAGGAGAAGACTGAACCTCTAGAACATCGGGAGCAGCAGAGTCTCTCGAACCGAAGACGCGGCCCTCGCGTATATCCCACGACTCCGAGACATCGAAGGACGAGAGGCACGGCTGAAGGTGGCCCCGGTAGCCAAGGAAGCCGAGAGAGAATGGTCAGGCTCAAGTGGAAGAAGATCAAGGTCCGCCTCGGTCATAGAGCCCCCTCCAACCAATTTCCCCCTCATAGTGGCCTCCCAGAGACGGACCTGCTGCATGTCTCTGTCTCTTCTCTCCAATCTCTGTCGGAGGCGACTCTCTGTCCCTCTGGCCCGATCCTCAGCGGCCCTCAACCTCTCCTCCAACTACCGCGCCCTCGCTTCCGACGCCTTGACCGCCTCTCGATCCCTATCCCCGGCCGCCTGCAAAGAACGGACTAAGTCTCCCATCAAACCTCCGGGAACACCCGCCGAAGCCTCCAACTCTGACACCCTCGCCTGGAGGGAGTCCCTCTCACGGCCTAGGGTAATGAACCCCTCCTCTCTCAAGGCCACCATGGACCTCAGCCGGTCCATCTCCTCCTCAGCCCGGGAAGCCCTGCCCCTTGCCTGGCCCAACTCCATCCGTATGGCCGTCAACTCACTTCGGGCCACATCCAATTCCCTCATCAGTTCGAGCTCCTGCTCAAAAACCATGGAAGGAGGAGGAACGGAAGAAGAGGAAGCACCGTCAGCCCTCGCTCTCGATAGAGCATCCACCTGAGCCTCAAGGACCCGGACCTGGCCCTGCAAGCGTCCTCTCTGTGCCCGCAAGGCCTCTATCTGTCTGGCCCGCGCTTGGAGATACTCATTGGCGGTCTTGAGCCTTTTCTCCATCTCATTCAACTCAACCTACAAAAAGAAATACCATTCAGAAGATGCTCAAGCAAAAGAGAACAAGGAAAGGAAAAAGGATTTTCAACTTACATAAGCGTCTGGGATCTCCTCCTCTATCGACCCGAGGATATCCGCATACTCCCGACGATACCAAGCTAGGTATTCGTCACTCGAAGTCACCTCAGGACGACGCTCCACCAAGACGCCTCGACTCATCCATCCCGCCACATACGTCCATAGTTCCTCGGGAGATTCGTGTCCCGAGGAATCCCGGCCAGCGGAATCGAAGGGCGCCGCGGAAGAGGATCGGGCACCCACTGATGGTACCCAAGCTGGCGGACGACCCGGCTGATCGCATGGAACACGACCTCATTGAAGTAGATCAACCAGACGTCTCGCGCCAGAGCCTCGGGAACCTCCTCCGGATAAGGCCTCCATGTCATCTAAAAAACGTCAAAAGATAGGAAGAGCGCTTAGTCAAAAGAAAACCAAATACAAGCCAAAGAAATTCAAACAAAACTCATACCTCTTCCTCCGACAAAACGCGGAAGGCCTCTCGGAATTGGGCGAGGCGGTGCAAGCGGGAAGATCCCCGGGGTTCCCATCTCCTGGCCCAAGGGAGGGCGTGATCGAACGGAGCCAAAGTCGGGCGATCAATGGAGAAATGCTCGTACCCAAAGATCTGGCAAAGCAAGAGGGAATTTATCATGACCAAAGTAAGCTAAACCAAGAGGAAGACACTCTTCACTTACACATACCTGAAGGAATGGCGCGAAGCGACCAAGGTTCTTTCCTCCAGCCCTCTTGACTTTCTTCGAGAGCTCCGCAAACAAATGGGCAAGCATCGCCGCTCCCCAAGCATAGCGCCCCATGCCTTCCAGGTCCCTCATCAGCAGAAGGGAATGAGAGGAGACCTTATCAGAGGCCGTCGAGAAAAGGACCCGGCCAAAGAAGTAGAGGAAGAACACCCTCAACTCCCTCCGTGCCCTCTGTGGGCACGCAGCCGCCTCTCTCACCTCGATCATCACCCGCCGCCTCTCGAAGCTAGCTGCAGCTTCGCCCTTCTGGCGCTCTATAAAGGAACCGAGGCCGTACTGCCCCGAAAGCCGCCCCAAAGGGATCCGGTTCAGCATCCGCTCCCGCTCCATGAACTCCCATTCCCCGATCAACTCTCGGAAAACCCCCCTGTAGTCAGCTAGGGTGGCCGCGATCACCGCCTCCCCCAGAACCGGAAGGCCGGTGATCCGATGGACGTCCTGAGCGTCGGTATGACAGCACCGGTAGGGAGGATGAACGTGCAACTATCCGGATCCCATCTCTCCGCCAAGGCCTCCACATATGGACGGTGCACGTGGAATGGCTCGATCAGAAAAAAGGAACGGAAGCCCGCTCCATCCACCAAACTCCGCTCCTCCGGCCCCAAGGTGTCGTACCATCTCTTCGTCCCGTGCCATAAAGCCCGGATACGATTCGGCCTCTACAAAACAAGCGAATTGAACATGGGTTAGTTTAAAAGCAAGCGAGAGGTAAGAGTCCAAATCTACGAAATCATTTTAAACCATGCTTAGCGAAATCAAAACTCCCACGTGCTAAAAGAAAAGGAACAAAAGCATGAAAGTAAGAAACTACACTCCTCATATGATCACGCATACTAGACGAATATCGAACACATCCCACCGTGGTCACCACTCACACACTTTCTTACATCAAGCCTATCATACACACCTAAGCAATACAGCAATATAGAACTCGAACCCATGAAATGCATGCATACACTCCCTCATGCCCCACCACGATCAAACACGTACGAAATCACATGCACATAGAAAAGTATCACATGCAAGCATATTAGCTATATCATTTATCTCTCCTTTATATCCATATAACAAACATGTATGTATATATATAGAAATTGCCCCCCTCCCTATAAAAACGAACCCATGACAGCATGCTTACACATCCCACCGTGATTAACTTATACACAAGCATGCCTATTTAAAAAAATAACACACATATACGAGTATAATACACACATACAACCTGTTCATACCACCAACACATGCATATACACCAAAATAATAGGCAAAGACTAAAGGATTAGGAACATACCACGGCCCGTGTGGACCCAGGGGCGTCCACCTCGGCCTCATCGGGATCGTCCATCCCGTCGTCATCCTCCTCCTCATCCTCCTCAAACACGGCCTCCTCGGCCTCAACCCCAACACCCACACCGGCCTCAGCGGCCCCAGTGCCCATACCCTCGGCCTCCACGGCCCCGTCCCTAGCCTCTCCTATCCCCTCCACCCTCCCCACGCTGGAGATAAACTCCGCAAAGGCCCCCATAGCCCTACTCTCCCCCTCCTCAGCCCTGGCCTCTGTGGCCTCCCTATCCAACATCCCGACGAGGGCATCCAATGACGCCCTCACCTCCTCGCTAACTCCCTCGACCCCTAGCCCCTCGGTTGCACCCTCAATCGATTCTCCAACCCCCGGAACCACCTCCTCAGCCACCACCGGTCGATCCCCACGCCTCCTCTTGCGTATATAGCCTATCACACTCCCCCCTACCTCCGGCACAGCCCCTGAAGGCAAATCCCCGACCTCACCCACGCCAATATCCACCGGCGGCACCTCCGTCGTACCCATACCCTCCCCACGGCCTCGACCTCCGGCCTATCGCTCTCCGATGATGAAGAGCTCGGGCTACGCTCTCCACGAGCCACCCGTGGTCGTTTCCCCCTCGAAGCAATCTCCTTCGACCTCGTCATCTCCTCGGTTTGAAAAAGAAAAAGGAGAACCCAAACTAGGGTTTCGAAATCAAGAGAAAGAGAAAGATTGAGGTCGAAATGGAGGAAAGAAAGGCAAAGAAATCAGGGTTTTTCGAGTTTGAAACCGAAGGGAAGAAGAGAAGAGGGAAGAGAAACCGTTTTAAAAACGTATGGAGAGAGAGAGGGTCTTTTCGGTTATAAGGGACCCAGTCGAGGGGCGGCTACCCGCGAGTAGCCGCCCCCTCTCGGGCGGCTAGTTACAACTAGCCGCCCCACCCAGTTTTTCTCTTTTACTTAAAAAAACCCCTTTCCAATCTTTTCAGCCCTAAAATTCAAGGTTCTCCATACCAAACAGCCATGTATTGGCTTATTTCCAGGCATTACTTGATCAAACACGACTCTCCCAAAGTTTTGCAACACGTCCAGTACCATTCAGATTCAAATTTCTTCAGTTCTGGTTCTTTTCCAGAGTTCTTATCCTTCGGATGATCCAATTAACCCAAATCAACTTTTACTTGCTTTCTGTCGGCGATATCCCCTCCTTGCTGAGTTTTCCCAAGCACGGGAATGGTAGGCACGAGGAAACTGACGCTGGGCTGCTCCGTGCACGATAGCTAAGAACCCCGACCGCGGGTTGGATCACTCACCATTTACTTTTCCCCGCCTTCCACCTGGATCATCTTCTCGGATAAAAATTCTAAGTCAAGACCTAGCCTCTGACAGCCTAAATCAACTCCCCGAAAAGTACTGTTCGTGTTGGCATAACTTCTTGAAGGTCGGGCCGGCCAAAATAGGGGTCTCTTTCCTTATCATCGGTCGAAGTCTTTCCTGCTTCGCACAAAGACTCCGTCCGATGAGGGACAATTGTAGATACCCCAATTTTGACTGTCCAGAGAGACAGAAATACTTCAAGTAACACACGGAAATATCCCACAAGTGGACACCAATAGAGAACCAAAGGTTCGGTAAACCGGAAACCCAAACCCTAGCCGTGACCTAAACCTAAACCGGAAACCCTAGAACCTTGACCTAGCCCTAAACCCTAACCCCAGCCTTGACCTAGCCCTAAACCCTAACCCAGACCTAAACCTAAACCTACCCTAAAAACCAAAACCCTAAAAACCTAAAGTCCCTGGAAAGGGGTGGCTATCCCTAACTAGCCGCCCCTCACTGGGCGGCTAGTTTACACTAGCCGCTCCCCTAACCGCCCCCTGGCCGACTTTGGACCAGTTCCCTGGATGGGACATAAAGCAATATTAAATGCTGATCATTGCGGCGGGTCATGACCTTTTGCCGCCGTCTCTTGGCCGGAACAAACCAAATAGCCGACCCAAGCCACCGCTTGTCAGAGATGGGACGTTTGGCAGGTCATGATAGGGGCGGCTACCAGGAAGTAGCCGCCCCATCCCGGGCGGCTAGTTAGCACTAGCCGCCCTTCACATGGTCTCTGACAGAAGAACCAGAGCAATGAGAGGTCCAATCGAAGCCAACCCACTCCATTACCCCCTGCCTCTCTTTTACTATAAATAGAGGAGGTCCCAAGCCTTCAACAACAGCCACAAAAAATCACCAATTCATCTTCATCACCAACGACCATCCCCAATAGTTTAAAACCCTTCCACCACTAGAAATCCCAAGAGAGAGAGAGAGAGCCCCTTTTGTGAGAGAAACACCCATTCCCTACATAAAATACCCTCTCATCCCACCCTCCATAAACCCAGGCTAAACCTAGATTAGCCTCTGCCCAAGACCCCACCCTTTTCCTACCAAAGCCCTGCCCAAATTCCCCCAGACCCTAGACGGCTAACCCTAGATAGCCGCCCCCTAGCCGACGGCTAAACACAACTAGCCGCCCCCCTATCCACACCCCATATCAACATCCCTTTGACCCATAACTCCTTTAGTCAAGCCCGGAAGCAGAATATGATTACCTATTTTTCACCTCTGTGTACGGTATATCCGTGTCTCAGAGCGGAGACCCCACAAACTCCCCACATAGGCGATCAAATCCGACCCAAACCCCTTTCCTATTTTTAGAAAAAGCTGGTGGCGATCACAAAACCCCCTTGAATCCTCTTGAGCCGCTGTCGGGCGCCTCAACCAGGAACGACACCCTCACCCCTTCTGAGAAGACGATCCGACCGAGCCCGCCAGGGCACGCATCCGATCCGAATCCCCGAAGAACCCCCACACACGCGGATTTCTCGACACCGACAACGGGTATAAGTTCCTTCACATGCTTGGGCTGAGTTCGTGGAAAGGTATATAAGCATGATAGATGGTAGTGTAAGAAATGACCATGGTGGGATAAGAGGGTAGAACATGTGGTCCTAAAAGGAATGCTTTCTCATGTGAAGTCCCATATTTCATGCTTTCGTTTTGGATTTTAATGTGTAGGAGTTTTATCGTGCTAAGCATGGTTTCTAGAAAATGAATTCGTTTAGACTTGGATCCTTACCTCTCGATCGCTTTGGACTAACCCATTTTTGTTTGTTTCGTAGCGGCCAAATTGCATCAGGGCCCTTTGGCATGGGATGAAGAGGTGGTATACTGCCTTGGGTCAAGCGGAGAGGAGGTTGGTGGACGGAGCGGGGGGTTCCGTTCTTTCTGATCGAGTCGTTCCACGTCGATCGTCCCTATGTGGAGGCATTGGCGGAGAAGTGGGATTTGGAGAGTTGTACGTTCTTTCTCCCCACTGGTACAGTTATGCCGACCCTCGAGGATGTCCATCGGATTACCGGCTTTCCGGTCTTAGGGGAGGCGGTGATTGCGGCCACCCTTGCTGACTATAGGGGGTTGTTCCAAGAGTTGATCAGGGAATGGGAGTTCGTGGAGCGGGAACGGACGTTGAACTGGATCCCTTTGGGGTGGCTTTCGGGGTAGTATGGCCTCGATTTCTTCACAAAGTGTCAGAAGGGTGATGTTGTAGCTAGCTTCCTGTATCTAGCTTCGAGAGGAGACGGGCGATGGAGGCGAGAGAGGCGGCTGCGTGACCGCAGAGGGCACGGGGGGAGCTGAGGGCGTTCTTCCTTTATTTCTTCGACCGGGTCCTTTTCTCAACGGCCTCTAATAAGGTCTCCTCTCATTCCCTGCTGCTGATGAGGGACCTGGAGGGCATGGGACGCTATGCCTGGGGAGCGGTGATGCTCACTCCTCTCTTCGCGGAGCTCTCGAAGAAGGTGAAGCGGGCCGGGGGTAAGAACCTTGGCGGTTTTGCTCCCTTTCTCTAGGTACGTGTGAGTAGAGGGTGTTTTTCTTTTAGTGACAACTCATTCGATTTTTATAGTTTATATTTTGTTTGGCAGATCTTTGGGTACGGGCATTTCGCGATTGACCATCCGACTCCGGTGCCCTTCGACCATGCTCTCCCTTGGGCTATGAGATAGGCACCCCGGGGATCTATGCGCTTGTATCGCCTCGCCCAATTCTGAGAGGCCTTCCGGGTCTTGACAGAGGAAGGGGTATATATTCTTCTTGAGTTTCTTTGGCTTGTACTTGATTTTCTTTTGACTAAGCGTTCTTTCTATCTCTTTTGATGCTTTGCAGATGACTTGGAGGCCTTACACAGAGGAGGGGGTCCCCGAGGAGTTGTCGCGGGATGTCTGGCTGATCTATTTTAATGAGGTTGTGTTTCATGCGATCAGCCGGGTCGTCCGTCAGCTTGGGTACCACCAGTGGGTGCCTGCTCCTTTGCCGAAACACCCCTCGATCCCTGTGGCCGGGACTCCTCGGGATACGAACCTCCCGAGGAACTATGCTACGTATGTGGCAGGATGGATGAGCCGGGGTGCCTTGGTGGAGCGTCGTCCCGAAGTGACTTCGTGACTTCAAATGACGACTACCTGGCTTGGTATCGTCAGGAGTACGCGGGCATTCTTGGGATTATGGAGGAGGAGATCCCGAACGCTTATGTAAGTCTTTCCCCCATTTTATTTTCTTTTGTTTTCTTCTGCTTAAGTATTTTTTGACTTTCTTCAGTGCGCTTTGCTTTGGTTAACGAACGAAGTATTTAATTCCATCTTGCCTAGCGGGAAGATGTAAGTTCTTTGTCCTTTCTCCTTTGGAGGACTGAACACAGACTTGTCAACAAATATTGAAAATCAAGTCTTGTATTAGACGGAACTTCTCGACTAGAATCATCGGTTAAGATGGATGAAGCCTACAGCCCTTTACTTTTGGATAACCCACGGGTCAAGTGTCCCTAAACTTTAGACTTTCTTCGACTTTATTCCGGTACACGAAAAAACCAACCGTTAAAAGCAACTATTTCAGTATGCCGTCGTCATATCTCTATACGACGAAATGAAATGGGTCTTGTTTCACTTATGCTCCGCACCTCATAACGGAAAATGGGCAGGAAAAAGGCAGACAAAAACCTCGGAAGCTATCAAGCTAGGTCGGAACTACCAAACGAAGAACAAAGGCGAACAGACGTTTTGACCCTACTCACATAAAATCGAAGGATTATCCTCCTCTCCTTCAATTCTTTAATCCGCTCCTCCGCTTTCGCTCCGACCACACTTTAATCCGATTTCGTCGCTTCCCTGCTTCGCACCTTTTACCTTCCCCTCGACGAAGCCTGTAAACTCTCACTTCCACGCTATCGCTAATAAAAGACATTAGACTTCAATTGCCCGGGTAAAGAGCACTTTGTCAACGTGGAGATGTTGCTTTTGTAGGTTGAGTTGAATGAGATGGAGAAGAGGCTCAAGACCGCCAATGAGCACCTCAAAGCACGGGGTAGGCAGATAGAAGTGTTGCGGGCGCAAAGGACGTGCTTGCAGGACCAGGTTCAGGTCCTTGAGGCTCAGGTGGATGTTGCTTACACGAACCAGGTCTCCCATCAAACCTCCGGGAACACCCGCCGAAGCCTCCAACTCCGACACCCTCCCTAGGGTTTTGCGGACATCGTTCTTTGGTTTGTACTTGCTTTTCTTTTTGACTAAGCACTCTTCCTATCTTTTTGACACCCAGATGAGGGTGTCAGAGTTGGAGGCTTCGGCGGGTGTTCCCGGAGGTTTGATGGGAGACCTGGTTCGTGTAAGCAACATCCACCTGAGCCTCAAGGACCTGAACCTGGTCCTGCAAGCACGTCCTTTGCGCCCGCAACACTTCTATCTGCCTGCCCCGTGCTTTGAGGTGCTCATTGGCGGTCTTGAGCCTCTTCTCCATCTCATTCAACTCAACCTACAAAAGCAACATCTCCACGTTGACAAAGTGCTCTTTACCCGGGTAATTGAAGTCTAATGTCTTTTATTAGCGATAGCGTGGAAGTGAGAGTTTACAGGCTTCGTCGGGGGGAAGGTAAAAGGTGCGAAGCAGGGAAGCGACGAAATCGGATTAAAGTGTGGTCGGAGCGAAAGCGGAGGAGCGGATTAAAGAATTGAAGGAGAGGAGGATAATCCTTCGATTTTATGTGAGTAGGGTCAAAACGTCTGTTCGCCTTTGTTCTTCGTTTGGTAGTTCCGACCTAGCTTGATAGCTTCCGAGGTTTTTGTCTGCCTTTTTCCTGCCCATTTTCCGTTTATGAGGTGCGGAGCATAAGTGAAACAAGACCCATTTCATTTCGTCGTATAGAGATATGACGACGGCATACTGAAATAGTTGCTTTTAACGGTTGGTTTTTTC